>WFMF01000134.1:0-346752 GCA_011033025.1 Beroe forskalii
ATGGTACTTGTCAGGGTCTCTGCAATGTCTACCCATCTGCTAAGCTTCTTGTAGCAGTAGTCTACAGACCTCCTGATGCGAGTCCTTCCAGTTTCTCTGACCTTCTGGATCACATCAGGCACACCATTGACGCCCTTCCAGGTACGGATTACGACATCTTCATCACAGGCGACTTCAACCTACCACAGATTGATTGGGAGTCCCTTCAAATCGTGAGTGGAGGAACATCTGAATCAAACTTGTCAGCTCAGTGTTTGCTAAACTTCATGTCGACTCACCTGCTAAGTCAAATGGTTTCAGTACCAACTAGAGGACACAACATCTTGGACCTGGTACTTTGCAACAACGACCGACTAGTTTCAGATGTCAAAGCTGAAC
Organism: Beroe forskalii; assembly: GCA_011033025.1. Classification (NCBI taxonomy): domain Eukaryota; kingdom Metazoa; phylum Ctenophora; class Nuda; order Beroida; family Beroidae; genus Beroe; species Beroe forskalii. The sequence goes on from WFMF01000134.1 coordinate 379, forward strand.
CAACTGAAATATCGGACCAGGATGCAGTCAGCGTTCTACTGTCCTTCACTCCTGGTACTATGGAGGATCATAAGGCTTCCTATCTCGACGACATGAACTTTCGGTCTTTGGACTTCAGTAACGCAGACTTCGAAAAACTGAAAGAAATGTTCAACGAGGTTAATTGGAAGGAAATGCGAGCAACAGGCACATTCGAGGAATTCCCTGCCAAGATTACTCAAGCGATTCTTGATGTGTGCCTGAAGAATGTCCCTCGTAAACGACCTCCAACTGGCAAGCCTAAGCTGTAAAATTCACTCAGAAGAAAGAAATCAAAGCTCAAAAGCCATCTCTCCGCTGCTAAGTGCTCAGGCAACTTGGACCAAATCAAGCAGCTTGAAGATGAGATAGGGTTGGTATGCTACGATATCAAGGAGGCTATTGTCAAGCACCTTGATCAAGGTGAGAAACGAGCAATTGAGAGGATAAAAACCAACCCGAAATATTTCTACTCCTACGCCAAGTCCTTCTCAAAGGTGAAGCAGAGCATAACTACTCTCCTGAATGGTGATAAGGAACTGGTGACTGACCGGAAGGAGCTTGCCAACATTTTGCAGCAACATTTTTGCTCAGTGTTCAGCGATCCAAACTGCCCAGACAAATCACCCCCTTCCTTCACTGTGCCGCCTCTCACCAGCCACGACACTGAGCCTGTGCTGACATTGGAGAGCATAGAGGAGGCCATAGCTGAGATAAAGCTTGACTCTGCCCCTGGTCCCGATGGATTGCCTGCTGTTCTACTGAAGAAGTGTGCATCCAGTCTCAATACCCCAATCCATCTACTTTGGTCTGAGTCCATGTCATCTGGCATTGTGCCAAGTTTTTATAAGAAAGGGCTTGTCACGCCACTATTCAAGAAAAAAGAAAGGTAGCAGGTGTGAAGCGGTGAACTACAGACCTGTTACCCTGACTTCCCATGTCGTCAAAGTGTATGAGAGGGTGATCAGAAAACACATGGTGGAACATCTGGAAATCAACAGTCTTCTGACTGACAAGCAGCACAGTTTCAGATCCAACAGAAGCTGTCTGACACAAATGCTCGATCACTTCGATGATATATTTGAAGGGTTTACTCGTGGTGAAGACACGGACTCCATATATCTCGACTATGCTAAGGCATTCGACAAAGTCAACTTGGATCTCCTTATCAAGAAACTGAAGAGATACGGGTTCCACAACAAGCTCATGGATTGGATCCAGTCCTTCCTTCATGACCGTGAGCAAGTTGTGGTTCTTGATGGTGTGCATTCTGATATCGCCTTAGTTCTCAGCAGTGTACCTCAAGGAAGTGTTCTAGGACCGCTGCTATTCATCCTGTTCATCAATGATTTGGAACAGGTGGTGCTTTCATCGAATGTGAGTTTCTTTGCAGATGACACAAGAGTCTCCAAGCAGATTGGTTGTTATGATGACTGTAAGCTACTGCAAGATGATTTGTTCAGAATTCTTGACTGCTCACGTGCCAATAACATGAAACTTCATGAACAACAAGAATTGCGCCTGCACCGACACAATTATCGTTGTTCCCGTAGGCCGTATGCAGGCGCTTAATTTCCCTCCCCTGCGGTGCTTGATGTAACCTAAGCATCATAATAAGATAATACAAAACGCAGTCGTGATAAAGTTATAGAAGTATAAATATTGTTCGATGCGTGTGCTGCGGGCGACCACCGAGGACACGAATTGGCACGTGCCATTTCTCCTAAAATTCTTGCGCGCGTGTTCGTTGCTGTACTCAGTTCGTTGTAGATTTCGCGCCATTTGGTTGAATTGGTTTACGTTTCGCACCAAATTGTGTCACTGTTTATTCACGCGATGTATTTTCTTGAATGTTTATACTAATTTGATATCACTTTTTATCTGATTTTCAAAATTCGTGCTTTTGTTTTCTGTTTCAATGCTGCCTCTTGTTCCAAAAAGCAATATTTGTCTTTCACAGCGAACAGTATTTCTCGCAATTAGTCGAATTCAGCAGAAATTCTAATAGATATGCAGTTTGGTACTAAACCTAGTACAAAACGGAAGCCTTTTCCTCCAATCCACCGCCCAACTCATAACTAAGATTTTAACTTTTTAAGACACGAATTCTTCAACGGCCTAATTAAATCTAGAACTTAACATAATTTAGGAGTTCGAGCATGCGGCACGGATGGGCCAGATCAACCTATAAGATTTGACGACCGACAGCTCCATGAATTAAGAAATTCTTTATTTTGAATATTTATGAGATATGGGGAAAGACGGAGGGACGGACGGACGGACGGAGGGACGGACGGAGGGACATTTTTGCGACTGATATTATAAAGGAGCAATCCGGGCACTTTCCAGAAATTACAGTAGTTGTATTGCAAAACTGGACCTGATATACACATATTCTATTTCTCACCCTCCCAGACCACGATCTCTGCCAACCCTCCTATTTGCCTTTTTGTATTCACAAAAAGGCCAATGGGGAGGGAAAAAATTTGAGCTACTAAATCACTTTAATAACAAAAAAAGCTTTTCCCTGGAGCTCCCTTTCTTTGTTGAAGCGCTGCAGTACAAGGTGTCAAACGAGGAAGTGCTTTATCCTGTCGAGAATGTTCGAGATCTCGGTGTCCAGGTAGCAAGCGATCTAAGCTGGTCGAGACACATAACAAGTATGGTAACCAAGGCGAGGAGCACGCTGTCTTGGGTGTTCAGTGTCTTTAAAACTCGCGACAGTTTTGTGTTGACCACGTTGTACAAGTCACTGGTGAGAAGTACACTCGAATACTGCTGTCCATTGTGGAACCCAAGCAAGGTGTCTGATATCCAGCTGATTGAAGGAGTCCAAAGGACCTTCACTAGTCGGGTATATGGCCTACATCATCTGAACTATTGGGAGAGACTGACAAAGCTTAACTTGATGTCACTGCAACGCAGACGGGAAAGGTATATCATCCTTATGATGTGGAAGATTCTCCATCAAGTTGTTCCAAACTGCTGTAACATAAAGTTCAACATGACATCTAGGTATGGTGTAGTGGCACTTATTCCTCCCTTGTCTAGGTCAAGCTCATTGCAGTCTTGGGTCCAAAACTGTGGAACAAAGTACCGAGCAATATTAAAGCAGTCGATTACTTTGACACGTTTAAAACACACTTGTCGAATTACATTGCTTTGATACCGGACAATCCTCCGGTCGCTGGATACTGCTGCAACTGGTCTAACTCTCTGGTAGGCCCACCGACAAGTGCGCACTTCAGATGCTGAAAACAACAACTGCGCACATCGCAGCACAGCCAAGTCAGAATCTAATCCAAACTACAACAAACGACATGTGGGCCCAATGTTTCTAGTGGAGACTTTGAGTGATCTTGAAGCGTCTCTTGGCGATATCTTAGATATGCATGTCTACTTGGTTAGGTTATCACTGGCCAGATGGCTTCACCTACAACTTCCGGAAGGAGAGAATTGCATAAAAACGCAAGTATTGGCAGTAAAACCTGAGCTGATCCCAGAGCTGAATCTTTGAATGTGCGCACTTGTCGTTTCAGATGCAGAGGATTTACCGATTGGGCTACTCCCCAAATTTTCCCACGCTACCCAGTCAATTTTTGAGCTCCCATGTGCGCAGTTGTCCGGCAGCCCTCTGGTAGACTACTCACCATCGTGGTGGTCGGAACTCTGATGACCCTACGACTCAACGAAAACTCAACCAAGTTACCAAGTCAGTTACCTTATTCAAAATACTAGTTATTGGCCACACTTTCAGGTCATATGTTTCTTCTATGGACACCTGTGTGGGTCGGTCATTCCATAGCATAAGTGACGACGAAATTGATTCTCTACTATTCATAAACTTCGCCATTTCTTTTGTTTCTTATGTCCTCGATGAATAACTTTCTTTGACAACTTTTGAGTACCTCTATTAGTGAGTTCTTCAGCTCCACGTTTCACACCAGTCGTAATGAGTTCTTTTCCAGCAGCAATTGCATGTGGTTTGGCGATTTTCGCTGCCCCTTTTATAGCCGTTCCAATCAGAGGAAGTGCCTTTTTGAAGAGACCACCTAAAACAGAGCCAAGACCCTCACCTGACTGCTGAGAATAAATATAACGATCCATATCAGCCCCACGACCATTTTGATTGATTGAGTCGAAGGCCAGGGTCCTTAGGTTTTCAGAATTGTAAAACTCCATGTTTCGTTATGATGTAACTTTTGGTCCTTTTATAGGCTTTGTTTTGAGAGTGATGATTGTTTTGAACCGCGGATCAAATTTAAGGAGGTGACCATCAATGTCTCTAATTTCAAGTTAAATCTTGGAAAATTCACGTACATCTATAGGGACATAGTTTGGGTAAGCAAATTCATGGTAAGACCAATCTGGCCTCATGCTTATCGGTAGCATCGACAAAAGACGAGACAGTTTGCCATTGATATTTAAAGAGTTCTCCACAATGTTTACATAGAGAAATGCTGGTTTTAGATTTTGAGTGAAGTCAACATTCTTAATAGTCTGATATTGAATATATTCATCAAATGACTTTGTCACACCAACCAAGGCCCATGGTGTGTCAGATCCATCAGTTGGGATTTCTATTATGTGTTTTGCATACCTCGAAAAAATATTTTTTGCATGTATCCTGAGTTTAAAATCACAAAACTGCATTTTTGCGCAGGCAAAAAATTATTCACAGGTGCACGAAATCAATTTCAAAATTTCCTCTCAGCAGCATCCTAAAAGCATTGTATTCGCTCTGTGTAGTGCACTTCTGCTGTTTGAAATTTGTTAATTACGAGCTATAAACCTACGTGCATTGATACAAGCAGATCTTTGAGATTGTGTTTGACGTAGCAGATTTTCTAAAATGAGGCTGTGTGTGAAGTGGCAGAAGCGAATCATAAGATTAAGATTTTATTAAGGTTACAGAAACCTACACCTGATGGAGTTGTAATGGTAACTTTTCGCTTTCCCGTTTTTCACCATAAGTTTACCATAACTTGTAAAATTTAGGTTTGGTACAGCAGTAAGACTTACCATCATGGCAGGCTGGGTGAGGTTAGGATTGAGGTTGTAGAAGTGCAGCTGGGTGTTGTACGTGATAAAACCAACTCTCACTGGACTACTGGAGTCAGGGTTCTCTCTGGGTAGGTTCTTCAGCACAGCCGCTATGTTAGATGTCAGAGCCTGGAATGGAGGTCATGTTAGACGTAAGAATTGAGAGGATGTTAGATGTCAGAGCCTGCGACAGAGGTCATGTTAGACGATTGAATTGAGAGGGTTTGATAGAATTGGTTATTATAGAGAGATTTGGGGAGGTGTTATGATACATTACTTCAACAAACTTGGGTAATGAGATAAAATGAACAGGTGCAGGAACACCGATTCATTTTGAGTCATGAGTAAGATGCATGAAGATTCTTCATTGAAGAAGAAATTGGATATGCTTCCGAGGTAGCAGACATCGGATGGAATAAATGTCTATTATGATATCATGAGTGGGGTTATTGTGAACAAAGGACGATTCTCTATATTGGCCTCATTGCATAATGCATGTAATGATGACGTAATTTAGCTGTAAATGGACACTGATGTTTGATTTCTATCACGAATAATGACTGGTAAGTGGTTTAATCAATAGGTGTCCTTAACAGATTTTATGTAGATTGGAGAGACTCACTGCTTGCCAGATTAACTCGACAAGCATGTAATCACGTGTATATTGCACAAAGCAAGCTATATTACATGGCTCATAGGCCCTTATTTGCAACCATATACATCGGGATGGATCCTATAACCCCATGTTATGTGGTCATTTCCGACCCTTTAAGCTGTGTTAACAGTGATGACTCCGACGTAGATTCAATATATTTTTTTTTTTGGTGCAAAATCCACGGACCACCACATCACCTTGCGGAGTGGGTGGCAACTCTCAACAGCAGAGAGTTCTACTGGGACCCACCTGGTTGCACTACTAGCAGGCTAGTAACCTCTTACCTGGTACCAGGTGGTGTTACTCCAGGAGTAACAAATGGTCGGGGGCGCCCCTCCGAAGATTGACTACCTTGTTCCCTGTGGTAAGACCAAGAGGAAAATGACTCTCTAACCTAGTGTTCTGTGGACATGCCACTGGTTGAGTTTGTGCATAGTCAATGATATTGGGGAAAAGAGTGGTGTGGACTTAAAGTAGCAGTTAGTTAAAGACATAGAGTCATCGTTAGGGAGTGATAAGAGCTTGGATTTGATGATCTCTCAGGATCGATGTAGATAACAATTTACTCATTTTTATCACGATGACGTATAATTATGGTGAAAGTGTTATTTATGGCAGTTAAAGTGGCAGTTGAAGGTGATGAAAAATTAACATATAGTACATTTAATATTGGCTTAATATGTTCATTATGTCACTATAATAACATGTGGTGAGTTTGGGCGTGTAAATTTCATGTATTACCGACTAATTAGATAAAGTAATTTGCGCCCCACACAGAGATGCAGCACCCGCTCTCTATGCGTGTAGTGTTTACTTTATGATTCACTGTTTGTACGGGTTTGTATGCATATATGTTTGTTCTGTTTCACGCTGTTCGAAACATATCGTTCATTTCTTACTCTTTAGACAATTGAATAATTGTCCTCAAAAGTTTCCACTCATTTTGTGAGAAGTTTATACCTTAATTAGGCAATTAAAATCTTACAATAATGAGTAAACTGTACAGTCTATACCTATTTGATTGCGTATTGTTATAGTGTTATTCGTTACAAAGCATTGTCGTGTTTGCTGCAGCTGTCAGTTTAATCATGTTTAATCTCGTTCGTATTTCTATACTACTACCCTGATAAATTTTGACGTCATCATTGCAAATAAAAGAACAATAAGATAGTGTAGAATAGTTCATTATCATCGTACCATTTCCATGTTACAATTACATTACCTAATAAGCTAATACATGACTTCTGCGGGGTGACAGCCACCTAAGTAAGTTATTTCTCTAGTAATCTGGTAATTAAAGTATCTGACTTGAAAAACCTGTTCCATATAAACTCTTATCGACTTATATATCCAATATAGGAATTATTTATTGGTCGTCCCTATGGTCGGTCAGATGAGGAGTTGATGATTCAAGAAAATGAATGGTGCAAATGTAATAGTTGCAATGTGCGATGTGCGGCCAAAGAAGCGGTTTGCTGTCAAGATAAGCCTGAATATTCAGAATTCGTAGAATTAGGACAATGTATTACTGACCAGAGCTTTTTTCAGACTCAGCTTTTATCTGAAGAATGAAGATGGCCTTCAATATAACAGACTTATCATTGCGTCTGTGATAAAAGACGCCTCTTCCAGAAATACTTTCTTGAGTAAACCGTTTGACAACACCCTCAAAAGACACATATGCTATCGAAATTTTGTCGCATTTACTAATGGGGGTCAACCAATGGGACGGCATAATTGCGTTGTTTTGCCACGGTGTGTTGTAAATAAGATACGAGAAGCATATCCTGATCCACAGGGAAACTACACTGGTTACGTTGACCCAGCTGAAACCGATGAAAATGACTGTTAATTAGGGTATTTAATTGCATAAAACTGTATAATTCACTGTTTGTCAAACAAGTAATTCATAATTTTCATAATTATGTGAGTAATCAATGTGAAATAGTTTGTAGACCGCAGTTGATATTGAATTAGTACCGGTGTATGTGTCACATTTAAAGGTGCAGTCCGGGATATTAACAACTTTAGCTAAATCGGTAGTAGGGCGTGAATAAACAACATGTAGCGGGGTCTCGCGCGTCGAAACTAATTAGATCATGCTAAAATTAGCGTATCAAATTACACCCACAGACGCTTGAGCAGCGTCCCGGCATGGCACGCAATATGAATTACATTGCAACAGCAACACAATTAGGGTCAGTTGCTAACTGACATTTGGAAGATTGAAAAACACACCGATGATTGGTATTAGTGCAGTATAGAGTCACAGTCTTAACAATATATCTTTGTTTTAGCAGCACAGTCATTATAGTTTGGTGTCAAAAAGCTGTTAATTAATGATAGCAGACTGTTGTCAGAGGGTTGCTACCAGGCTCCAGTGAACGGTGAAACGACAAATGTATAGTGGACCAGTCTTTTTTAAGTAAGTAAGTAAAGAGCATTTCTGCTTCAGGATAGTATCAATTCAAATACGGCAAAATCAAAGTTCTGATCAGGCTGGTTAGTTAATAAATATGTACTTATATTGATGCTTTGATTTTTCTATGTATCAGGTCTTGGCACAGTAAATATAACAATGGATTACAATAAAGCTTTCCTGATAAAACAGTAGTACTGTCAAGTGTCAGTAGACATCAGGATACTGCTCTGATTATAGTCAAACTTTGATAACGGGCCGGTGTTAGTGACTGAATAACCTGCTTTCAGAAAATCTTGATAAATCAGACTGTCAGAGCAGCCTTGTTTCAAGGGCACAACAAGCCGGATTCAAATTTTACCGAATCTGGGCTATTAAGTTTCACGATAGACTATGTTTTTACAGTAGACATGAGGCATTTGAAGTGCTTGAATGGTTTTATGGCTGAACTGTGGCAAATTTAACTGAAAAAGGATATTCATCTACTTGAATTTAGATTTAAAAGTATAGTTGGCAAGATATAATTTCAGAAAAGTTTGAGGAAATGGAAACATTGGGTAGATATGTGAATAAGAGCAGTAGCCCTATCAAAAAGAAGCTCGGGAAAATTGCCTGAAATACTTCATTGGGATCTAATTAGTGGGTTCTACAAAAAGTAAGTAAATTGCATGTAACAAGTGACAACAATCACACAACTGTCTATGTTTGTGTAATGACTGAAACAACACTGATAAAACAAGAAACAGTGTAGAGTGGTAAAATAACAACGAGACTACACGCAAATACATGAAATATAAGCTGAGTGTAGCGGCGGATGCTGCTCAAGGATCACACGCGAACTTCAGTGGCCAATTAGACGATGATACGATTATTTTCACTGAATTCCGTTTGTAGATTAATGTTGGGCATCATACTAATGACTTGTGGCGGAAAATTTAGGAATTTTAATTTTTTCCGTATTCCCCGGTTTCACCCTTTTAAAGTTTTTTGATAATGATACACACCCAAAGGGGCTGCATCTTTAAAAACGGAAATGTTTAGAGGCGCTTAATTGGGTAATCAAAATTAAAGCCCCCAAAATATGATTTGGGCCTGGGCCTTTACGAACGGGTTACAAAAATTTTTATTTTTTGGGGTTGGGCGGGGAAAAAATTAAAGGAAGTAAATTTTACTTCAAAACTCACCATAAAGTGGTTAATTTGCATCCCCCAAAAAATTTTTTGGGTTTTATTTTCTTTTCAAGTAGAGCCTGATATTTATGAAAAAACCATATGGGAAAGGGAATTGGTAAAAGGGGAAAAATTTTTAACTCAGTTTTTTTTCAAAGGATTATTTAAAAAAAAAAACTCCCTAAGTTATGGGGGAAAATTTAAAAAATACTTTAAGATTTTTTTAAAAAACCGGTTTGAGCCCACAAAGCAGGAAATTTCCCAAATTTTAAAATTTTTTTGACACAACCGGAATAAAGAATTGGTGATTAGAAATTATCAAAATCATTACACTGAACATTTTTAATTGAATTATTACGCTTGAAATAACATAATACGCCTATAAATAAATAAAGCACATTAGCCCCCAATAATTATATTACGTATTTCTAAAGAAAGGAAGAATAGGGAATAGGTAGGTACCATATATTGTACAATGGTATTATTGTTTCGTTTTGCCTTTTAATTTCTTATAGTACGGCCTTGCCTCATTTGAATGAAAATGTCATGGGGAGACGAATAAAGCGACAAAGTATGATGTTATAAATTTCATAGCGAAATGTCGGTGCAGCAATTGCAGAAGTGGCGTTTCGGGTGCGTTCGACTACCATGTTCACATTTGGAAATTTTGATTTCAATTGTACGGGAGATTGATGTTCCCAATATTACCTAATTGGATGAGCATAGTATAGTGTGTATTGATTGAATATCTTATTAACAATAAGGATTTCAGTATGTATATACCTTTATTTAGGAAATTAAGCATCTTAAAAATTAAGCTTTACATGTCATTAAGCACCATGAAATTAGGCCCTTTTGAGAGGTCTGGTGCTTAATTACATGTTGGCGTAATTAAATGTAGGCTTCATTTCATGAAGCTTAATGCAATAAGTTTTCATAATGTATTCAAATTACACGCAATTTTTCTACATTTTCTAAGTGATGAATTACACTCCTGTAAGTTTTCTGTAGAACAGTTCAAGCCCCCTCCGATCACACATGGAGGGCTGGAAATCAAGAGACAGGTCAAAAGCTGAATGGTCACTTGTAGAAAAGGCTAAGTTTTTGGTGCCCGTGCTTACGTCACGATAACTACAGCTTCGAAAGATCTGACACGGATGATTCGAAAGCTATACTGAGAGGAGACTACGCATCAAGGACGGGGAGCAAGATGCAGATGACGATGAATTGGAGGATGCAGAACCAATTCTTTTGGATGCTGTAGACGATGAGATGGTGGCTGAAGACAAAAAAAAATTGATTTGTTCCATTATTATTTCGATTCTGTACTTTGATCATTGCTTTACATTATCACTGAAATTGAAAATGTAGCAAAATATCGAACATTTTATGCCATTTTGAATCCCAAAATTAATTGAAAATTGAGGTATTCAAAAATTAAGCCAGCACGTCATTAATCACCATGAAATTAGGCCCTTTTAGAAGCATTGGTGCTTAATTTTCTGAGTGCTTAATTTCCTACAATAAGGTATGTGCAATAGGAGGTTATGTGATCTGAATTACTATATTGATTGATTGAGTAAATTAGTAATCATAAGGCAACGTGTACAGTGATGCACAATTACTAATTGAAGGCATTGACTATTTGAGTCGGGGAAACATGACTTCACACGAAAGTCAGTGATTGATCGTATTTCGTCGCATACCTTTTGATGCGATTCAGTGTACTAGTATTTAAGGAAGCTTTGGAGACGTTCAATTCAGTGTGAACATGGGTACGTCGAACGTATTTGGGCGACGGAGTGTTGCTGATGATTGTTGTTTTGATATTTTCGCTATGAAATTCTGAAATTTCTAACATCATAATTTGTCGTTTTATTCATTGTCTTGACACTTGCTAGGAATTAGAATGCTACATTTAATGTTTCTAGACTATAAGAGACTATAAGAGAATTCATGCCTTCAATTTAGTAAACTTCTATGTTTTTCATGTAAATAATTTGTTAGGTAGATACTTACTTTCATTGGCATGCATTCAAATTCGTAGCAACAGCTTAACGTTTTTTTGAATGAAGCCTAGATCAAATTGTTACTTTGTTAGTTAAATTGTGACGATACCACCTTGACTAATGCGAGAAGTATGCATCAACAACATTTTGCCTTGCCATATACCCAGCAATGACTTCATCTTTGACCTTCGTATTATCTGTCTCGTTCTCCACTTCATGACTAGTGTTTTGTTCTCCTCAAGCACGCTTGCTCGTACATCTGGGGCCACCTCAAAAAGGAATGTTTCTGCTTCCTGCAATAATTATACAACCCCTTCCTTTGCACCAAAATTTCAGGCACTTTCAACGTAAAATTTTGGAAAACCCCTTAACCGGGATTGTTTCAAGGAAACCCTGAACCGATTTTTTTAAAAACACCAATAGTTTTTTTCAATGGTTTTAAATGATTTTTAAAGTCCTTTTGAAAATGTTCCCCGGTTATTTTCCCCTTTAAATTTTTATTGGGATAAATATATGTTCCTGCTGATGAAAAACCCCCTGTCCCCTTTTAACCAAGATAGCCATTTCCCCCGGGAGAATCAATGAAATTTGTCCATTTTTTTTTCCTTTTAAAACCCAAATAAGTCCCAAATAGTTTTTTCGGGAAAAAACCCGGGAAAAATTTTATCACTCCAAAAAAAAACGTTAGTTCAGAATCACAAAAAAATTTGGGACTTTCCCAAATATGACCTTTTTTCCCTCCCCCACAAAACATCCTTTTAATTGGGAGGTGTTTAAATTTTTTTATATTGTTCCATCAAAAAAGCCCCAAAAAAAGGTCCCCCAAACCTTTTAAAAACCCTTTCCATTTTTTGGATGTCCTGTTGTTATTTTCTAAGATTGTAAGAAACATCTTTTCTGAGTAGACTGCACAATGCATTTACATTTTGATTGAATTTTGTAAACTGCACCATGGGACAATTTTAGTTCAAAGAGCCAGGCTCATGATAGAGTTTCCTGTTGATAATATCAAAAAATTTCACAATGAGCTGTATTGCAAGAAAGTCCTGCAGAAGTATTTTCTCTTGCTATGTCCTGATGATTAGAAATTCTTCAGTAAAATGATTTTAATTCCATGCTTGTCCAGTCGATAGAGGTCAACAACATCAGAATCAGTAAGGGAAGTCCAAATTTCCTTAAATTTTATTTCAAATTTGCCGTGCCTATTGGGTTTTGCAAAAATTCATAGTTCAAGTTTGGTTAAGTTCTGCCACCATAGAAAAGAAAAAACTTTCCCCAGTAAACTATAATAGATGAATGCGGGAAATTAAATTATTAATTAAACCATTGGAAATTCTGATGTATATAAAATTTTACAATACAAATTTAGGTAAGTGTAGGTACTTCATCTTATTCTTTATTATTCATACAGTTAGTTATCGATTGCTAAGAACATGTCAGAAGTCCCTGCAACTAATGGTACCTCAGCACCAGATCAAGGCAACATGAATATCTCAACCGACAGTATCCCAGCTCCAGTCAAATTTGCAGTCAACATGGACACCAGCAGACGAAACCAATAGCTCCCATTGGTACTATTGATCTCGTCAGCAGCAGCATCCTTTTCGATGCTAATGGATTACAGGATACAAATAAATCGCTTTAAACAAAGCGTCGAAACTACAGCAAGAGGAAACAGACGGTAAAATGTTAAGAAATTGACTGCGAAGAAGGAAATGGAAGAGGAGTAGAGGAAACTATCACTGGGGCAATTTAATTGGACGAGTACAGAAATTTCACTGCTGATGAAAGCAAGCTGGAAACCACCAAAGTCCCCCAAAGGCAAAAAAGGGGGTCCTGGTGTCACAAACCAGAAGAAGGGGAAATCATTTAAAAATTCTTGCGAAAGGATCAAAACTTGAATGGAAATAACGATAGAAAACCCGGGACCAGTGTCGAAGAAAGCATCAGGGTCTTTGGAGTCATGCTAGAACTAAGGGGGGCTCCCGGGGGCAGAAAAAAGAAAGGGTGGGGGAGAGCCCCAGTATTCACCGGGGGGTTGAAGAAATAGCAATGGGCCCTACCCGACCTTCAGGGGGACTTGGGTTTGGGGTTTACGCAATATTTAATTTAGAGCGAGACAGTCAAATATCGTTTGACCGGACCGGCCGAGATCACCAGGCCTTCTTCGCTGATGAAACCCGAATGGGGTTGCTGAACCATCCCAAAAGCAATAACAAGACCTATTTGGGAAATGATGCTGATGAGGGCGACGAAGGGGGAGAAGTTGCCCGGGCCCTTGGGCGAAACTATCAAATGCTGGGCAACTTATATCCCCAGAAGCCCCGTTCAACCAGCTGCTGATGAGCTCCCACCTGCAGACCACGTGATTGCACCGGAAACCCCCGTCAAGCAGCGCCGCCCAAGAAAAATTTGCCTTTATCAACAGCAGGGTGGGGAATTTCCCCAAAGGGAATGCAAAAAAACAGGGGTTTTTTACCGGGACCTTGACCGGGCCGAAAAAAAAAGACAGATTTGGGGGGCCCCGAAAAAAGAACAGTATTTTTGGGAAAAACTTCTGGAGGTGGGGCGACTCAAATTAAGGGGTGAAGCCCAAAAAACCCCCAACCCCAGTTCGTTTTTTGAAAAAAAAAAGAAGAATATGCTTATAATTTTTATGTTTGTGTGTCACCCAGGGGAAAAAAATTCTACATTCTTAAAGGGAAAAAATTGCTGATTATAATACCTGCTTCATGTTTCAAACCTGGAGGTAACAAAATGTAGCATTAAAATTTTTTTGCTCATTATGGGTTTTATAAGTTACAATATAAAATGCATTTATGCCAAACCAAAAAGGGTTTTCAGTGTATAGTACTACTTTTGTTGACAAAATAATGAAGTCATATGACATTTTTCCAAAAATTTAATTTAACACAAAAGCACCAAAAAACACGCCAAAAACATTAAAATTTTAAAAAAAAACACGAAAACGGAGATTGGGAAAAGAATAGAAATAGGGTAGAATATCATGATCAGTGACCCCACCTATCACTGTTTTCTGCAACATTGCGTTAAAGGTATCAAATTTCCAATAAATGACATCACCACTCCTTGGTATCATGCTACAGCCTGTTTACAAAACATGGTAATGAGCACGTTGCATGCGTATTAAGTAAACACGTTACGACAAAATTCTGCAACTCCAAGCCAGGAAATATCATTTTGGGTATCATATCGCGCACGTAAATTTAATAAAGCATTGTGTGGAAGACAAACAAAAAATCTTTCGTGGAGAGCAGTATTTTTTGAAAGTTACGTAAAAATATTTAAGCTTAGTTTATGTGTAAGGATGATCAGGTTTGTTGGGAAAAGATTAAGAAATGGCTTATTATTTTAGAGAATAGAGATAAGATAAGAGATAAGATAAGGCGCGCTCAGCTGCATTCGTATAAGCCATTGACAAAAGTGCGAAAATTGCTAGTAATTTGTGCGTTTGGAGGAATAAATGATTTGGCAGCCGGTGTAACGGATTGTGTTCGTGTATATGCCCACGAAGGCTTCACGGGTTCATTGCCCCGTGGTAGAGTGAATAAGGAGCCGTGCTTAATGCCCACGGTGGCACAGGTTAAACCTGTTATTAATAAGTAAGGTTCTTTTAGATCCTGACTAAATGCAGGATCTAGGTTATGGAGAACCAGTAAGACCTGTGAAGTGAGTGGGTGATGGCTGAGGAGACTACGGACACTTGGCCCCCTGGGTTGTGGAAGATCCCAGGGGTGGATGAGTGGGACCCCTTAGAGGTTAAAGGAGGGGATCTGAGTGGTTGTGACCTCCAAGTCCGCCGACTTCCGGGCAAGCCCCTTCAGTCTATGATCCCGACCGATGAATCGGCCCTGAGACGTCTCCGAATCTCAGACTCGTAGATTCAATATGAAAGTTAATGACGTGAGTTGCCTACATATTTTTTAGCGTCGTTCGGATCCTATAACCCCATGTTATGGGATTTTCCAGGAGTTGATAGGGTATTTACAATGATGGCATCGTCATGGATTCAATAAGAAAGTTTATGACGTAAGTTGCCTACATTTTTTCGCAGACTTAAAACGAGTAAGGTTACCTGCCTCCTTAATTGCCAATTCAATTTGAATAATTTTGGTGGAACGCAGATATTCGAGTTCTGTGGTATTTGAGACTCCAATGAACAACAGGCTGTTCAAATGACGCCGTTATCTTGCTTCACTGTGGTTAATTGCTACATGGCATAATAATATGCATTCCACCGACACATGTGTACATGTCTTGAGGCCCGACAAAAATGTAATTACCTGCGAGATCATTCAAACTTTTTCTGCCCATGACGCCTGATACAAGTACAACTATGAGACGCCATGTTTCTTATTTCTTATGAGTTTCCACCACATAATTTATGTTATTTCGCCATGTAATATCACCATAGGTCTCAGGAGTACCTAATACCACATTGTTTTGAACTCGGCTTCGCCTCGTCCAAAACAAACCATCATTGACCTCAGCTGCCAACTTATGCTCTTGGAGTATAAGAACAATGTGCAACCTAACAGACTAGCGCTGTATCAGCCATTAGTCTTTTCTCTTAAAGTCAATAGTTCTTTGTGCTTTCAGCCGGATGAGAACTAAAAAATCCTCCAGATCTACCAGTGAGGTCCCAATCTGTCACACTAAATCCAAGTGATATTGGGGAATTTTGTTCAGCAGTTTGAAGTAGGGCTTCTTTGCCCTGCGGAAGCTCTGCCAAAATTTTAAATTTCACTACTCAAAAAACATCGAATAAATTGAATCTGTACAATCCTCTACGAATCATTATAACTTAAATTTGATTGTAGACAACAGTATTGTCAAGTTAAACACAGAAATATACAAATAACTAGTACAAATATGCATAAGAATATAATTAATTAATCAAGAAATAATTAATTAATTAACCTTAATTAGTTTAAATGATATACAAGTATATTTACAAAATAAAAAAAATAAATAAAATAAATAATACTGTTAACAAGGTGTAAAACTAGCACTCCCAAAGTACTCCTAAATTTACTCCTTAATATGGCACCAATTGAGTTAAAATTAGAAGAAACAGCTTTAAAAAGAGCATTAACTCTCAAGACTGAAAGACACTGGAACATGAATAACTATAAAATGAAAAATACAATCAACACAAGAAATAATTGATTGGAAATTAAAAATGTGATAAAATTGACCCAAACCCAAGTTCAGACAAAATTAGTCCTTTCTCAATCTTAAAACAAAACATACAAAATCAACATTGAAAACAGGGACAGTATACAAGTGAAAGAATGTGAATCAAACCTTCTAATCTTCACAGATGGGTCAAAAAAATGAAAAAAGGCAACACAGGAATCGGTATAACATTCAGTGAAGAAGAAATAAATGAGGTAGCAGAACCACTCCCAACACACACCAGCATTTATCAAGCAGAAGCAATTGCCATATGGAAAGCTAGCGAAATCATACGAAACAAAAACTTAAGTAATTTAAATATCGAATTCTACTCAGATTCACAAGCAGTACTTAAGTCTCTAATGAACAAACATACAAAAAATGAATTAATAAAAATGTGCCATAACTCACTTAATGAGCTGGGAGGAAATAACACTGTCAATCTCAACTGGATACCTGGCCACGAAGGTCATGAAGGAAATGAAATAGCTGACTACCTTGCTAAGAAAGGTTCCCTAAAACAAGTATCAAATCCGCTATATAATAAAGCACCATTCACAACATTTATTAATATCATTAACAAACACTACCATAGATCAATAGAAACAGATTTATATATAGTGATATAAGCTGTGAGGCTAGGATACTTACATCTGGTTTAGTTAAAGCTTATAAATACAGGACAAATAAAATGACAAACAAAATCTTAACACTAAACTATGAGAAAATAAGTACTTTAATTAAAATATTATCCAATCATAACAACCTAAACTATCACATGACAAAAACAAAACAGAGTTATAATGAACACTGTGAATACTGTACAGGTAAGGTAGGTAGGTAAAATGCGCTTCCGCGGAGGCGCTGTGCCATACGACATGGCCCCTCATAGTCTGAGAGGCAACGGTCGCGGTTTGGCTGATAATATGTTGGCATAACTAATAATCTATATAGTAGAGGACAGATATCTATACAGAGTATTGTTCGCTTATCTATATTCTCCAATTGGGTAATAGACCCCAATGGCCCCAGCTCAAGCAGTTATCTGTCTGTTCAACTTGAGCCGAATACATACAGTTTGCTTCTTTTTGAGGCGATGAAGCAACCAAATCTTCTCCTCCCATTCTTCTTTATTTCTAGGACAAGTAATGGGAAAGAATGTCCTGTGTCATGTTCCTCATTATTGGGCGAACAGAGTGAATAACCCTTTTTTGGTTTGTTTCTATTTCTTGGTATGTTTTTTGTATATTCCTGCAGGTAAAGCTCCTTTTTGCAATCGAAAAGTGTGTTTTGTTCAGGCTCAAGAATGAGGCAGTTTACTATGTTATTACTAAAGTGTCTCTGAGCAGTGTTCTCTGGTCGACTATCATTAGCATCCACGTGCTTAGATTATTTTTGCCTACTTTTCACATAACTTTGATGGTTTAACAATTTAGTTATTTCTTGTTTCATTTTCGTTTTATCCATTGTTTACCTAATAAAGGATGGATTTTCTGTCAGTACTTCCATATTTTATAGCTGATGTTTAGTATATAATACTGTATTATGAGTTACCTTGCTTTTTTCTCTGTTAATTTATGATTTGTGCAGTTCACAGATTACCTTGACGGTAGGGGTGTGGTTAGTTGCATTAATTCATGAATTCTTGTCATAGTTATCCATGGTGTTACTACTGCATGTGATGAGGTATCCACTATCAAAGTCCTTTTCATATCTTTTTGGCGTGTATGAAAAGCTTTTTGTGTTTCATTGATGTACTCTCAAGTAGGTTTCATTGCAACATTTATGTCTGATATCTATCAGAATGGCTTTTTGGTTGACTTTAATGCTGGGACAGCTTAAAATTGTGTGGTTTTGCTATAAGTGATGGCGTTATTCGTTTCTAAAAAACTGCATTTTCATTATCCACTGGATACAAGGGAATAATTAGTCTAAAACTTCCCAGTTTAACGAAGTTGGTGTGCAATGATTTTTTTGTTATATCAATAAAGTTTGTGGTCTTTTCCATTGACAAAGTGGTTATAGTATTCATGTTGATTAGGGTAAATTGGTTTATTTGGTAAATTTGTAATGTATTTTTTTTAATTTTGTACTACTACTAGGTTGGAAGCAAATTTAGGTGCAAGCATTTTTTGTTAAATGCATGAAGTTACCACGTAAATTTCATATGGTGTAACAGTGTTGCATTCAGTACATATTGTTCATGTGCCCACTGGAAACAGCTGTGTTTGGAGCAAACGGCTTCCAGGTCTTGGTTCTTGGGGCAGAGAACAACACTGTTATTCTCCACCCACCCCACTTTGAAAGGAAAGTAGAGTGTTGCCAAAAACTGTGACCTGATATAGGTAGATTATAACTGGCAGCAGTTTTGTAATAGTGAGGAGTTATTAGATTGCTTGGGAGTTGCTTTTGGTTGTTGAGCTCATATGGAACTATTTGGCTCACATAGAGCTGTTGTTAGGCTAAATGTAGATATATGGAGCTATTTGGTTTGATGGAGCTATAATGTTTTTGGGCTCACATGGAGCTATTGGGTTGTTGGGCTCCCATGCCATGGTTCTTGGGGAGGAGGCCCGGTTGGAATAACCTGCAATCCTGGCAATCCTAGCTGGGCAACATTATTTGTTAAAGCAACCATGAAATTTCAGAATTTAACGACTTAAAATTAGGTGTGCAGCTACAATTTTACTGTGTTACATCAGTCAGTTTTCAAAGATGGAGAGTGAAACGTGCAATCATAGTTTGCTACTCACTGTATCACCATCAGTATGCAATGCATAAATTCCCATTTTATTCTTAGCACTAGTCAGGATTAGAAACACTGAATAACGTACATACTACGTTGGTATCATTCATATTATGATATTACACCTTCTCGCTTTAATAATTACTGCAGAAGGGATATGCGTAGTCTATCTAATTTCCTTTCACAGCATATATCCAGAATTCCATGGACCATGCTAGCGCAACCAGAGCAACCCAACTTGTTACTTTTTCGGAGGATTGTAAGCGGAGCTTACAATCCTGAGGCTCCTCTAGCAATCCTGGTTGCGATCCTGGTTGCAGCTGATTAGATTATTGTGAGGGTGAGCTGTAGTAAAACACTGCTGCTGAGAGCAGCAACTTGCAAGCTCTCTAAAGCGGTGGTTGCACTTCCAGTCGGCATGATCTGATCGAGTTTTAACTTTTAAGGAGTGGACTTAATTTTTTAACAAAAACAAAAATCAATTAGAAATAAAAACCAGGAGTATATCTAATATTCGTATTCAAGACAGCGACATAGACAATATTAAATTATGATTAATATTCAGCCTGAAATTTGTTTTTTCGAACTCCTGTGTATGAGTAAAGGTGACGTTTTGGCTCGCTTATCAAACAAAAAATCTGTGCTTCCATTTTTTAGGATAGTAATATATCAAACGACAGCCTTTTAGCTGATTATATTTGTTAGTTATTAAGTTATAAGCCTGACACACAATTGATCTTTGAAACATGAAC
The DNA here is from genome assembly GCA_011033025.1 of Beroe forskalii. Classification (NCBI taxonomy): domain Eukaryota; kingdom Metazoa; phylum Ctenophora; class Nuda; order Beroida; family Beroidae; genus Beroe; species Beroe forskalii. The sequence goes on from WFMF01000134.1 coordinate 20,389, forward strand.
ATTTACTTTTACAATTCATCAATTGGTTGAGTAAAAGAATAGTGAGCAGTGAGTAAGTGATTCAAATTTTGTCTGTCAGGTGGAAATAATTATGAATTACATAATGTGTATGTAGCCTACTCGGGGCTTCTGAATCAAAAAATTAGAGATTTTTTGGGGCTTCTGAATCAAAAAATTAGAGATTTTTTGAATGAAACACGCTGTTTAAATCTCGGATATTTTCTTGCTCAAATGAAGGAAAACCCTGCAAAATTATACATTTTAGCGGGGTACCGGGGGCTTCGCCCTACCAGGGGCTCTGCCCCTGGACCCCTTGGGGCTGCGCCCCAGACCCCTGCTGCAGCTCGCTCTGGCGGCACCTCGCTCGCAACCAAAGCTACCGTTTCGCTTCGGCCGCACAGGATTGGCAACCAGCCTAACCTTTATTCCAACCGGGGGAGGAGGATAACACTGTTATTCTCCACCCACCCCACTTACAAAAGAGAGTGGGGTGTTGCCAATAGCCAATGACCATGGTGATTTGCTTGGGTTGATGGGCTCACATGGAGCTATTGGGTTGCTGGGCTCTCCTGGAGCTATTTGGTTGATGGGCTCACATGGAGCTTTTGGGTTGTTGGGCTCCCCTGGAGCTATTGGGTTGTTGGGCTCTCCTGGAGCTATTGGGTTGTTGGAATTCCCTGTAGCTATTGGGTTGTTGGGCTACCCTGGAGCTATTGGGTTGTTGGGCTCCCTTGGAGCTATTGGGTTGTTGGGCTCCTTGGAGCTATTGGGTTGTTGGGCTCCCTTGGAGCTATTGGGTTGTTGGGCTCCCTTGGAGCTATTGCATTGTTGGGCTCCCCTGGAGCTATTGGTTGTTGGGCTCCCCTGGAGCTATTGGTTGTTGGGCTCCCCTGGAGCTATTGGGTTGTTGGGCTCCCATGCCATGGTTCTTGGGGAGGAGGATAACACTGTTATTCTCCACCCATCCCACTTACAAAAAGAGAGTGGGGTGTTGCCAATAGCCAATGACCATGGTGATTTGCTTGGGTTGATGGGCTCACATGGAGCTATTGGGTTGCTGGGCTCCCCTGGAGCTATTGGGTTGATGGGCTCACATGAAGCTATTGGTTGTTGGGCTCCTCTGGAGCTATTGGGTTTTGGGCTCCTGGAGCTATTGGGTTGTTGGGCTCCCCTGGAGCTATTGGGTTGTTGGGCTCCCTGGAGCTATTGGGTTGTTGGGCTCCCTGGAGCTATTGTGTTGGGCTCCCCTGGAGCTATTGGGTTGTTGGGCTCCCCTGGAGCTATTGGGTTGTTGGGCTCCCCTGGAGCTATTGGGTTGTTGGGCTCCCCTGGAGCTATTGGGTTGATGGGCTCCCCTGAGCTATTGGGTTGTTGGGCTCCCCTGGAGCTATTGGGTTGTTGGGCTCCCCTGGAGCTATTGGGTTGTTGGGCTCCCCTGGAGCTATTGGGTTGGGCTCCCCTGGAGCTATTGGGTTGTTGGGCTCCCCTGGAGCTATTGGGTTGTTGGGCTCCCCTGGAGCTATTGGGTTGTTAAGGCTCCCCTGGAGCTATTGGGTTGTTGGGCTCCCCTGGAGCTATTGGGTTGTTGGGCTCCTGGAGCTATTGGAATGTTAGGCTCACAAGGAGCTTTTTGAGTTATTGGGTACATGGAGATACCTACTAAGTTGTTGAGCTCACATGCAGACACATATTGTGGTCGAATGTAGCTGTTGGGATACATTCAAGATAATGTGGTTCCTGCAATAGTGGTGGTTAGTTGGTATATAGAAAGGTAGTAATTATATTCATATTGATCCCTTACTGGTTTTGCTGCACTAGTGATGATGTAACTTGTACGACATATCACAGAGAGGCTCTTGACACATCAAAATACTCACACAAGTTACAAAACCAATAGAACACGTTGGGATGCGTTCCACTACTGGTGAGTTCAGTAGTGGAATTTGCTAGCATAGTGCAATGCTAGCGACTCATCAGCTCAGACCTAACTGTCAGGGATAAAGCAGTTAAGGACAGTCTCCAGGGCAACCGACTAGGAGGTGAGCCATAGCCCCTGAATACTGTACAGAAGTAATGAAATACGTTGACTACAACTGGGAAGAGAACTGCCTAGAAACAGCGCATCATATACTGTGTAAATGCTCTTATTTCAGCAATAAAAGAAAAGAAATATTAAACAAATACCAATTTGATAGCATTGACGATCTGCAAAGTAGTCATCTAATCAACAAAATGATAAAATTTTTCAACAACACCAATATTTTTGAAAGAAAGCCACAAATAACAAAAAGAAGCCTTTCCCCCAACAGAACACTATCTCACAAAACTAACAAACGTAGAAGCACACCTACACAAGGTAATAATAATAAAAGACGACGATACACCAGCTGATTCAAGAAAATAATGGAAGGAGAGCAGGAGGGTCCTGACATTTCGATAATCACCACTCAAAATGAAATCCGTACCACTTTTTAAAAGTTTAAATACACTTATGTTACCGAAGGCAACCCAGCTCACGCCTTCTAAACTACACTTACCTTTATGACTTTTTGACCGACCCATGGCAATGTGGACAGAGAGAGTAAATCTATTTTTCTGTGCTTTGGACAGAGATATAGTTGACTCAAACTGTAGTGTGCAGCAGTAAAGGCGGCTTGTCTGGCCTAACACCCGGACCCCCATTGCTCAGTGAAGTTCACCAAGCCAATGTCACTGAAATGCTGTTCCCAATAAAGCCAGAGCACCCAGTGGGTACCAGTGGCAACTTGCCGTCGCTATAAGTGGTGTCCCGTGGCCCCAGTGCTGGCAGTGCCCTTAAGGGTACTGTCCCCCTTACTTCCGAGTTTGGGGAACCTACAATACAATACAATACAAAAGGTTCTTTTAGATCCTGACTAAATGCAGGATCTAGGTTATGGAGAACCAGTAAGACCTGTGAAGTGAGTGGGTGATGGCTGAGGAGACTACGGACACTTGGCCCCCTGGGTTGTGGAAGATCCCAGGGGTGGATGAGTGGGACCCCTTAGAGGTTAAAGGAGGGGATCTGAGTGGTTGTGACCCTCCAAGTCCGCCGACTTCCGGGCAAGCCCTTCAGTCTATGATCCCGACCGATGAATCGGCCCTGAGACGTCTCCGAATCTCAGACTCGTAGATTCAATATGAAAGTTAATGACGTGAGTTGCCTACATATTTTTTAGCGTCGTTCGGATCCTATAACCCCATGTTATGGGATTTTCCAGGAGTTGATAGGGTATTTACAATGATGGCATCGTCATGGATTCAATAAGAAAGTTTATGACGTAAGTTGCCTACATTTTTTCGCAGACTTAAAACGAGTAAGGTTACCTGCCTCCTTAAGTGCCAATTCAATTTGAATAATTTTGGTGGATCGCAGATATTCAAGTTCTGTGGTATTTGAGACTCCAATGAACAACAGGCTGTTCAAATGACGCCGTTATCTTGCTTCACTGTGGTTAATTGCTACATGGCATAATAATATGCATTCCACCGACACATGTGTACATGTCTTGAGGCCCGACAAAAATGTAATTACCTGCGAGATCATTCAAACTTTTTCTGCCCATGACGCCTGATACAAGTACAACTATGAGACGCCATGTTTCTTATTTCTTATGAGTTTCCACCACATAATTTATGTTATTTCGTCATGTAATATCACCATAGGTCTCAGGAGTACCTAATACCACATTGTTTTGAACTCGGCTTCGCCTCGTCCAAAACAAACCATCATTGACCTCAGCTTCGCTTCGGCCAATAATGCGTCTACACTCAGTTTCTTTTATAAGAAACTTATTGGAATCCTAGGCTACAAGTTTCTTATTTTTTCACGATTTTGAGCCTAAAAGTTTCTTAATTCTGCCTAAAAGTTTCTTAATGTTGCATACTTTACTATACAGCATAATAGGTACTTGTGAAACTTCCAATACAGAAACCTGCTCTGTAGACTGTAAAATCAAACTTATAGATATTTTCAGCTAGTTTATAAATTTAAGATTTGTGCAACTGTATATACAATAATATAGTCTGTCCGGGTCTGTCAGTCTCAACAGCAATTTCTGCTTGTGCTTTGGTATCTGACATGTAACTTTTAACCGACAAATCATTTTCTAACTTCCTTTACATAGCAATTATCACATGTCCAGTGTAATACTGTAATAGAGGTCCAATAGAAGTACTTAATTAGTATCAAAATGTTCACAATCAAAAAATGGGGGTCTGGGGGCGCAGCCCCCAGGGCAAAATGGTACCACAGGAACACGTCAAAAATTAGCCTCCATTAGCCTCCATTAGCCTCCATGGAGGCTGAGTGGAGGCTAAGTGGAGGCTAATTTCGAAAATTAGCCTCCACGGAGGCTAGTGGAGGCATGAGGCTAATTTTCGAAAAATAGCCTCCACTATGGAGGCTAATTAGCCTCCACCCAGCCTCCACTAGGCTCCACTCAGCCTCCATGGAGGCTAAATTTTTGGTTTAGCCTCCACTAGCCTCCACTCAAGAATTAGCCTCCATTAGCCTCCACGGAAATTTAAAAAGTCATTTTTTGGATTCTATGGAAGCTATTTTGACAGTGCTAGTGGAGGCTATGGCCTCCAAATGGAGGCTAAAATCATGAAAAAAAACAGATAATATGCTAGCCTCCACAAAATTAAATTTTTGTCATGTTTTTACAAAAAGAGTACATTTTGTAACATAGACCAAAGTTTCTAATCCAGCTACCTTAGTACACTTAAGAACGGCATCACGTAATTTGCGCGCACTTTAAGATCGGCGCACTTTATTAGTGCGGTTTTTTGAGATCGATATGTAAATATGAATAAAATTTGAAATTTTCCTCTTGATTGCAAGACATCATATTCATAGGACCGACAATGTACAATTTTGCAATTATGACAATGAAACAAATTTTCAACAGTAATAAGTAATTGAAGTATCCATTATTTTAATCTACAAACTTCAGTACAGAAGTGCTGTAGTTTGGACCGTGCATATCTCAGGGTTAGAATTTAGAAAGGCAACATAATAATTTTATTCTTTAAATAATTGAAGTTTTAGCTGACGGTCATGATTCATTAATTCATGCCCGAAAAGAACCATCGAAAAACCGCAAAATTCAAAAAATTGTTCACTTAATTAGCATACACTTATTTTATGCGCAATTTACTGTACATTTAGTGCGGTTTTTCCAAACCGCACCAATAGTTTCTTAAGTGTACCTAAGGTAGTATTAGGCACCACTCACTACTCAGCCTCCACTAGGCTCCACTAGGCTTCACTCAGCCTCCACTAGGCTCCTCAGCCTCCACTGGAGGCTCCACTCAGCCTCACCACTCCATTCAGCCTTCTGGCCTCCACTAGCCACCAGCCTCCACTAGGCTAGTGGAGCTAAGTGGAGCCTAGTGGAGGCTGAGTGGAGCCTAGTGGAGGCTGAGTGGAGCCTAGTGGAGGCTGAGTGGAGCCTAGTGGAGGCTGAATTGAGCCTAGTGGGGGCTGAGTGGAGCCTAGTGGAGGCTAGTAGAGGTTGAGTGGAGCCTAGTGTAGGCTGAGTGGAGGCTGAGTGGAGCCTAGTGGAGGCTGAATGGAGCCTAGTGGAGGCTGAGTGGAGGCTAGTGGAGCCTAGTGGTGGCCAGTGGAGCCTAGTGGAGGCTGAGTGGAGGCTAGTGGGGCCTGAGTGGAGCCTAGTGGAGGCTAAGTGGAGGCTGAGTGGAGCCTAGTGGAGGCTGAGTGCAGCCTAGTGGAGGCTGAATGGAGCCTAGTGGAGGCTGAGTGGAGCCTAGTGGAGGCTAGTGGAGGTTGAGTGGAGCCTAGCAGAGGCTGAGTGGAGCCTAGTAGAGGCTGAATGGAGCCTAGTGGAGGCTGAGTGAAGGCTAGTGGAGCCTAGTGGAGGCTGAGTGGAGGCTAGTGGAGCCTATTGGATCCTAGTGGAGGCAAGTGGAGCCTAGTGGTGGCCAGTGGAGCCTAGTGGAGGCTGAGTGGAGCCTAGTGGAGGCTGAGTGGAGCCTAGTGGAGGCTAGTGGGGCCTGAGTGGAGCCTAGTGGAAGCTGAGTGGAGCCTAGTGGAGGCTAGTGGGGCCTGAGTGGAGCCTAGTGGAGGCTGAGTGGAGCCTAGTGGAGGCTAAGTGGAGGCTGAGTGGAGCCTAGTGGAGGCTGAGTGGAGCCTAGTGGAGGATAGTTCGAGCTGTCTGAAAGTTTGAAGCTATACCTTAGTACAGAATATTTATACATCACAATATTTATACGAATTTTGATTTCTTCGTATAAATTTCATGTCGTATAAAATTTATGAAGTATAAATTATGTGTCGTACAAATTTTCCATTCTTGTCGCCACTTGATCTGACTGTCAACCGTACATTGAAACCTATTGAACAGGATGCTAGTGCTGAGTCTACACTCAGTTTTTTTAATAAGAAACTGTCTATAAGAAACTTAGCCTAGGATTTCCGAAAATTTAAGAAACTTAGCCTAGAATTTCGGAAAAATTAAGAAACTTAAACGATTTACAATTAAGAAATTAAGAAACTTCTAGCCTAGAATTTTGAAATTTGTGTATAAAAATTAAAATCCTATTGCAACTGAAATTCTTTTAACATGAAACGTCTGAGCTATGGGGCTGCGCCCCAGACCCCCACTTTTTGATTGCGAACATTTCGAAACTAGGTAATCAGTACTTCCATTGGACTTTTATTACCAAGCACAAAACAGAAATTTAGAAATTGTTGTTGAGACAGGACACTATTACAGTTCCATATCTATTTCCAAAAGTTCCAAGCATTAAGCTCGGCTGGGTAAATCTTTATAGGATTTAGATATTATCTAAATTTTAAAATTCATGAACTTTTGGAAGAACATTTGATGAAGATCCCTGAACATTGTATACAGTTGCACAAATCTTTTAAGATAGGTAGGTAGGTACATGCTTAAAATTGTATAATTTACCTAAAAATATCAGAAGGTTCGATTTTAATCCTCAACTACAGTCTACAAAGTAGGTTCCTATATTGGAAATTTGGTTAACATTTTGCTGTACGGTATGTCGGTATGTAGAATTAAGAAACCGATTAAGAAACTTTTAGGCTCAAAATCGTGAAAAAATAAGAAACTTGTAGCCTAGGTTTTCAATAAGTTTCTTATAAAAAAAACTGAGTGTATTAGTGCTGAGATAACTGGTCTATTGCTTAACATTTCTCCACGAATAGATGACATCAAAGTAAATACAGGAAAAGATGTCCTTCGAACTCGGCATGCAAAGACAATATCAAAGGCTTTCACTTACTTTAATACACCAGAAGGAAAGCGAAATATTTTACATGGATGGTCTGCAGCTGGTATCGCTAACGCAGTGAAAAGAATACTTGATACTCAAAACATAAGGGATACTGATGGCTCTTTTCTCCAAATTTTTAACTGAATTCATCAAACCGAATTTCTATTTTCTTGGTGACTGACAAAATCGTATAAATTTAATGTCGTATAAATTATATCCGTATAAAATTCGTGACGTATAAATATTCTGTACTAAGGTATATTGTTTTTCAGGCAAAATGGTACCACAGGAACACGACAAAAATTAGCCTCCATTAGCCTCCATGGAGGCTGAGTGGAGGCTGAGTGGAGGCTAAGTGGAGGCTAATTTCAAAAGTTAGCCTCCACGGAGGCTAGTGGAGGCATGAGGCTAATTTTCAGCAAAAAATAGCCTCCACTATGGAGGAATATTTGTGTTTTAGGCTCCACTAAGCCTCCACTAGCCTCCACTCAGCCTCCACTCAGCCTCCATGGAGGCTAAATTTCGTTTAGCCTCCACTAGCGCCTCCACTCAAGAGTTAGCCTCCATTAGCCTCCACGGAAATTTAAAAGTCATTTTTGGATTCCTATGGATGCTATTTTGACAGTGCTAGTGGAGGCTATGGCAGCCTCCAAATGGAGGCTAAAATCATGAAAAAACACAGATAATATGCTAGCCTCCACAAAATTGAATTTATGTCATGTTTTTTACAAAAAGAGTACATTTTGTAACATAGACCAAAGTCTAGTATTAGGCACCACTAGGCTTCCACTAGAGAATCCACTCAGCCTCACTAGGCTAGTGGAGGCTGAAGCCTTCCCTCAGCCTCCACTAGGTGGAGGCCTCCACTCAGCCTCAGGCTAGTTTCTCCAGGCAGCCTCCAGTGGCCTCCATTGGAGCCTCCAGTGGAGCCTAGTGGAGCCTAGCCTCACTAGCTCCAGTGGAGCTCCAGTCAGGCTAGTGGAGCTAAGTGGAGCCTAGTGGAGGCTGAGTGGAGGCTGAGTGGAGCCTAGTGGAGGCTGAATGGAGCCTAGTGGAGGCTGAGTGGAGCCTAGTGGAGGCTAGTGGAGGTTGAGTGGAGCCTAGTGGAGGCTAAGTGGAGCCTAGTGGAGGCTGAATGGAGCCTAGTGGGAGGCTAGTGGAGCCTATTGGATCCTAGTGGAGGCTAGTGGAGCCTAGTGGAGGCTAGTGGGCCTAGGGGAGGCTGAGGAGCCTAGTGGAGGCTGAGTGGAGCCTAGTGGAGGCTATGTGGAGGCTAGTGGAGGCTGAGTGGAGCCTAGTGGAGGCTGAGTGGAGCCTAGTGGAGGCTGAATTGATCCTAGTGGAGCCTATTAGATCCTAGTGGAGGCTAGTGGAGGTTGAGTGGAGCCTAGTGGTGGCCAGTGGAGCCTAGTGGAGGCTGAGTGGAGCCTAGTGGAGGCTAGTGGGGGCCTGAGTGGAGTTTTAGTGGAGGCTGAGTGGAGCCTAGTGGAGGCTAAGTGGAGGCTGAGTGGAGCCTAGTGGAGGCTGAGTGGAGCCTAGTGGAGGCTGAGTGGAGCCTAGTGGAGGCTAAGTGGAGCCTAGTGGAGGCTGAATGGAGCCTAGTGGAGGCTAGTGGAGCCTATTGGATCCTAGTGGAGGCTAGTGGAGCCTAGTGGTGGCCAGTGGAGCCTAGTGGAGCCTAGTGGGGCCTGAGTGGAGCCTAGTGGAGGCTGAGTGGAGCCTAGTGGAGGCTAGTGGAGGCTGAGTGGAGCCTAGTGGAGGCTGAGTGGAGCCTAGTGGAGGCTGAATGGATCCTAGTGGAGCTAGTGGGAGCCTATTGGATCCTAGTGGAGGCTAGTGGAGCCTAGTGGGAGCCTAGTGGTGGCCAGTGGAGCCTAGTGGAGGCTGAGTGGAGCCTAGTGGAGGCTAGTGGGGCCTGAGTGGAGCCTAGTGGGAGGCTGAGTGGAGCCTAGTGGAGGCTAAGTGGAGGCTGAGTGGAGCCTAGTGGAGGCTGAGTGGAGCCTAGTGGAGGCTGAGTGGAGCCTAGTGGAGGCTGAGTGGAGCCTAGTGGAGGCTGAGTGGAGCCTAGTGGAGGCTGAGTGGAGCCTAGTGGCAGCCTGTGAAGCCTCCAGTGCCTAGTGAGCCTCACTCAGCCTCCACCAGACTAGGCTCCACTCAGCCTCCAGGAGGCTAGTGGAGCTGGCGGAGCCTAGTGGAGGCTGAGTGGAGGCTGAGTGAGCCTAGTGGAGGCTGAATGGAGCCTAGTGGAGGCTGAGTGGGAGCCTAGTGGGAGGCTAGTGGAGGCTGAGTGGAGCCTAGTGGAGGCTAAGTGGAGCCTAGTGGAGGCTGAATGTTGCCTAGTGGAGGCTAGTGGAGCCTATTGGATCCTAGTGGAGGCTAGTGGAGCCTAGTGGAGGCTGAGTGGAGCCTAGTGGAGGCTAGTGGGGCCTGAGTGGAGCCTAGTGGAGGCTGAGTGGAGCCTAGTGGAGGCTAAGTGGAGCCTAGTGGAGGCTGAGGGAGTGGATCTAGTGGGAGCCTAGTGGAGGCTGAATGGAGCCTAGTGGAAGGAGTGGAGCCTAGTGGATCCTAGTGGGCCTAGTGGAGGCTAGTGGAGGCTGAGTGGAGCCTAGTGGAGGCTGAGTGGAGCCTAGTGGAGGCTGAGTGGGCCTGAGGCGTGGAGCCTAGTGGAGGCTGAGTGGAGGCTAGTGGAGGCTAAGTGGAGGCTGAGTGGAGCCTAGTGGAGGCTGAGTGGAGCCTAGTGGAGGCTGAGTGGAGCCTAGTGGAGGCTAAGTGGAGCCTAGTGGAGGCTGAATGGAGCCTAGTGGAGGCTAGTGGAGCCTATTGGATCCTAGTGGAGGCTAGTGGAGCCCAGTGGAGCCCAGTGGAGGCTGAGGAGCCTAGTGGGGGCCTGAGTGGAGCCTAGTGGAGGCTGAGGGAGCCTAGTGGAGGCTAAGTGGAGGCTAGTGGAGGCTGAGTGAGCCTAGTGGAGGCTGAGTGGAGCCTAGTGGGAGGCTGAATGGATCCTAGTGGAGGCTGGTGGGTGATCCTAGTGGATAGTGGAGCCTAGTGGAGGCTGAGGAGCCTAGTGGTTTGAGTTCACATGGGGGCCAGTGGAGCCTAGTGAGGAGGGAGTGGAGTTTAGCTGAGTGGAGGCCAGTGGAGGCCAGTGGAGTGAGGAGCCTAGTGGAGGCTGGAGGGAGCCTGGAGGCTGAGTGGAGCCTAGGAGGCTAAGTGGAGGCTGAGTGGAGCCTAGTGGAGGCTGAGTGGAGCCTAGTGGAGGCTGAGTGGAGCCTAGTGGAGGTTGAGTGGAGCCTAGTGGAGGCTGAGTGGAGCCTATTGGAGGCTGAGTGTAGGACAGTTGGAGCTGTCTGAAAGTTTGAAGCTATATATTGTTTTTCACATTAGTACACATAAATCACCATTTTCAGCAAGAAATTTGTGTTTTGTAGGCTTATTGATTTAGGCTCCACTCAGCTTCCACTTAGCCTCCACTCAGCCTCCATTAGCTCCATTAGCCTCCATGGAGCTTTAGCCTCCACAAAATGACTTTTTTAAATTTCTGTGGAGGCTAATGGAGGCTAATTCTTGAGTGGAGGCTAGTGGAGGCTAAAACCAAAAATTTAGCCCATGGAGGCTGAGTGGAGGCTGAGTGGAGGCTAGTGGAGGCTAATGGAGGCTAGTGGAGGCTAATATAGCCTCCATAGTGGAGGCTATTTTTCAAAAATTAGCCTCATGCCTCCACTAGCCTCCGTGGAGGCTAATTTTTGAAATTAGCCTCCAGTTAGGCTCCACTCAGGCTCCACTCAGGCTCCACTCAGGCTCCACTCAGCCTCCATGGAGGCTAATGGAGGCTAATTTTTGTCGTGTTCCTGTGGTACCATTTTGCCGTTTTTCACATTAGTACACATAAATCACCATTTTCAGCAAGAAATTTTGTGGTTTGTAGGCTCATTGATTTAGGCTCCACTCAGCCTCCACTTAGCCTCCACTCAGCCTCCATTAGCCTCCATTAGCCTCCATATGGAGGCTTTAGCCTCCACAAAATGACTTTTTAAATTTCCGTGGAGGCTAATGGAGGCTAATTCTTGAGTGGAGGCTAGTGGAGGCTAAACCAAAAATTTAGCCTCCATGGAGGCTGAGTGGAGGCTAGTGGAGCCTAGTGGAGGCTGGGTGGAGGCTAATTAGCCTCCATAGTGGAGGCTATTTTTCAAAAATTAGCCTCATGCCTCCATTAGCCTCCGTGGAGGCTAATTTTTGAAATTAGCCTCCACTCAGGCTCCACTCAGCCTCCACTCAGCCTCCATGGAGGCTAATGGAGGCTTATTTTTGTCGTGTTCCTGTGGTACCATTTTGCCGCCACCAGAAGCCAGACGTTTCATGTTAAAAGAAATCCAGTTTCAATAGGATTTTATACACAAATTTCAAAATTCTAGGCTAGAAGTTTCTTAATTTCAAATGAGTGAAGTTTCTTAATTTTTCGGGAATTCTTGACTAAGTTTCTTAAATTTTTGAGAATCCTAGGCTTAGTTTCTTATAGACAGTTTCTTATAAAAGAAACTGAGTGTATAATATATACTTATATAGTTCGCGCTTCGTGCTCACTATATATATGTGGTATTAGGTTACTCCTTCGACCTATAGTTCTATAGTACACATCGCAAGGCTATCAAGTCAGTGATCTGGACGCTAAATAGTTTGTGAGTATCATTTTACTATGTATACCGTTGGAACCGTTGAAACCGTTGGAACCGTTCATAGGTCACATGTTCATTGTTCACGTGATCATTTGTCTTTAGCGCCGAGTTCACTGAATGGGATAATAGTGCTGATACATTTAACTGAGCGATGTTTGTGTTTGTGGATCTTGTATAGAAATGTATTCTTCAGAACTCATTCGATCTTCCTTAGTGTTAGCAGGTCATTAATTAGTAATTTTGATTAAAACTTGATATTTAATTCCAATAGTTTGTCATGTGCTTGTTACCACATAACTGACCTGCACCATGCCTGACTGAAAGGAAGCGTACGTCACGTCAATAACGAATATGTAGGCAGGGGCCTGGGGCGGCCGGCTCCCCTTGCAGTAATCTGTCGTTGTCAGGAACTCGTAACTGCCTCGACTCAGTTCCGGACGCTCGTCCGTGTCCGCTCGGCGACCAGTGTGGTCCAAGTTACAGAAGTACTCGGGTGGAACTTCAGTGTCCACATTACAGAGATTGCAGATGAACTTCCGTCCTCCGTCCACGAACTTCACGTTGGGGTTGATGTAGGCCTTGCACCTCCGGCAACGGAGGGGCCCTCCTAACACGGTCATGTCCACAGTTGCTAGACCTGCTTCTGCGGGGCCAAGCTGCGTGCAGGGCTGCACTGAAAAACCTGAGGAGGGGAGGGGTTAGAGAGAGAGACCTGCAAATTAGAGGAATACAATAATTCCGTGGAGAAATTTCTCACAAATGACTCCATCGTTAGCAATTAATCAGAGAAAATTAATGGAATTCTCACGACAAAGAATTTAAAGAAGAATGAAAGAAAACAACCCCTTTGAACTCACTGATGGGCATGTTGATCTGGTTAGCCAGTTCCTTGGTAGCGGGAATGGAGTAGAAAGCAGAGCGCACGAAGCGGGGAGAACAGTTGCCCTTGTCTATGAGGGGGGTGTTGGTGGTCACCAGGGGCGGCACCCCAGGGGTAGACGTCATCCAGTGCTTGTCTTCGTACTGGCTCTGCAAAGGAAGGGGGTCACAAAGATATGTATGCAATCCACGCTACTTACACATGGGAGCCTCATGGGAGTGTTCTAATTACTGATATGATTATATGATAATTGTACTGTAGTCAGTGTAAACTTGCATTGTATACGATTGTCGCTTGTGCCACAACATTTTTACTTATATCGGGATATATTCTACATACCTGATCTGCTTTCTGCACATCATGAGGTCTGGGTCTATCCTGTTCCTCTGCTGCGGTTGTTGGCCTGTGGGTGGCTGGGTTCCTGTGGGCAGCTGCCCCGGTAGAGAAGCTCCAGGGTTGGCAATGGCCGGGGCTACAGGATGTCTAGCAGGAGGGGTTGCTCCAGGGGGACCTGCAGGAGGCATCCCAGGAGGTGCCAGGGAGGGAGGGGCTCCCACTCCGTAGTTGGAGGGGTAGGGTCTCCGGGGTCCAGCTGAGGGCCCAGGGTATCCTCTGGGTAGTCTAGTAAAACGGCCACAGTCGGTTTAATCAACCAGGCCGGTGGCAGCCATGCTGAGCATGGAGACTATCCCTAGTACACTAGGCGAAGGGTGTGAACTCCTGGGTGGTTTTTTAGGCCACCTGACTGCCGGAGATATCCTGGGCTGAGAGTAGCCCACCCGTCCAGGACCTCACTGGACCAGTAAGCTACCAACACCCGGTGGCTTCAAACAGACTGCGAAACAAGTCAGTGCTTGTGTGCAGATTAAGTCGGAGATCAGCCGGAGGTGGCTATGTACCACCTCCCTTCGTCTGACTGAGCCACAGGGAGGTCTGACCCAACCAGACTGTGTAAATAATATTCCCATTGATTGGAGTTATGCTGGGATCAATGGGCAAAAGCCCAGCTATGGGTACTACCTGGAAAAGAAGAGATTAATTAAAGAAGAGAGGGAACTGATTGTTAGTTTTGGTGATGTTTTTGGTGTTGTATTATTGTTCATTAATCATAGTAATGTTGCTAAATCAGATTTATTGGGAGGGGACATCCTTTCGAAATGGGCTGCAGTTTATAGTATTTATTTCTATGGGTCTAGATGTACAGAAATTTGTTGCTTGACGGAAGTGGTGAGGTAATGAGACTTAGCTGGTTTGAAGTACGGAGTACCCAGCAGGTGAGGGTGATGAAAGTGGGAGATATAACGAAATAAAATGTTGTTTACTTATTGGATATAATATGGGAGATTTGGACAGCGGGCTATTTTTATAGCAGTAAGAGGGTTGATGATGCAGGGGTCGCCAATGTAACTGCTGATTCCAGAATGAAACAAAATTTATTTCATGATGGTGCTGAGGAACCTTGGAGGGATCTGAACTTTAACAAGTTGTATGAGGAGAAAATTTTATCAGGGCTTCTTGAGTGGTCTATGAGAGTTTGAGGGAGGAAGCCATATTGGTTGTTTTGTAGTACAAAGTGAGAACTAACAACCGGGCTGCACCCACGTTGTTACAATATATAATATGTACCAGGTGCCTAGGGGTATTAATTCTTTTGAGGACAGCTAGTGTACCTGAATTATAATGAATTAAGGAAAGAGATAAAAAGAATGGTATATAGATAAAGAAAGAGGGGCTAGGGTGGTTATAATGTAAAATCAAAAGTTGATATGCCGTGAGGGGTTGGATAGTGAAGTTATGATACTTAGCTGGTGAGTGGTACTAGAGAGTACCCAGCAGGTGGAAGGTGTGGATGATACCAACTGCATGGGGAAGTGCAGTTGGCACACTCGGGAGGGGGAGATGCGTGAGGCCCCAACTGGAAAGAACCAGGTCCCTGTCCCCAGGGTATCCTCTAGAGAGAGGGGGACCATTCATTGTTGGGGGAGGTCCGACACTGGGCGGTGGTCCTGCTGAGGAAGGAGGCCCCATTGGTGGTGGGCCTCCCATTGATGGTGGGCCTCCCATTGATGGTGGGCCTCCCATTGATGGTGGGCCTCCCATTGGAGGTCCCATGCTAGGTGGACCCATGCTGGGGGGCTGACTCATAAATGAAGGTGGACCCATACTTGATGGAGGCCCCATACCCGGGCCATTGAACATCGGAGGGCCCTGTGCGCTGGGTGGACCTTGTGTGTTGGGTGCTCCGTTATGGATCCCTTGTAACCCAGGCGAGTAGCTGTTAGGTGGCTGGTTGGGCGCACTTAGAGAAGTGGGAGGTTGACCTGGTGGTCGCATGGGAGGGCCTCCTCCGAATGACCCTGCCGGTGAACTGGAGGGGGGTTGGAAGGGTCCTTGATTTTGTGGCGGTCTTTGGGGTCCCCCGAACGGAGGGCGGCTTTGGGGAGGCACCTGGCCAGGTGGTCCCGGGTTGAAACCACCTCTTGGAGACGGTGCAGAGAATGGGGGCTGGTTGCTTGGGGGAGCAGCCACGAAGGTGTTGTCTGACGGTCTGGGAGGGCCTGCATTGGAGGAGGGAGGGGCCATCCCAAACGGGGAGGCGCTGGAGACTGGGGCATTTCCAAATGGTGCTGCACTGGTGGCAGGCTGGGGTGGGAAGGGTCCACTGTTTGAAGGAGGGGCTCCACCGAAGGGTGGAGTGTTAGCATTGGGCGCTCCAAAGGGAGGGGTATTTGCTGCGGGTGGTCCAAAAGGCGAGGGATTGGAAGTAGGAGGGGCTGCTCCAAACACACCAGCAGTTGAAGAGGGAGGAGCAGCTCCAAACACTCCGGCTGTAGAGGATGGGGGAACGGCTCCAAACGGAGACGGGGTGGAATTGGGAGGAGTGGCATTGCTCATTGGAGGTGCAGCAGGATTGGGTGCACCGAAAGGAGAAGCATTAGGAGGGGGTCCTCCACCCAAGTTAGACACAGGGGTGGAGCTAGGAGGAGGGCCTCCAGGTGGTCCTACAGAAGACACAGGAGGGAAAGGGGCTGTTTTCGGAGGAGCATTGTCAAAGAAATCGTTTCCTCCTGAAGGAGGTCCGAAGAGATTGGAGGCAGGTGAGGGCGCCTTAGGTGGCTGCTGGGAGTCCTGAAGGTTACAGTTCTCTAGCTGAGTGGTAGGTGGCTGAACAACACTAGTAGGGGGCTGGGGAGGCTGGGTGCTGACTGGTGGGCCTCTGTTGAAGTTAGGAGGAGCTCCACCAGGCGACCCTCCTGGAGGGGGACCCCCCACAGGGGGACCACCAGGTGGGAAAGCCCCAGGAGGGGGACCAGCGAATGACGAGGGAGGTCCCATGGGTCTGCCGTTGAAGGTGGGAGGAGGCCCGGAGAAGTTGGGTGGACCAGAGAAGGGCGGTCTCCCTGCCATCATGTGAGGTGGTGCAGGTTTGCCACCGGGGGGCCCAGGATATGGGACCCCGTTGGTGGGTGGGCCTGGGAACTGGGTGCTCATTAGTCCATCACCTGGGTGGGAAGTGTCAGGTTAGGGGGTACATAGTGTTCCTTATGACATTCAATGTAATTGTTTATACTTATGATATTCAATTCAACTCAACTTATATTACGCAGAGTACAATTTTCATGTTAATCAGTTATGACACTAAATAACTGCAAAATTGAAGTTTAAATACTTAAAATTTGCAGTTATTTAGTATACTTGTTGCGGCAACAACTTCTCACGTCGATTATGTATGTGGCATCCATCATCTGCCATCTTCTATCTTTATGTAAAACAGAAATGTTACTTAAATTTAAGTAACATTTCTGCCGCACTTTTATAAACCTTGTGGCACATTGGCGCACCAGAATTTCATGATCAGCGTACCATCACCGACTAAAATCAAATTGTCACAGCGGTCATTATTTTGATACTATCTTTATGTTTCACTGAAAGATAAAAGATGGCAGACAATAGATGCCACATATATAGTCGACATGGGAAGTTGCTTTGGTATCAAGTATAAACCCGTAACTTGGTTGGTTTTTTCCGGTTGTAAATTATCCAATTTCATTTAAAATTTAGATCTCATGTTGTCTGCTACATTTATACATTAATTCAAAATTCTATTTATAAATAGAAATTTAAATTCTATTGGTAGATTAAAATACAATGTTGTACTCTCTATGTTTTTCCTGCTAAGAATTGAGACACGGTTGATCGCTGATCATGTTCAGCACTCCACAGTGTACTGATGTTTGTTTTAATCTACAAAATACAGTACAGAATTGCTGTAGTTTGGACCGTGCATATATGAGGGTTACAAATAGCAACAGACTTGTCTCGCTTGATACATTGATTTCATTAATATCAGTCTTACACCGCAATTGCAATTATAATAAATAAATTATAAATAAATAATAACCTTATTTTCCTTCTTCTTTTCTCCGATTGCATTTATCTACTGCATAATATTTTGATATTACCTTAGGAGGTGTATTTATTTGGGATAAAATTTCGGTGTTTCAAATTTTGGTAGGTTGAAAATATGGGTTTTTTCAAGACATTACTCTTGTTAACATATGATAATGACGTCATTTCGAAATTTCATGGTGGGTGAAAAAATGGGGATTTTTCTGAAAAACACCGCAATTTCAACCCACATAAATAAACCTCCTAAGGTATTTTAAAAACAGGTTCCTCTACTGCGCTTCTGTTGAATGAGCACAGTGAATTATGTTGTTTGTCAAACATTTAAAGGCATGATCACTTACTTTATCTTTATCTTTTCATTATTTTTTCTCGTTTCTTAGCATTTAATTGAGTTATTGTTTAATAGTTTGGTTACGGTTCGGGGTGCATATGGACTGGTTTCACCCTCTATATGTGCGGCCTCCGATCCGGGGTGTAGGTTGGAGGCCGAAATAATGGAGTACACTTTGTGCTGCATAATCACCCTAGCCCAACTGATTACCCATTTTAGACCTTGAGTGGCTTAAAATAACTTATATTACGGACATGGTTGTTCAGAGTGCAGCACTTCTGTACTGTGGTTTGCAAATATTAAGATACATTATGCAACTTCTAAGGAGGTTTACTCAGTGCTCCTTTATACCCATTATGCACGCTAAAACAGTTACACTTTTTAAAAAGTGCAACTACAGTGCCAAAAGTGGAACTACAGTTGATAATAAAACCATTTTGGCATACTCTAGTGTTTTCAAAACGTGACCTTACTTTAGGAGGGAGAGGTGTTAAAAATGAACACTGGGGTGACAGACCATAGATTTCACACTGAAGGATACAGTAGCTGCACTTTTTTACAATAGCTCAAATACTAGACAAGCCAATAACACTACATATTCTCATATTCGTGCTTGGAATTATACATAATTACGTAATATATACCTACATGTATTGTCGTTGCATAATTCGGTTTGAAACTCGCAAAAAATGCAAACCTTCCATTAAAACCTCGGCCTTCGGCCCTCGGTCTTAATGTGTTATTATGCCTCGCGCTTCGCGCTCGGTGCATAATATCGCGGTTTGCAATTTTTGCTAGTTACAAAACCTCCCATTATGCAACTTCTAAGGAGGTTTACGCAGTGCTCCTTTATACCCATTATGCACGCTAAAACAGTTACACTTTTGAAAAAGTGGAACTACAGTGCCAAAAAAGTGGAACTACAGTTGATAATAAAACCATTTTGGCATACTCTAGTGTTTTTCAAAACGTGACCTTACTTTAGGAGGGAGAGGTGTTAAAAATGAACACTGGGGTGACAGACCGCAGATTTCACACTGAAGGATACAGTAGCTGCACTTTTTACAATAGCTCAAATACTAGACAAGCCAATAACACTACATATTCTCATATTCGTGCTTGAATTATACATAATTACGTAATATATACCTACATGTATTGTCGTTGCATAATTCGGTTTTGAAACTCGCAAAAAATGCAAACCTTCCATTAAAACCTCGGCCTTCGGCCTCGGTCTTAATGTGTTATTATGCCCTCGCGCTTCGCGCTCGGTGCATAATATCGCGGTTTGCAATTTTTGCTAGTTACAAAACCTCTCATTATGCAACTTCTAAGGAGGTTTACACAGTGCTCCTTTATACCCATTATGCACGCTAAAACAGTTACACTTTTGAAAAAGTGGAACTACAGTGCCAAAAAAGTGGAACTACAGTTGATAATGAAACCATTTTGGCATTGCTGATCCCCAGTGTTCTTCAAAACGTGACCTTACTATAGCAGGGAGAGGTGTTAAAAATGAACACTGGGGTGACAGACCGCAGATTTCACACTGAAGGATTCAGTAGCTGCTCTTATTACAATAGCTCAAATACTAGACAAGCCAATAACACTACATTTTCTCATATTCGTGCTTGAATTATACATAATTACGTAATATATACCTACATGTATTGTCGTTGCATAATTCGGTTTTGAAACTCGCAAAAACTGCAAACCTTCCATTAAAACCTCGGCCTTCGGCCTCGGTCTTAATGTGTTATTATGCCCTCGCGCTTTGCGCTCGGTGCATAATATCGCGGTTTGCAATTTTTGCTAGTTACAACTTTACAAAACCTCTCAGTACACAGTGCTGTTATTATGAAAAATTATAGAACACCTACTATATGATTACATGTAAACCGGCTTGGGGTACCACTAGGGGCTTTTAAAATGCATATAAAAATATAACAATAAATAATACAAAAGGCCCTCTCATGGGACGCAACACACCAATCAAGATAAAAGAATGGCTGAAAGTAAAACTCAGCCAAAACAGTCTGTATATTCCGAATGATTGTGAGGACTACAGGGCCCCGTGGCTTGTGTACTCACACTTATTGCTATTGCAAATAAGTGATAATTTACAACACAATCGTCTACTTTTCGATAATTTCGTTCTTTTTACTTCGTTCTATACATAATATTTGCCTTGATGCCTTGATTCCAAGGAGCTACGTAAATAGTTTACTGCTGTGCAGAGGCAGTTGACATCTACTTGAGTGGTTTTAACAATGAACAGATAATCAACCTGTATTTAGGGTTAACAATGTCGAGAGTGAAGATGAAACCAAGCCTGGTGATCATTGCAAGTATAGCTACCCTAGCCAGCATCAGTCTCTTCTACCGTTCCCTGACACACGGTTAGTTCATCTTAATTCCTCGTTTAATGGAAATTGAGAAATATGCAGGTATTCTGGATTGGTATAATGGCTTAGAGTTCCAATGTTTGATTGAGATTATTTCTCGATTTACTGTAACGGAAGTCGGAACGATGAGTAAGTATTGTCGCATTAACATCTAAAATGCCACAACCCCTCATTAAATGATTAGCCCCATAATTAGCTATTGACATTCTAACTCCGATCTCCGACAGGATTTGAAGTTCCTTCTTCGCGGTGTCTAC
This sequence comes from Beroe forskalii, assembly GCA_011033025.1. Taxonomy (NCBI): domain Eukaryota; kingdom Metazoa; phylum Ctenophora; class Nuda; order Beroida; family Beroidae; genus Beroe; species Beroe forskalii. Next base: position 40,626 of record WFMF01000134.1, read on the forward strand.
GACCCTCGTCCACCAACCACCTGATCAGCCTTCTCAACCAATCAGACACGACCATTACCCGGCCCTCCTGTTTCCAAGCCCTCCTACAGCTCATGAACTCGCTATACCAAGTGGACATCAGCATTGATCACGTGACAGTACCACGTGGCATGGTGCCGCTGGTCCGTGACACCTGGTTCCGGGGCAATACCACCCTCTACACCATTTTCCAACACCCCCAGACACTCACCGTAACAGATCGGTACACCTCGGAGACCTCAAACGTCAACCTCATCCGGTCTCTGAGACCTAAACCTGCCTCTACGGGGAGTGACGATGCGTTGACAGCGATGCGGAAGCTGATAGATGCCGCCCGACCGGGCTGTAACTTCTGCGACACAGACCACACAGTGGAGGACAGCTTTGGGAGGGTGCGGGTGGAGCAGAGTAACATCTTCACTGCCGAGAACTCGTTCCGCTTCCTGGACTACTCAGGGCTGGTGATACCGGGGGACATCCACTCCTTCCTGGAGATGGACTACCCTACTCTCCGGAGTATGGTAGTGGAGGCTGCAGTTCCCTGGTTCAGGAACATACACTCCCTACACGGAGCTAACACCCACCCTATCATGATGTGGGATATCATGAGCAAGGCAGGAGCTAGCCAGGTCCACCCCCACATCCACACCTTGCTGGGGAGGGGCAGGTACCCCGGCAAGACGTGGGGCCTCATGGACCAGGCCCGGGTTCGTTACCATGACGACACAGGAGGGAGGGATTACCTCCAGGATATTGTGGACTTGCACGTGTCACTGGGACTAGGGATACGGTACCGGTCAGCTGCAGTGATAGTGAGCATCAACCCCGTCAAGGACAGGGAGATATGGGTCATTGGGACGGGTAACTTGACGGATTGGACCTGGCTGCACTACTTGGCGTACCGAACCTTTATAGATGAGCTGGAAGTGTATTGTTTCAGTCAGTCGATGGCACTGCCAGTATCTCACGTGACAGGCAAGAGAGAAGATGGTGTTTCAGGAGATCTGATGGTGGCTAAGATAGGGGCACGGGGGGACTGTACCAGCCCTTTCAATGATGTCAGTGCGTTAGAGTTTTATGCTACTAGCAGCATAGCAACGGATTACTACGAGACAATGAGGGCTTTCCAGAGAACTTTCCACAAATATAGCAGCCCTTGAAAGCTTGAACTCAGAGAATTGAATAGACTTAGCTTATCAAATTTTATATTAGCTTAACCTTATAATTTATTTTCTATATTTGTGAGCAAGAAAAATAAAATAAGCCACCTGTTCAGATTATATTCTACTTTGTATGGCATTCTGGTTCTGATGAAATACTAATGTATGTTGAATATAAGAATATTCGACCAAGGCACTTAATAAACCCTAGCACGAAACTTAAGCGGTTATGCGTCATCAATCTGGGTTTGTGTTGAGAAACACAATTCGTATAAACCAACTTACTACATTGTGCCATCATTATGACGCCATCTTAACCGCCTAAATCTCGATTGAGTATAACTAAAGAATTTAACCTGCTCCTTCATTCATCGCACATCATGCTACTCAGATCCATTAAGACGAGTGAAAGCCCATTGGGTAGGAATATAATATTGAATTTTCCCAAAACCAAAAAGGATTTGGTTGTGATGGTCCGCGGCGGTTTTAAGGCGTTCTTTAATGTAAAACCCATGATATGAGAAAGAACGCGACGGTTGAAACTGCTGCAACGTCACTTATGAAATATACAGCATTCGCGTTACTTAAATGCATCAAAAAAGTGCCGTTGCGGCAGTTTTAACCGTCGCGTTCTTTCTCGTATCATGGGTTTTACAGTAAAGAACGCCTTAAAAGTAAAACCGCCGCGGACCATCACAACCAAATCCTTTTTGGTTTTGGGAAAATCTATATATATGTATGTATGTATATATATGGTCGTAACCCAATTTAACAAGAACACCCTCGAATTTGGCAACATTCAAGTTGTAATAACTCGGCCATTTTTCATCCGATTGACCTGAAATTTTGACAGTTGCACCTTTGACCTCTAAAAATGCGATGTTCAAATTTTAGTGCGATTTCGGCAACGGGAACTTGATCAAATTTCAACGTGAAATATGGCGAATCCATGAAAACATATAGTTGGGGGCTGGCAAGCAAAGTTACATAAACTCACTCCCGATGCTCGGAGGCTCGTGTACTGTTAGGATAGCCGTCCAATGCTCGCCCTCGGACCCTTCGGGTCCTCGGGCCTTCGGCCCTCGCACTGTGAGGTCCGCCGTCCAATGCTCGCCCTCGGACCCTTCGGGTCCTCGGGCCTTCGGCCCTCGCACTGTTTAGGACCGCCGTCCAATGCTCGCCCTCGGGCCCTTCGGGCCCTCGGGCTCGCAAACCGCCGCGGGGGGCTTGCCACCCCCCTGATATTTATTATTGCGTAACATGATAATTTTGTATTTATTATAATGGTTATACATTTGAAACTGTGAATCAAGCGCTCAGAGGAAAGTATTGGTATTTATTTTAATCTAGAAACCACAGTACAAAGTTGCAGTGATTCGACAAACTTGTGTTTTTGAAAATATAACAGAAGCAGAGGTATGGCTGTAATAGAATAAAATGGATGCTCAATGCAAGTATGATGATAATCCTGTGATGAATATATTGAAATTACACTTATAGAAACGAAGTTACAATTTTGAAAACGAAGTTTTATTGCTTCAATGGTATAGCCAAACTTACACCTTTACACAGTCGCTAAAACATGGTATAATGGCTGTTAATGACAAGTAGTGAGCTGCGCACGATTACGCAGCGCATGAAAAAGCCGCGCACGTATGAGTTAGACACCCTGAAAATGTTGAATTAGAGCATAACGATATTGCAGAAGTTTTCATGAACTCATGCCTCTAGTGACCAAATAAGCCAAAGCCCGTTCCCCTACATCCGCAATTTGGATTAATCAGGAAGTGGCAACCTCCCGGATAGGACCCAAATGCATACATATTTCGAAAATATGCCATTTATTCTATATTAAAGATTTTTGCCATGAACTCTTCATATTCCTACCCTACTCACCCAGACAGGAGCTCTGCAAACCTGATTTTATTTTATTGACTTCCGCAATAATAAGTTAAACTCTTAGTTAAACTGCTCAAAAATGTCTCATCGAAAGTTAATTATGAACCTCCATATCAGGCAACTACCCCAAAATTTCATGGCGGCAGCGATCGCTTTGATTCTGGTTAAGTTAATTTCCTAAATTAATCAATATATCGATACTTATACCTTCACCCAATGGGTATCAAAGTATGTGGTACTAGTGCATTTCATAATGATTTGCATGTAAGCAATAAATGCCTGTCAGAATAACGAAACTGAAAAACGACTATCGCAACTTGTAATAGGACCCACTCTGGTATTTGTTGCCGCTCGGCTGGTTTCTAGAAGCTTCAGAGGCCCTTTAACAGATAAATAAAGTACTGGAGCATGTTATGCCGCTTTGCATCACCTAAAATCCCACTAGAGTGATAGAAATCCCTCTATATCTTTATTTGCTAACAAGTTAGACTCATGACGACTTCGCCATGTTGTAGAGCTTTAAATTTTGATTTAAGAGAAGTGTTTCCAAAGGAATCCACCAGAACCAAGAGGATCCACAAAAATCCAAAACTCGCTGTTAAAAAACCGAGGCCCGGAAATTTTCGTAGCTTTATAACCCAAAATGCAGAAAAATGTCCATAATTTGTTCCACTATGGTTGCATATACGTCTCGTTTAAAACATACGTTGAACATATCAAGCACCACAAATGCTGTAAAAATGAGTAACCTAACCCTTAAAATGCGCCAGATACGAATTTTTTAAGTCCGTCTTCTTCAAAATTTATGAACTTTCTAAAAGGTGTCCATTAAAAATTCATAACTTTGCTGTTTTATATCGAATTTGAATATGATTTTGCGAGGTCATTTGTGTTATTCATACCTTGCATTGGTAGGAAAATCTTGAAGATCAGACAACAGCAATTTGAGTTATGTTGTTTCCAAAATATGGGAAATTTATTTTGTTAACAGTGACACAAAGCGTTGATGTAATCAGAAATCAAAAGATACCTCAATCAGCTGTTGATTCTACGATAAAATTATGATGATTGACTGTTTCTGACGTAAAATTGTCTGAAAATTATCGCTCAAGCATTATTTCTTAGTTTACTCTTACAGGTCTTGATCTATGATCCAAGTGCAAATCATTATGAAATACCCTTAGTATAATATTAGTGTAATGTATTACACCTTTGAGACTGGTTTAACAGGAATTGCGCTCCTTTATTATCTACTACCGGATATTTCAAGAAACGTGTCCAAATGGCTTTCAGGATCTGTACGTTCCACTCTCCCCAGCTGTCAGTCAAAATGAACTGCAAAAGTGCAAAATAATGTCAAAATTTGTTACAAACTAGATCGACTATCGAGGACTGATATTTAAAATGCAGAAAGTTCATTGACAGTCTCATTGAATATCTAATGAATTGTGCAGTTTGGCAAAAAGATAGACTTCATGTTTAAGTTGATATGTCTGATAGAAGAGGTGAGAGGGCTCACGTCACCTCTTTTCTCATTACACGTGTTTATTCTTCGCGGTCATTACAGCTGTTGGGCGTGGCATTCATCGGTCGAAAGGAACGCATCTAAAAATGAATGGTAAAAAGAGACAGGCATAGAGAAATTGTAAAGCTCTATTCATCCATATTACTCGTGTCATGGGAGATGACAGGCCGTTTTTTCAGGGGCCGGACAAAACTTAGCTTTTTGCAGTTTCTACCGGTTCTTTCTACTCTTATTTTCGCGTGTTGCTTTAGATAGGCGCACATGAATATTTCAGTAACTTCGTTTTTACTTCTCCGTTTGCCTTTTTAGTTCTAGAAAGGGCATTGAGCAAAGGATCAGTGAGATGGTGATTTGTGGGAAATTGAGAATTGTGTTCAGTGTGAGTGAGAGTACAGTTTACGCTGTGACAGCTATACTTTAACTGAAGAACGTGCGTACTGTAAATCGTCTCGGGGTAAACTGTCTTGCTACACGTGTGCAGTATGCTAGCTTTCGTTATCTGTTAAATCTGAATTACGTTGTACGTGTAGCAATTTTCTGTCATTTATGATCCGCAGTAGCAGACTCTGAACTCCTCTTGAGCGTAAACCGTTATAGTATAAACCGTTTCGGAAATTAACTTCCAAAGAATATAATGTGATCAAAACCACCAAGAATTTGGGGGTAATTGTCTGTAACAGGAAATCATATTTAAATTTCAAGATTTAAGTATGATTTCCTGTCACAGGCGTTTAAATTGGACATTTCTAAGCAGTGTATTTATTTATGTATAATGTATGTTCAATTAAAACTAATCATGGCGGAAGTAACTGCATTAGTGAAGTGTGCTGGGTTTCTCTCTACAGTACATTGTACGAAAATAAACCGAGAATCCTAGATTGAATATAATATGTCCTACTTTCAAAATATGTTAGGCTTAATTAAGGGCATTGAAATTAAGCAGTGAAGAGTAGATTTTTGATTCTAACTAATATGACTGTAAGTAATTCAATAAATCAAAGAATCATCACATCTCTCTATTGACTTGAGCAGCTTATTGTGAAGCAGTTAAGTGGCTGCTTTACAGTGAAAGTCTCTCCGCGTTGTGTGCGTAACCAGGTCTGATAGCGCCTGCTATTCTCATCAAACTCTCCGGGCACCAGAGGAATCTCGCCGTCGCTATTAATGGATCGTTCACATATAACGTAATCAACCACAAACCCACTCCCCCCTCCCCGTAATCAAACGTATTCATTTGAAAAGACTCCCTCCCCCAAGATGATTACGTAATATGTGAACGATCCCTAATGGTGTCCCATGACTCCTGTGCCGACGTTTCCCATCAGGGAAAAGTCTATCTTCCTCTGGAAAGGATACCAATACAATGTATTTCAATACAGTACAATAGCGAGACTTGATAATGGTCACAATATAAATACAGAAATAGTTCTTCGTCGGATGGTTACCAGAGACACAAAAACAGTTCACCTCTACAAAAATAGGTTGCCAAAGCATTATTTTCCATTGACACAATGCTATATTGAAATGATCTATTGATTCATAACAACAGTTCACTGGTACCATTGTGTGAGATTTTACCGCTCATCGGTCCTAAACGGTTTTCTTTGTTCTCTGCAGCTTTGCTTACTGCTGACGGTCTCATAAAAAGCTAAAATTGAAATCACGTTATTTTATTAAGCAAAGTGAAGTTATTCTGTTCATGATGGGTGACCGCCCTAATGATCCTTCGATTCCTGTCATTGGCTGGTAAACAGCTGGTTTAATTTCTGAAAACATTTATTAAATTTAAAATGAAAATTCACTGACAACAAACTGTTTTTCGTACTCGAGAATGAGTGAAGTTGAGATTATGAATGAAGATAACATAATGTAATATTTCATTTCTTATCTTAATGAGGTCTCAAGAAGTAGAGATTTTAGATTAACCCTTTCTTTTTCAGATTGCTGCTGAGAGCTGTTTTATGGATGTATCCTTTTACTATTAATGCTCTCGATATACCATAATAGTATAGTTCATATGAGGGCCCACTAAGCAATTCGTGACTATCACCTCTACACCTTAGGACTCATTCATTCATAATCTTAACACGGTGCATTGAGCACCCTCGGTGCATTGAGCACCCTGCACCGCGCTCGGTATTCTTTTTCGCGCACGATATGCTCTTTTATGTGCGATAATTATAAAAAGCATATCGTGCACGACGGTAATTAGTAATTACGCCGCGACATGTCTTGCAACGCGCACCAAGTGTCTGAAAGATTTATGATGGTACCATTCCGCTTAGCTGTGTCTACTATGAGTTGAAATTGTTTCTGAGCTTTTCGACATCTCTTCTTCTTGTTTCTAATCCTCTTATTTGATAAATGAATTGCACTAGGTTCTGATGTTACATTAGTCCCAGAAAGTTTCTTTTTCTCAGGCCAAGATGACCATTTATTTTCAGATTCCAATTTGAGGCCATTGAATTTCTTTTCTAAATGAGATTTACATGCATTGATTTTTTCATAATCTCTTGGGAGCAGGAGAGACTGATCAGAAGACTTATTAATAAGCTTTATAAGATCTTTAACTTCCTTTGTTTTGTCTAACTCTATAATCTCTTTATTGAGTAAAGTAGTTTCTGCATTTGAACAAACAGTGGCGTGGTTTGAAGACTTGTTCGACATATACAATCTATTGCATTTCATTCTCAGCGACCGTGGAGGTCTCTTCAACAACCTACACCTCTTGAGGAAGGCCAGTCTTATTTTAGATAAAGTTGAGATTGTTAATAGCTGTGGATCATTGATTGAAATAACAGCATCCTGGTTTGGGCCAGACATTTTAACATTTGCAGAATCATTAGATGAAACTGATGTTGCCAAGTTATTTGCACTCATGATCAATTTCTTGTCAAAAGAGGTCCCACTATGATGGCAGGTTCAAAATAATGACTGATCAATAAAACAATTGATGCTCTTTTTATAAACCAAGAAACACAGCAATGATATTAATTTGTCTACATGTTTCGGTCCATCTCCGTCTTCAGGACAATTAACATCTCATATATCATTAATAAGCCTTCTATAATAAAAGAAAGGTTAAAATATCTATCCAAGTTTATAAGATAAAAACCTTAAAACATGAAGAAAATTCAAACCAAGATTCCTATTATTAAATTGTGCAAGCTATAATTATCAAACTTGAGGTATTTGTAACAAAAGGTATAATAGGTGATATTTCGTGTCAAATCATTTTGTCAACAACTGTGTACCTGCATTTACACTCTGACACATTCTTAACTCTTTCCCAACCACGGAAAACAAAAACAGCTAAAAAGCCCCACTATTTATTGCCGTGTTCTTTTGTTAGAACTTCAGTATCGTGACAGCAGTATGACACTGTCGGTGTCACTGCTATATCAGTGTATCATGACACCATAATATGTCACTGCAGGTGCCATCACATTATCAATCTCATTACACCAGCAAAACATTCGCCCTTCCCTTCAGGTATGGTTTTGTTACGTTTTCTGACATAAAGGACACGGTCTATGCCCGGGACAGGTGTAACGGATCTGATCTGGATGGCTCTGCCATACTCGTAGACTACGAGAACTCTCATAACATGAAGAACTGGATTCCACGGCGACTTGGTAAGAAGTGACCGATGAAACTATTGTACCAAATGAGCTGAATGAGTAACCCATTAACTGAGCCACCGTTGGCACCACTCTTTTACCTAATTTTTACAGTCTTTAAATTTCACCAATTTAACCCTCTTTTGCCTTTTATTTACTATTTTCGAATTCCTCGAAGTTTTGGTCAGAGGTGGTTTTGAAGTTTACAGTGCCCATCACATCTAAACTAAATAATGATTTAACTTATAAGAAACATTTTACGCTACCTTTCGTCTGATTGTTCGACTGTCCACTGTCCACTGTGTTCATGTGTTATAACATTCATCTTAATTACAATTTCGTAAGAGCACGTGAATAATGTATGTCTGTGCTTCCGTACACAATTAAATTTGAGCTTGCCAAGAGAATATCAAGGAAAACGAAGGCTAAACAGGGCTAAGTCGCGCCGTTGCTATGGATACACGTATTCTGCACGTGCAGATTATGATCAGTTCTATGCGAGCGCTTTCTGATACGTTGTTGACTGCTGCATTGTAGCGTTTGATAGAACGGCCTGTTTACTGTTTTTCATTTGAAATTCAAGATCTGAAGATAAAGGAAGGGTATGGCTGGCATCGTGGAGGCTATTTCCGATAGCATCTCTTCATTAATCTGTGGCCGACGTCGGTCGATTTAAATCAATGCTGAGTTGATGATAACGGAAAAATGTTAATTTAGAGAAATTTAAGGTTGACTAAAATCAAATTGAATCGAATTTGGGCATAGCAGATAGCACATTGCGAATTTGGAGGACTGCTCTTGGCGTGAATCAATACTTTAATTCAACTTTCAGTATGAGTACGATACTCGGTTTAATGATTTTCAGATTTAACTTCATCATACAAGAGCAAATTATAACAATCACAACTTGCCCGGTCCAGCATTATTAAAAGTAACCAACGAATTATGTTAAATTTGCTCCTTCATAAACTTTTTGTGACCTTATTATTTGATTCTGTATTATCTAGCAGGCCCAACGGGCATTTCTAGTTATTTATAAAGTGAAGTTTCGCGTTTTTTTCCCCATCTCTGTAAATTTTTTTGAGCTTGCCAAGTAAATATCAAGAGAAGTTAAGGCTATATGGTACATATTGGTGCCGTTGCTATGGAAACAAAATTTTGTGCACGTGCAGATTATAATCAGTTCTTTGAGAGTGCTTTCTTTTACGCTACTACTGTTAAATGCTGTGCTGTAGTTTTTTGAAAATTTTACGATTTCTAAACTTCAAATTCGAGATCGAGAATTGACATTACTAGAATAACGGAAGATATTTCATAAATCTGTGGCAGAGGTCGGCCGATTATCAGTACTTAGTCGGTGATAACAATAGTCACTGCATTTGTGAAATTAACCGTTAAGAGAAATTTAAGGTTTAAAAAAGTGTACAATCAATTTGAATTGTCATGTCTAAAATTTGCGAACGAGGTGCTGCGTAGCAGCGCCGAGTGAGCTGTGTGCTTGCAGGCCCAACGGGCCTGCTAGTTCATATATAATCTAATCTTATGGAACTGTCTCTAGCATGCCCATTGAAGCATCTTATAAGCTTTAATCACAATCTAAATACACGTGTGAGTTGGGTACTGAATGTCATTGTCTTGGGGTACAGAGACGAGCTCGTTAGAGTTCAATTTAATGGTTATCATTGGCATAAATTGTTATTCCTATTTGAAAGTATTTACCGTGACAAATGAATAATCCAACTTCAAAGAGTTTGTCCGGGAACTCACGATGCGTTTCATAACCTATCATGATGTCAGAATAACATGTAGGAAGATGGTTGCCATAGCTGTAGTAATAAGAGCATTAGAATCACTGGTGTTAATGTTATAATGAAGTTAAGAGCTTGTGAAGTAAATTTACTAAATCAGATGGATACGATGTTTTAAAGCCATGTTATGTTTTGGTATATCGGATATCATAGGAAACCGGAAATATTTTTTATTTCAGCTAAAGATTGCTCATGATACCAATGGCTTAACTGCTTGAATATCTAATATTGCCAAATTTTACCTGGGGTTCAAGGAAATGTTTCAGTGAAGTTTGGTGGAGAACGCAACGCTATGCTTTGCAGTTAAATTGTTTTACTTCTCTTCCAGAATCTTTTAATTTTACTTCTTTTTCAGGAGGTGGGTTAGGAGGAGATAGAACGTCGGGACAGCTCAGGTTTGGGGGCAGGGACCGGCCTTTAAAGGCCCCGATTGTAGTAGCGGGTGAAAGACGCAGTGAGAGTGACAGGAGGAAGGGAAGTAGTGAGAGGAGGAAAAGAAAAGAGCGCGTGTCTTACAGATCTGAGGGTCAGAAAGTGCGGCACTCGGACAAGATGACCAACGGAGACCAACTCTCCGGTCATCTGTGATAGTGAGTTATCTGATGGATAGATCACTTTTGGTTGGGGGATCCTCATGTTTCATGAATTATTTATTCAGGGCAAGTGACAATGTATAATTTGCTGTGTGTAATATTTGTGATTTTAAATTAAAAAAATGACAGGTATTGCACACTCTAAAAAATTTATGTCACATAAATATGCCTACCTTAGGAGGTCTATTTATAAAGGTTGTAATTTGGGGATTTTTGGAAAAAATCCCCATATTTTCAACCTACCAAAATTTTGCCTGCCACAATTTTACTCCCCGATTTAATTCAACCCGCTTTCGAAATTTCTTGAACTATCTGTACTAAAACAGTACAATTTCGTTTCAGATAGTTTTCAGATAGTTACAGATAATTTAGTCAAACAAATAGTTAAAACAATTGAAATTCAAAATTTAGAACAGTAATTGTGAAGCAGAGGCTCAGGAAGACGATCAAAAGAATTCGATTGGTAACATTAAATTAATCTATTTTTCCATTGTTTTCCGCAAAAATCTTTCATTTGTCAGCAAAAGTTAGAAAAATCACAAATGACATTATTAAATGCGTGGAGACGGTTATACCTGTCCTTTCGACACAATCCCAAGTCACCATAAACGATTTCGATTGGAAATAGACAGTGTCAGTGTAGCTCGGTGTGCTCATTTAACTTTTAAATTATTGTGAAAAAGGAAACTGATATCATAACTGAAATTCAAATGATAATATATCCTACCTGTTTACAAATCCATATTTTAAAAACAGCCCGATCTCTGTTACGGAATTGCCTCTGAGAAACAGAAAGATCTCATCCGAACGTTGCTGATATGAATTCTACTCTATATTGCAAATATAAATATGGAGGAATTAGAACTATGAAACCGAGCACTTCTACCAAGGACATCATACGGAAGTTGGAGATTTCCCTTACATCACACCGTTCCAAGAGCCTATTCTTAATGAAAGCAATATATTCATGATGCAGTTCAATGTCTACTAATAGGTATTTTGCTACCTGTACTCAGTGTCTTGGTAGCCCACATCCTAGGTCTTTGTCTATCCTTGGTGTTGAGCTTTACACCAAGCAAATCATAGTTAAATGGGTAGAAGGAGGGAGAAAGCGTGGCCAAAAGGAGCCAGGTTAGTCAGCGGGTAAGAGATATCTTCAAAGTTTTAGCTCGCTCCAGCAACAAACTTTCGAAGTGTGTTTACTGTGGGACGAGGGTGTTCTAGGCCATCAGCTTCAGTTCGCCGACCTGAAATGACATCAAGTTACAAAGCTTAGAAGCGATGTACGTTCCTTTTCGCACTGCCTTCTATTAACATGTTGCTTTAATGATGGATACAATTACAACTTGAGCTTCAGCTCAAACATGGAGGGAAGGAGCGAGGCCTTATGAACATACTTGCAACTTCATTGACATAATGAGACCAAAATCAATGGGAATTGGGACACACCTGACACCTAGGTGACACCTAGGTGAGTAGAACAAAAAATTTCGCCGCTTACTGTAAAAGTTAAATAAATCTACCATTATTCGCAATTAATATTCGTCCGGCGAAACGGGAAGTTTTATTCACATTGATTATTACTTTACATTGATTATTAAATTGATTATAGTTTCAAGGATATTTTAAAGACTATGAATTCAATTCGATAATATATACTAACTTGATCTCAGACTGAAAATTGCTCAATACTGAACAAACTTCCGTGTCAGTCATGATTCAAACAGCAGTTATCTCCCATGTTGCAAAAGATGAACATTCGCACACACCATGCTTGATTTTTCTGATTAATCCAGTGCCTAACGATATGAAAAATGTTATTTATATTCATCAAAGTAGTAAAAGAAAAATCATTGATGATTGATAACACAACTTTTTGCATTCACTGATGGTTGATCACAGTGAGATAAAAGAACGAAGCTCACAATTTTTACAATTATTTCATGTATGTATGTAATCAGGTTATCGATTTCGTCAAAGTATGTTACATAGGACTTATAGTTATTCAAGTTGGCTTCTAATTCATTGAGGATAGCAGGGTTTTCCCGCCTTGCATGCCGTACTCTCGCACTACTGGGACTTGGCTGCGGCTGGCCGCACACTGAAACCAGTGTGCGGTGTGTCAACAAGTCCCAGGCGGAGTGCAGGTGTCGCTATCGCCTGTAGGCTGCATTAACCCCGAACACTTTTCTGGCAATTTAAAAAAGTGTTTCAAAAATGGGGCGGGCCGCAGCACTCTGTTCTGCAAAATTACACAAACGGTATAATTCAGGGAACCATCATTGAACAGATTTTAAGAGAGAGGACAGTCTTGGAGTTTGTGGATCGGAAAGCAAAGGAATACGGTAAACTTGTGACCTCCGGTTAGCCGGTTATATATTTGAACCCCAAAAGTTAGTGATACCACGTGCCATCTCATAACGTATTCTGCACTGGTGTCCGATGTCTATTGTGCCATGCCGTATCTAATGTTACAAAATGTGTTACATCATGTTTTTGGTTGAATACCAGTGCAAAGAAGCAGTCAACTGACCGTCCCTCGGCAACTCTCCCTGATTCTTTGTTCATATACATTGGACCAGGGACCAGGGTGCCAGCCATGAAATAAAAGTTTAGTAACGGACCTCTGTTCAGAGCACCACCAATAATGTACTACGTGTTGTGGACTGATTCGTAGATGGAGAGGTCGGCTGGCGCTCTTTGACTAATAAATCATTGTCAAACTGAATCCCTGACTTCATTCCTGGCTAGAAACTACCTGTCCAATTGACTGAGGAACAGGCTGCCAACCTGGCTAAAAGGTCCGATGAAGCTATGAGTGGCCAAAGGACTTGAAAGACCGGGAGAACAGCAAATTATGATTAACATAAAAAATTGAATGCCTCACATATTGACACACTGGACTGACTAGCAATAGGGACGAGAAAGTAACAAATTGACTGACTGACTGACTGACAAATCTGACTGATTACTGACTGATAAATCTGACTGATTGACTGACTGACTGATTGACTGACTGATTGACTGACTGATTGACTGACTGATTGACTGACTGATTGATTGACTGACTGATTGACTGACTGACTGATTGATTGACTGACTGATTGACTGACTGATTGACTGACTGATTGACTGACTGATTGACTGACTGATTGACTGACTGATTGACTGACTGATTGACTGACTGACTGATTGACTGACTGATTGACTGACTGATTGACTGACTGATTGACTGACTGATTGACTGACTGATTGACTGACTGATTGACTGATTGATTGACTGACTGATTGACTGACTGATTGACTGACTGATTGACTGACTGATTGACTGACTGATTGACTGACTGATTGACTGACTGATTGACTGACTGATTGACTGACTGATTGACTGACTGATTGACTGACTGATTGACTGACTGATTGACTGACTGATTGACTGACTGATTGACTGACTGATTGACTGACTGATTGACTGACTGATTGACTGACTGATTGACTGACTGATTGACTGACTGACTGATTGACTGATGACTGATTGACTGACTGATTGACTGACTGATTGACTGACTGATTGACTGACTGATTGACTGACTGATTGACTGACTGATTGACTGACTGATTGACTGACTGATTGACTGACTGATTGACTGACTGATTGACTGACTGATTGACTGACTGATTGACTGACTGACTGATTGACTGACTGATTGACTGACTGATTGACTGAATGATTGACTGACTGATTGACTGACTGATTGACTGACTGATTGACTGACTGATTGACTGACTAATTGACTAACTGATTGACTGACAGATTGACTGACTGATTGACTGACTGATTGACTGACTAATTGACTGACTGATTGACTGACTAATTGACTGACTGATTGACTGACTGATTGACTGACTGATTGACTAACGTATTCTGCACTGGTGTCCGATGTCTATTGTGCCATGCCGTATCTAATGTTACAAAATGTGTTACATCATGTTTTTGGTTGAATACCAGTGCAAAGAAGCAGTCAACTGACCGTCCCTCGGCAACTCTCCCTGATTCTTTGTTCATATACATTGGACCAGGGACCAGGGTGCCAGCCATGAAATAAAAGTTTAGTAACGGACATCTGTTCAGAGCACCACTATGGTGGCTCAAACCCGCCACCAGAAAAAAAATGAAAAATTTTTTCAAATTAAAAAAAAATTTAAAAAAATAATTTTTTTAATTTTAAATTTTGTTTTAAAAATTTTTTTTTAATTTTTTTAAAAAATTTTGAAAAAAAAAATTAAAAAAATTTAAAATTAAAAATCATGGCTCCAAACCCTGATTCACGAAAACTAAAACTGAAAATGAAAATCGTTTTTTATTCAAATCACGTACGAACTTTTTTGTACGCCGCAAAAATTTTAAAATTAATTTGAAAACGAAATCGCTTCATCTTGAAACATCATGAAAAATGCGTTTGGCGTTCGCGCGTTACGTTAAGTTCATAATGTTGTTAGCAAAATGATATGACAGCAGCCAAAGTCAAGTCCCAACGGCAAAGCTCTCGACCAGTCCATCAACCTTTCTACTCAATGATTGTACTTGTAGATGACATTGACAGGCAAATTGCAACCCTGATTGAATAGAATTATTGAGAGGAATAACAGGCGGCCCCACCATTTGAAGGAATGTATTGACTGTATTGAGAAAGAATAAGAGATGAATCCGCCTGCTTAGGATTTTTTAGTAAATCAATGACAGGCAGCCCTGAAAGGATGACAGGCATCCCCTGCCCATTGATAAGAATGATTGACTGGCTATCCATTGAGGTACTGATAAACAGTTTGATTGTCCTCTTATTCTTCTGACTGGGGCTTTCACATTGACTCCAAATTGACTGACTGATTCCCTCAATGGCTGGTGTAACATGACATCATTCTCAGAGGATGGATCCCCTGTCATTCTATTCAATAAGTCAATGGGCTGGGCTGATTCATTCACTCAATTCTACATAATTGAGGAGAATGGCAGGCGTCTGATTGACTGACAACATTTTTTGACTGTCTGTGATGCATATTGAGAAATAATTGACTGACTGCTTGACTGACTGAAGAATGACACTGAAGGATTACTGATGGCCTGAGCTCTGACTGAGTGGGAATAAAAAAAGGTTGATGGACTGGTCTGAGCTGGTCGAAACTTGCCGTTGAGGTGATTTGGCTGCCTGATTATCATTTGCTAACAACATTATGAACTTAACGTAACATGAACCTTCAAACGTTTTCATGATGTTTCAAGATGACGATTTCGTTTTTCAAATTAATTTTAACTGTTTTGACGCGGCACTTTGAATGATTGACTGAATAAAAAAATTTTGATTTTCAGTTCTAGTTTTGTTTTGAGCCATGATTTTTTAATTTAAAATTTTTTTAAATTTTTTTTCAAAATTTAAAAAAAAAAAAAAAATTTTCAAAACAAAATTTTAAATTAAAAAAATTGTTTTTTTAAATTATTTTTAAAATTTTTTTTTAATTTGAAAAAATTTTTCATTTTTTTTCTGGTGGCGGGTTTGAGCCACCATACACCACCAATAATGTACTACGTGTTGTGGACTGATTCGTAGATGGAGAGGTCGGCTGGCGCTCTTTGACTAATAAATCATTGTCAAACTGAATCCCTGACTTCATTCCTGGCTAGAAACTACCTGTCCAATTGACTGAGGAACAGGCTGCCAACCTGGCTAAAAGGTCCGATGAAGCTATGAGTGGCCAAAGGACTTGAAAGACCGGGAGAACAGCAAATTATGATTAACATAAAAAATTGAATGCCTCACATATTGACACACTGGACTGACTAGCATTACTGACTGATTGACTGACTGATTGACTGACTGATTGATGACTGATTGTGACTGATTGATTGACTGAATGACTGACTGATTGACTGACTGATTGACTGACTGATTGACTGACTGATTGACTGACTGATTGACTTACTGATTGACTGACTGATTGACGACTGATTGACTGATTGACTGACTGATTGACTGACTGATTGACTGGACTGATTGACTGACTGATTGACGACTGATTGATCCTACTAACTGCTCTTTCTACAATTACTTGGTCTAAATTATTCAACGACCCGATCCATGAAATCAGTCATATACGTGATCTAAACAATAAATACTTCGGGGCCGTGCCTTAAATCACTGTAAAATGTGAGCAGACTGATCACAATATTGCCCATTCCAGCTTTATCTTTACCACCATTGACGCAGTCTTTACCAAGACAATCAGAAGCTCTCCTTGCTGAATAATTCCTTTTTTTACAGTTCACAAATACTAGGGTGATTGTCAGCAATGACCTCCCTGGGCAGTATTATGAACTCGAAAACGCCTTTTAAAACGCTTTCATGACTGCACAGCTGAGTGGTCATTGGTCAATGACATTTGGTGATCACGGTTTTCGGTCTCGGTTATAAGCAGTAGAAGGCATAGTTCTACCTAAACCTTGAGCTGCAGTCATTACCCATCAGTAGTGGGGCTTCTTATGGTATTTTCCAAGAACCGCGTCGCATTTCCTGTCGTAATCACCGGTTTATTTGCCTCTCGGAGCAGGTTTTTCACGTTTAGTTCTTTCGTAAACATAGTGGGGCAGTTTTATTCCAACTCTTTGTGATAAACATCACATCCTTGTTTTTATTTTGTCTCGTTCATATCCATATTTCTTAAATAAAACTGTTCCAGAAGTAAGGTCTTATCTACCAATTAGTAAAGCAGTTACGACTGAAAAATGCAATATCTCATTTTGCGTTGGAATCGTTTTATTCAAGGCTTAGATAAATAAAATTAGTTCATCACACCTGTGCACTGTGCTAGTAATGGCTACATGAAACAGACAAATGAAAGATAACATCGTTTAATTTGCTGCAAATCATTTATCACAGGAATGATTTGCAGCAGCAAGTAACATTATGAAATTTGAAAATCAAGGGTAGTTTTCGATCAATCTAGAGCTCAAAAATGACTCTATTGGTCACATGATTAACAGCCTAACAAGATTAACATTGCATCACCAGCTGTTTTCACTCGGCGCTATGTCTTGAACTTGATCCTCTAGCCAAAGTTGCAAATTTGTCATTTGAGGCAACTTCATTTTTTCAACTTCTATTTCATTTTTTCCCAAGTTGTAACTCAGCAGCTCGAAGAGTCAATGTATTGCGTTATGGAAGAGAGAAGGAGGAGAAGGACGGGTTTACTGATCGTGGTGATGATGTTATCCAACTATACAGGTGAGCTGAAGTTCAAGGACTATAGTGCTTGTAATCTGAGAATCAGAGAATCAGGGAGTACCTTATACCCTGTTAGTCGTGTTTTGGTTCCGGCATCCCAGTGGATAATTCAATAGCACGCGGTAACAATATCAATCGATACTGTGTCAATACAGCCTCAGTACACGGCAATTCAGTACAGGGATACATGGCACACTTTCACCGACCAGTGACCACCATATTATCCCATACGGTATGTAACCAGTGACTTCCTGTGTCGTTGTCACAGCAGGTGACGTTTTGACAGGACGTTTGATCCTAAAGTTCACTCTTTTTCACTTTCAGTTGATGCCAGAGACTGCAACTATGATACAAAAGATTTAGGCTGTTGGGCTGACGATGGTGACCGGGCGATATCCGGGGAAAAAGGAGCGTAGAACGGTCCGGGATAGTCATGAACTGCAGGAATTTCGCCCTGACACGAGGCTACTCGGTATTCGGAGTAGAGGCCGGAAAGGAGTGCTTTACTTCCTCCGACGCAGCGAACACGTACCAGACACACGGACGAAAAGATAACTGCGAGGAGGAAGGGTGGGGAGGAGACTGGAGCATGAACGTTTACCAGATTGTGTGCAGGGTTACCCCGGGTGAGATGATCAATGCGACATTCTATGCTATCGTTTATTGTTACTTTTTGCAGAGAAATAAAATATGCTATGCCTTGAATTTTCGCACAAGTGTTTTGCCGTTTTGTGGTGAAGATCATACCTTGAATCAGATAAACTCAAATCAGTGACATACATTACCAAACGCAACTGCCCCCACACTACGTCACAACAACTACCCAATACGCAACCGTGCAGATCTGAAATTTTGAGGATTGCCCCCCCCCCCTGACACTTGACTTTTAGCAGCTGCCCCAATCCTTTAACTCACCGGGTGATGGTCCAAATCGGAGGAGCATAAATTACTAAAACTGCCCCACAACTACCCCCAATACGCACTCACCGGGTGATGAGATCACATTTCGAGGAGCCCCTTCCCCCCCCCAGACTACGATACTGCCCCAAACAACTACTCCCAATACGCACTCACCGTGTGATGAGATCTGACATTTCGGAGGAGCTCTGCACGTTGGCAGACTCCAGATCCCGCAGTGATATGTTCTTCTCTGCCAGCATCTTATCAGATTCCTGGACCTTGTTGAGCATGTTGAGGTTGAGCTTCTTGACATCTGCGCACTGCTTCCTGAGGGCGGATATCGTGTCCTCTTTGTCCAGCAGCTCCTTCTCCAGGAGGGTATTGGCTTGCTCCAAGTCACTCTTAATGCGACGCTCTACCTACAGCGGAGGTTACATGACTTGGATCTCAGATTCTCAGAAGGTATGTTTAATTTAGTAGTTTAAAACTGCATTCTTTCAGTACACTTAATGAAATCATTCACAATTAAAACATTCAACTCATTTGATAAACTTTTATCCCAGTGGTCAGTACTAAATCAGTCTTCTTTTCAAATAAATCTCCTCCTATTTTACAAAACCACCTCTCTTGGTGTCTGTAATCACCTCTAAATCCCTATCCTGTTCAGTAAGACGAGTGCTTGCTGACACGAGCTCCTCCTTGGCTAGCAAGTACAGCTCGTTGAGACCGTGCCGTGACGCTTCATACGTCTCACGCTCCACTGCTATGTCTGCTTTCTCCACCTGGAGGAGCATGGTATGTTGGGGAGTGACATGTGGACACTGTCATGTGGACATATTCTACACGGAAGGACAATGATATGTCGGCTTGTGCCCACATCAAAACATATTCCACGGTACGAAGTGTTTTTTGGTATGGTTCATGTTTAAAAACTTTCTTAGAATTTCAGCAATGACACGGGGCAACACAAGGATCTAAATGTGAAATACTAATAACAGTAAGCATTAAACGGTTCCTCAGAACCACTGCGGTGTTCCACTGCAAGCAATCCTTTCCTTGGCATTTACTAGAGACTTGTGACTAATGATGGCGCCTAATAAGTCACGTAAACTGTTGAGGGAGAAGGGGGTTGAGTGTGTTGAGGGGGCAAGGGATTGAGGGGGTGAGGGGGTAGGGGATGAGTAGGTGTACGGGGTTGAGGGGTAGTGGGTTGAAGGGATGAGTGGGAGTTGGGAGTCGAGTGGTTTCTCACCTCCATTCTTCTCCGGTACGATTCCTCACTCTCGTCTAGCCGGTTTCTGAGACTGTCTCTTTCTGAGGACAACTCCTCAATCCGACTTTTCATGCCAGCAACCTGCCAAAATAGGCATTCGTGAAGTGAGGGTTCAACGTTCTGACTTTCTGATGTCAACGTACTTAATTTGGGTTTTTCGCACAATAAGTTTTAATTCAGTCACTATTATGTGTACTAATGAATCTGTTTTTTGTATTTGAGCATTTGAAATTGTATGATGATGCTGTTGCTACTCAAGTTTCGTTTTTAAATCAAATGCACTTCTTCATTTTTGAGAGTATAAGATTTTCAGGTGTTCAATTAAGCAAAGACAGAGTTTTGAAAACCCTCATTTTGCGCTTCAAGCCTTACTTCTCAAATTGCATCATATGATACACTTTAGAAATGGCACATGAGTAATAATGATAATTCGTATTCTTCAGCGGGAATCTACAATTTCCATTCTTATCAGCAAATTAACCTCACCATATATAACTAGTGAGGGCACTGAGTTTCATGTTACACCATACGACATCGAGTACCATAGTACAATTTTACAATGCAAAAACTGAAAGCTCAGTGCAAAAATACTTATAAAGGGGGTCGAAGTTTAAAAGTTTAAGAGACACAAGGGATCGTAAGGAGTTAACGATTAACGGGTTCTAAGGCACAATTACACGAAAACTTGTACAAAGCTACTTAAAGTTACTAAAACTAGTCGGTTCCCGTCCTACGGACGGCGAATGATGGCAGCCGCATGAGCTAACGGCCACATGTCCCTTTGACAGTGATTTGACTGTGCGAGTTTGGAGGGGAAATTCGAAACTTTAATTTCTGCGAAAAAGCTTCCCACGCCCCCAACGGTCACCCAATATTGCCGACAATATTCTCAAAACCTTTACTCATCATAAGCAACTCGATGGCGGAAGAATTTTGAAAAAATTCGAATTTTGATTTTTCAGGAAAAAGGGCGTGGCCTCCCACGCCCATCAGGGCAACCCAATCATGCGGACAAAATTCTCAAAAGCTTAACTGATCATAAGCAACTTGATGGCGAAGGAATTTCGAAAAAATTCGAAACTTTAATTTCTTTGCTAAAAAGGGCGTGGCCTCCCACGCCCCTCAGGGTGACCCAATAATTCGGACAAAATTCTCAAAATTTTTATTCATCATAAGCAACTCGATGGCGAAGGAATTTTGAAAAAATTCGAAAGTTTAATTTTGACGGAAAAAAGGGCGTGGCCCCTCACGCCCCTCGGGGCGACCCAATATTGCGGGAAAAAAATCCTCAAAATTTTTATTCATTATAAGCAACACAATGGCGAAAGAATTTTTTTAAAATTCGAAATTTTAATTTTTGCGAAAAAAGTGCGTGGCCTCCCACGCCCCTCAGGGTGACCCAATAATTCGGACAAAATTCTCAAAATTTTTATTCATCATAAGCAACTCGATGGCGAAAGAATTTTGAAAAAATTCGAAACTTTAATTTTGACGAAAAAAAGGGCGTGGCCCCCCACTCCCCTCAGGGTGGCCGCAAAAAAAATCCTATATTTTTCTGATTCATTATAACTTTCTTATAACACGATTAGAAAATAATTTTGATGCTAACTTGAAAACGAATCGCCACATATATATATATATATATTAACAACACGCATTATATATAGTAAGAAGTAAGATAAGATGTTACTTCAAGAGCATTTCGTTACAATGACCGACCTCTTTCATGAGCATGTCATTGTCCTGTTGGAACATCTTGCTCTTCTTTTCTGTGACAAGGAAGTCCAGTCTGTGGGAAAGAGATCCAATTTATTGAAGCAATTCGTCGTAATACAAGTTCAAAAAACTGAATAATCTCTGGATAATCTAGAGTCTTATCATATAGTAAGGCCCAGTAGCATAGCGTGAACTCACCTGAGTTTTTCGTTGATTTCTTCAACGTAACTCTTCTGTTCTAGAATGTTCTGGTAGTTCTGTTTGTGGTTGTCTATTTGAGGTGAGGGTGGGGGAGTGGGAGTGTCGAGGTAGTTACCATCCTTCAAGTAACGCGACAGTTGGACCACCTGCATGGAGATAGAAGTGAATTGACTCCACGAAAAACATGCCCATCGAAAGTGCTGTTTAACGCAAACTGCCCGTTGTTTACGAATTAAGGCGAATTCAAGACAGAATTGACATCCTTATCTGCAAGCACTATATCACCTGGGGCAGGTTATCCAGGTCCCGTTCCTTGAGACACAAGTTGCAATCGATAGCGTTGAGTCCCACCAGCAGACCTGCTATGATGTGAGCTTCCTCCGAAAGCAGGAGGGCGTGGGGGTGGTATAGCATCCTGAAATTAGGGCGGAGAGTGATATAGGGACATAGAAACAGATTTGTAAACATAGGTGTGGGTTTTTAAACATAGGACCAGGTTTGTAAATATATCGAAAAACTTGAAATTCAAACTTATGTCCCACAACTATTTTGGGGCTTAAAGTTACAGAAATGGGACAGAAATATCGGAAAAATAAATCAAGACAGCACAGTTATATTCAGTTCACGATCCTTGGACAACATCTAACACTCATACACCTACCGTACTTTGTCAAGGCAATTCACAAGCTCAGTGAAAAGAATGTGAGTCTTCTTTTGCATGACTGTCAGCCTCAAAAATGCTCGACCTCGGCCCGTAAACGTTTTGAAATCGTGGATCAATTGTGCTTGAACTATCCGAATTTGTAATTGTGGGTCATGGGTCAAACTGAGAGCACTCCTTACTCGAAATGAAAATGAAATTCTACTTTCTTAATGATTCACCGACTATCATACTTGAGACTGGAAATATTGTTGACGCTCTCCATGATTTCACTTGCCCATTCCAGTTCCTTGCCGATTATCTGTATTACGTTGTAGAAATCATTTCGAGCATTGAACAGGCCATTCCGATCTTTGAGACCATGTTGTAGTACCTGCAAATCCCAGAACTTTTATTTACAAGTCAAAACATTGATTTGGTAGCAACATTCGACATAATTAATTCAAAGTTTCAAACCGAACGAAAGGGGCAAATAACAAGTATGATTTCATCATACTGGAATCAATCAAATATTATAATCTGAAGATACCTTTTCAATGACAACAAAGAACTGATAAAGAGCGGGATCTTCCTCCTCTAACCCAGAACTGAGTGACAGGGCATGATCTATGAAATTCTTCACGCTTAGTTTCAAAAGTTGGATCAGATTCTTCCGCTCGATGACATGATACCTGTCCTCACAGTATTCGCCACCATCATCTTGCATGCTTTTCCATGTATTGGTATCGTATTGAGAGCTGATGTCAATTGAAATTTTAATCTAGATATGACCTAGGGGTTAGCAGAAAATCCTAACAACTACGCTGAGAGGAATGGAATTCAAGTCAGGTTGGAAGTATTATTTAGCGCTCGATTTTTGCGAGACGCGAGTAGCTGTGATTGTGATAACGCCGCGCAAAAGATACAATCAACGATGTGACCATTAATAAGCAATTGGGACAAATGCACACGTGTCTGATTTAATAAATCTTACAAAGTGAATTCAATCTTCGGCTTTTGTCAAAGGTTAATGACATGATCTATTCTTGCCCTTAAGTTTCGGGCATGTGGTCAGGTCAGGCTAAAAAAGTTTGTTTAAAAATTACATTTCATGATTATCGACTGCTGACCAAAATGGCAGATCCGAGTATGATCACCAATAAATAGATAATTGTGCACTACGTCAATTGTCAAAAGTATTTGGAATTGATCAAAAGTGACACTACACCAAGTCAACAACAAGCTTGAAGCGAATCTGGAATGTCGGCAATCTACCGACGTGACCTTAGTATGCGCGCCGCGCGCGTGTTTGAGAGTACAGTAAATGCCGAATGCCCATTGTGTTTCTTCCCCAAAATATCCTTGCGCCTTCCGTTCTATACATTGAGTTAATTTCAATGGGCCAATTTTGGTACAAATCTGAGCCAACAACAACGGGGAAAACTGTTCGATACAAGAACGATTTTAACTCCCTTAAGCCGAAACAGTCAAATATTACTACTGTCGAAGAATAAACCAGGACACAGTGTGGCGAGAATACTGCTCACAAATCGATACAGCTGATAACAAATCGTACACCAGAAATAAATAATCGGTTGAGTTACAAATGAAAACAGCAATTTCAAAGCCAATACCATAAACAAAATTGAATATAGATATCGAATCATCAATCAGTGTCGAAGACTTAATCCAAATAATTTTCAACACGTTAATTTACTCGAAAATCTGAAATTTAAAATTATACTTCTCCTTAATATAGTGTCATGTACAAAATACTGTTTTGAATTTCAACATGATTCTACAATGATTACAATTAATCAAAAGTATGTAACCAAGTACCCCGAGTTCGTAAAGGACCATGGTCCAAGAACCAACCACGAGTCCAGTTTTTTGTGATCAAATCAAAATGTAACAAGATATGTATTCTTCAATCAAAAGTAGGTACGGTTATCACTAATCTATATCAACCAAACTGTCTAACTAATCACCATATCTATAATACTTAACTACAGAGATTAGTAAAAGTAAACCACGTCTCGTGCTTCAAAGATTTAGCTCCTTTTACTTTAACTACTTGGGTCCTGCCTAAGCAGTCTATAATCATTGCTAAAAATCAAGAGAGTTAATGTAATAATTTACAGAAATGGTTTAGCGGATAATTGGCCCTGATTAATCGTGGCATGATCGGTCGAGTAAAAAGTTGTGTCGCAATCGACCAAGTCACGATTAAGTCAGGTCCAATATAGAATTACACAGCAACGAGCAAATCTAAATCGTTTTATGGAACCTTCACAGCGAAAATAAATCTGATCTTCATCGCTGAACTGATTTCTAAAAATTAAAGGAGTCATCTATAAAGCCGTCCATCTAATGACACGTTTTGGACTTTCCGTCGATAAAAGAGCTTCTATTTTATCCTTTTCCAGAAAATATTTGAAAATAGAGACGTCCTTTATAGATGCACTAATACTTATCGAGTCATGATTGCATGCAAAGTCTCTTTGCACCACAAAGAAAGGCTAGAGTGTGCTCACAAGTAAACACAGAACAAGCAGCTCCAGTATGCAGTAAATAAAACCCACCCAAATTGTACTCAATAGTCACCTGATAGATAACGTTGCCGCGATGATAAGTAACTCAAATTTAAATGTAAAACGCCGGACTAGCAAATTCCACTGTTAGTACGGGATTGATCCACGTGTGGATCACTAAATCCAATCCTCCTCTAGATTTCCTGAATCCAGACAATCCAGGCAGAGTGTCTAACTTAGAATGCTCCTGATCTCTCTGTGGATAGAGCAGAGGAAGTCCGTGTAGTTCATTCCCTGCTCCGTCTTATCCTCCACCAGGAACTGCATGAACTTGTGCTCTCCCTTGTCCTTCTGCCGCACCACGTTCAGGCGCAGGTGCTGTTGTCGCGACGCCCGGACCTCGTCTATAATCTCCCGGACTCGAATGGAGGTGGCGTTGTCAAAGGGCTGGAGGTTACCCACGGTGGGGTCCACTTGGTCCAGGACAGTGACTCCGAACACTTCCTGCAGCCACTTGGAGGGGGTGTTGGCACCCACCCACATTATCAGAACCAGCCCGTTATCCACCAGGTGGGCCCCGGACTCCCGGATACGGTCGTAGGAGGAACGGATTACGGGGGGCAGACCCTCGTTACCCAACGTGGACGTGTTCAGATTGAGGAAAGGGGGTGTCAGGGGTGAAAGTGGGAGAGGGTAGAGGAGAGGGGGTGTAAGTATAAAGCGCAGTTCAATCTTGAGATGATAGAGAAACAAAGGTTGAGTTTGAAGAAGGTTGTACGGTTGAGGTAATACCAATTGAAATAGAGGATCAACTGTTTATTTAGTGCTTCTTACTTGTATAGTCGGGGGTATAAGAAGAGCTCCGTTTGATCTACAGACATCATAGAAAGGCGTTGTAGCAGGTTCACTTTCTCGTCAAACCCAACCTAGCGGAGAAAAAGGTTTAGAAAACCCAACCTAGAGGAGAAAAGTGTGCGTTTTTAGAATAGGCGATAGAGAATGTTTTGTTAGGAAATGTTTTGTTCAAATAGAGGCCCTTTTCTATAATCTTCATCCCTGACGAAGCGCCAGAATTGCTGGCTTAGATAATAATACCTTTTGTTAAAACTAACTAAAAGCACACACAGTGGTGATTGTATTTTGCACTCACAGTACATGATCACAACGATCACACAAGTTAATACTGAATACATGTACCTGCTATAAACACAATACTGTGCACACAATATTATGCACATACATAAATAATGTGGAGGCCAGGAGATCTCGGTGAACAGTGTGAGTAGAGGCAGTAATTTTAGAGATTCTGGTATAGTGTATTATGTACAGTGTACACACAATGTTTAATGTACAGTGTACACACAATGTATAATGTACAGTGTACATACAGTGTATAATGTACAGTGTACACACAGTACACTCACCTCTACAGAAGGCATGAGAGCAGGAGATCTCAGAAGACAGTGCGCGTAGAGAGGCAGTAGTTTGAGTGTTTCTGGCAAGATGAGTTGCCCTGGTTGGGATGGGGCAGCACAGTTCTGTCGGTAGCACGCCAAACTGTTGCTAACTCGCGCCAGCAGCTGCTCTTTCAACTGGGAGGAGAGGGGTTTATTTACTTTGATGGGAGATACCAGAATACCAGATGCATGTCATAGATGGTAATATGCATTGGTTATCTGATTGATTCGAACAACACGCAGGAGAAATAGTGGTATTAGACAACAGAATGAATACGAAAAAAACTGGACATCAAACCACGAAAAAAGACCTGCTCTTTCAAGGTTTTGTAAGAGTGGTTGGCGATCAGGGCCTTTCCGAACTCTTTGGTAAGGTAGTTGGAGATAGAGTCCACATCACATGACTTGTAAATGTCAGCAAGAGAGGTGGTTACTGGAAGGGCTAGGTTGTGTAGACGTAGCTTCCTAACTCCGGATATAGACGTGTACAGAAGTGCAACCTGAAGGGGGTGGGTTGCTAGAGTGGATTTTATGGTCGAATGGAAGACACATGTTACTGATCATTTGAGGTAATGAGCTATGGGCGAAAATTTAGAAATCATTTCGAAATAGGGTAAAGACAAGTCTCACATCTCAATCAATTGACAATTCAATCAAGCAATTACATGGACAATGTCTCAATCCAACAGGAAACATCACTTATCTTGCAAATAATACCTGCACGTAAGCGTTGAACTCCTCACTGAGCTTATCATCGTGTTTCACCTCTATCGTAACACATGTTTTAGGAGTCAGTACTGACACCTCTACATCAGTAGCGTTCTGCATCATGAAACTCCCGCAGAACTCCACCGGACGCAGTCCGGCACTGGTCCGCATGCGGAGCACTGCGTCAAAGAGACAGGGCTGTGAGATGTGCATAGCCAGGTCCTGCGGGGAGAAAGGGGTCAGAACTCAGAGGAGGGGCCAGAACTCAGAGGAGCAGAGTTGGGGTGGGGAGGGAGGGTCAGTAGTGTGGGGTTAGTGGGGCGGGAGGGTCAGTGGGGGGGGTCAAACAGACAGGGTTGAGAGATTTGCATAGCCAGGTCCTGCGGGGAGACTGAGAGAGAGGGTCAGTGGGGAGAAGGAGGGTTAATGGGGCGGGGAGGAGAGGGTCAGTGGGGGGGGTCAAAGAGGCAGGGTTGAGAGATGTGCATAGCCAGGTCCTGCGAGAGAGATGGGGGTGAGTGGAGCGGGGTCAGTGGGGAGGGGTCAGTGGGGGGCGGGGTTAAAAAGATTCCTGTGAAATCAATGGGGCGGGTTGAAATAAATAGATGAATAATATTGATAGAATACTATGAAATCTTCAAATTTCTGAAGTTGTATTGCATAATTTATAAATTCAGTTGACACGTATTACTATTGTAAAATGCGAGATTGGTGGAGTGTTACCATTAATTGTCAATGATAATATGATAGTCCAAGGACTGATTTCAGCCGGTATTCCATGTGGATTATAAGATGTGTTAAGTGTGAGATAATTCAGCAGATGTAGAACTTTTGCAGAGTGGGTTTTATAGAAAAGCATATTATGTTCTCGTGAACCAGATGTCTCACTAAAGAGCTATGCGCTGTAAGTAAAGTGTGTATTATGTAGGTGTGGCGACTGACGAGTGTAATGTGTATTGTGTACTCCATGACGCAAGTGTACATCATGTACACTACAACACTAGAAGAATACTCAGTTACGTAAGACATGTGTGTGTGTATTGTGTAACAACAGGCAGCGCCGTAATGGATCCTTTTAAGAGTGTCTTTGTGAGTTTGTGCTGTGAAGCAATGGAACTCGCGTATCTGTTGATGAGCTTCTACAATCCCGGTAGAATTATGCAATTATCAGCACTCAATGATCGAATCAACCTCCAGGCGGTCCAGATAATCATTTTGCTGCCACCTGCATTGATCTTACTGATCGGACTTATACAATGGCATCCACAATTTAAGGTGATCCACACTTTAATCCACTCCTAAAAACACTGAGAGATTCCACCCTCACCATCATCAGTCCCTAACTCCCTCAGCTGCTCAGCATTACCCCCCTCCCCCCGAGGTAACCCTCTCAGTTTTACTCCTAAGCATTACCCCTCAATAAGTTACCTGAATGAAACGCTCGCCGTCTGTGTCCGCTCTGAACATGGGGTATCTCTGTACGGTCCCTCCCGTAGCCCCTGGAATCTTGCCAATAGTGGCTAGGTCCACGTAGCTGTGCGGGAAGAGGAACATGTCCACAGCCACACCCCGCGTCCACACACTCCCGCGCTACTTTCTCGTAGAGCGGGTCTGCGGGCACCAGCAGAGTCGCTTCCTGGGAGAAAAAGGGTTAGGTAAGGGGTAAATGGGGGGGGGGGTTCATATTGTCAACCCTTACAAATGAGTAAGATTAAAATACGTTATATCCTGAATGATTAACTCCTAGATCAGCGGTTAGTACATCTGTGACTGTCCTAGTGTTCTATAGAACACCAATATCATGTGGGTGTGTAGTCGGCTCCTCCATGCCCCGCCTCACTCCACCTCACACACCACACTCCACACGTTATATCTTGTGAAGTAAGAGTGACACAAGTAACAAGGTTCACTCGCTCACCTGCTCTGCAAAACAATTCATTTTCAAGCCTCTTTTTTATCTCTCACCTTGAGAAAGACTCTCTGCCTCACTCAGCCCTGCCTTAGAGCTACACCTCAACGTGTCCCATTCAACCAATGAGGAAGCAGATCGCACATCAGGTGACTCCTGACAACCAATCAGAGTCGAGATGATATTCCCGGAGAGTTAACAAGTACTTTACCCCCGGACTCTACCTCCCGCAGGGTTAAGTTATTAAACCGGACTCGGTCACGTGATGAAGATCAGGACTTCTGATTGGTCGAGGTGTCGGTACTCGAAGTGTGATTGGTTAACTGGGAGTCGCAAGGCAAGCAGTGAAAGATAGGCATGGTCAGGGCAACAGATATAAGAGAACAAGGCACGCTAAATCAGATATTTCCTTAGCCCGAGGCGTTGGTTTTGTATCGAATATCTCTAAGATATTAGTAACTTGCATTATCTCCGAGACACCATGGCCCGAGTCTTTGCACCTCGCATCGTGTACCAGAGCCCTGCAGCGACCAATGAGAGAGGCCCTCTGACGGGATTAACCAATGAGAGACGAGGTAGTGGATCACGTGACGTGTTTCCGGGTAGGTGGAGTGCGGTGTGGAACCAGTACTACTCCTTGCTGTGTGAGAGGAGTGTGCTGGAACAGTGGTGGAACAGGTACACTTTACCCTGGCCTCAACACAGAGCCAACGATCAGAGGAGACAGCGCTGCACTGGCAAATGGGTGAGTTGGGGTGGTAGTGGCAAATGGGTGAGTTGGGAAGGTAAATGGGTGTGTTGGTGTGGTAGTGGTAAATGGGTGAGTTGGAGTGGCAAATGGGTGAAGTGGGGTTGTAGTGGCAAATGTGTGAGTTGGGGTGGTAGAAGCAAATGAGTGAGTTGGGGTGGTAGAGGCAAATGGCTGAGTTGGGGTGGAGGTGGCAAATGGGTGAGTTTGGGTGGAGGTGGCAAATGGGTGAGTTTGGGTGGTAGAGGTTAATGGGTGAGTTGGGATGGTAATGGAAAATGGGTGAGTTGGGGTGGTAGAGGCAAATGGTAGAGTTGGGGTGGTAAATGGGTGAGTTGGGGTGGAGGTGGCAAATGGGTGAGTTGGGGTGGTAGAGGCAAATGGGTGAGTTGGGGTGGTAGAGGCAAACGGGTGAGTTGGTGTTGTAATGGCGAATGGCGTTGTAGAACTAGAAGAGTGAGACTTGAGTGGGATGGGCTAGATGAGGTTGAATATGGACAGAAGGGGAAGCGTGACGAATGACGATAAATGGCAGAGAGGCTGGGCAATAAGTTCGAAATAAGAACTAAAATAATGATACTAATCTGGCATTTGGAAACCATTGAAACCACAGAGATTGTATCAGTGACCCAGCATAGAGTCTTGCTGCATACATTGGCAGTGTATTGAAGTCTCTAAGTGTAGAGTGGACACGTATCAGTCACATCCGCAATGGGTCATATGATTGGAGCAGTATCAAGTTTCTCAGATAATGTAATATCGATGATTACGTAAAACTGTGTCATCGAAATGTAAGTAAAGGAGAGAATGGGAACAAGCTCGTTTCGTTGAGATAAACAGAAAAAACAGTTCATTGTGTCAGGAGTTCAGGACACATACTACGATCCACTTTCTGAAAGAATCCAAATTTACTAAATATCACTCCCAGGGCCCGACAAGACGAGTGCAGTGCTCCTACCCGAACTGTAACAAGACTTTTGGGAGGAACGAGGAGAGAACGAGGCACGAGAAGATACACCTCGGTCTCAAGCCCTACCAGTGCACCATGGTATGTCTAAATTCTTAATGCAGACTTTGAGCATTTTGCTTCTGTTTGAATAGTATGATCCCTGAATAATTTAAGACTTGAATGCTTGAAAACTACCAGAATTTCATTCACCAACATAAACATTCAACAATAATTTTTTTGCAGTGCTACAAGAAGTTTGGGAGGAAGGATCATTTGAAGCAGCACAACAGGACTCACACACGACAAAGAGCTGCATTGGGGGAGGGGCGAGCTGAGACCACCAAAAACGTGACCAGCAACGCAAACCACGTGACCAGCACATCTACCCACGTGTCTGGTAACGGGAGTCACATGACGTTTAATACAGATCACGTGCTCAGCAGGGAAAACCAACACCGTGAACAGGGTAATGAGGACCAGAATGCGGCTGAAGAGCAAAGCCTGTCCAATGGTAGTAGCCTGGTGGCGAATCCAGTGATATGTCACCAGAAGACAATCAGCATAACTGAGAACACTGTGATACAGGAATCTATCAAGAGCTGAGATGAGCTTAAGACGAACCTATGTGTACCAATGATGGGATTTGGTGCAAGTCGACATAGCTCCAAAACTATATAGTCGTCCAGTTCGGATTAAGCTCTAAAGTTGTGCTTGACTAAACTGAAAGTTTCTGTCGACCCGTTTTCGAGAAATAGTTTTACCAATATACCCAACTTTTCGCAGTATTCTTGGTACACTTTTGATGTAGATCTTAGTACATGTGGGTAAACTTCCAGGCGGATTACATACATGCTACGCAGTAAGAGATGGTCTAACGTGGAACAATTACAGTCGAGTAATTGGGCGAATGCTATTGGAGGGGAAGGGTGAAAACGGTGTACAGAAGGTAGCATTACGATGAATATTCAAAACCCTGGATATATAGTCTGGCATCTGCACAGACTGTATTGTAAACATCATCTTTGCAGATTGTTAACGAATTGAAGAAGCTTGCGTTGATTATTGTGTTCTTGTGAAATTATAATTTTGGATCCAAATTGTCTCTATTATGAGAACCTGTAACAATCTCTAAACAAATCATTAGTGTTCACCCTAAAATGATCTGCGCAACTAAAAGCGCATATGCATTTACGCGCGCGCAATACTGCAGGTTGCATAACTTGCCGCTCCAGTGCACGTGTGATTGGAGCATGAACATTGTTCCGCGCGCGCGATTGTTTGGTGTATAATCTTCATAGTTGTGATTCTTTGAGCGTTTTTGTTTCCTCGCGCGTGCTTCATTTCTGTCTCATTAAATTTGACATCTTACCACATTACGTATATATTCCCCTACACTCAATAGTTAGCTTAATCCTTACGCTACTACAATTCCTGTGCTAAAGATCAAGTATTTAGTCGAATCTCAAGCAAATTATAGCATTTGGGATACATGGAATCTTGGGTTAGACAATTACATAACGACCAGTTCAGTAATCCCCTGCTGTAGGTAAAAGACAGTTCTTAGATAGTTCAATACACGTTTAGTACGTTTCGTGTATTTATCCAAAGTCTTATTTTGTTCGCATCTTGTCCTTTTCTGAAATCATTGATATTATAGAGAAGTGTCGACTGTCGAGCAAACTACTCATTTCTTGAATTCATAATTACATGGGTTTAATGAATACTTCCGGGGGGTTCAGCAGTAAGTGGGAGGACGGCATCACCCTATCTGGTCGAGAATCCCAACCACCCACCCACCCACCAGATAGCGGCATGCCTGTAACTGGTCAAGCTGAACTGAAAATTAGACCCACCCTTACAAGCTACAGAAATTGTTTCAGGGACCACAAATTGGTTGCAAAAAGCGACCCTTTGTTTCATATAATCTTAGTTTCTCACTCTTATCAAATATATAAAGTCACTTACTCTTTACGAAGTGATTCCTTTCTAGGGACACAATCAATTTAATACCCAAAATTGCTACAGATTTTAAAAACACAAGAGAATTTTTTACCATACAACTGCCTAGATATCTAGATACCTAGAACTATCTAGACTGCACTGGGTGCAATGGGTAGGTATTGATGTGACCCGCAACATTTTTACGAACTCAAAACTTTTTTACTAACTAGGTACTAATCAACTTGAAACTTTGAAGTCTTATCTCCATAGTAACATTTATGTCGCGTGAATTCTTCAAACAATTGTGCCAAATCATTGGCATATATCATCGATATTAGAAATCAGCTGGTTACGTCATCTTTTGTAGCATGTAATAGTCCATGATGACGTCACACCAATTTAAGGTTAAGATTCCTGATTCATAATTAAATTTACTTAAGAGCGCTAGGAGCAGCCGAGAAATCCAGTTTCAGTATCCAAAATTTGTGAAAATGGGCATTTTTGACAAATTTTTCACAAATTTCGTAACAAATTTAGTGGATTTACTGCATTTTACCCTAAAATTTATACCATTTATCGTCTGCCGCTATCTGGTCGCTAGTTCGAAGTACCCACCCACCCCCCATGCCCTTAAGTGTGATGCCGTCCATACCACTTACCGCTGAACCCCCCCCCGATACTTCAGCAGTTTCACAGTACATTAACAGTACATTAAAATAATATGTCTTACTCCAACAATCAACAGTAAGTTGTGATTATTAATAGTGATAAGACGTATCATGGTATTTTCAATATATCAGGAATAAATTAGTCATATTTCTCAATATTCTAAATATGTATTTAGAAAGGAGCAAAACGTCGCCGGATTGGTATTTTTCTGTGTAGGCTTTTCATCTGAATTAACTATCCTGTATCCACAGTTAATTTCCGGTTTTACTTATTTGCTAGTTTGATTACAACTAACCTCACATTTTCCTTCATTTCCGTCCTGTTTTACTAGCTAATATAACTCATTTTAAACTTATCTGTTTTGACAACCCCCCTCCCCAGTTGCCCCCTTACCTTGTCAGTGTTGAGTAGTTTCTTGTCCTCCCTGTTCTTGAGTTGCCCAGGTCCGGCAGCAGTTGGCAGGCCACTGTGAAACATGATCACTTTGCCGGGTCTGTTGGCCGCCTTGAGGGCGGCACATCCCGCCTGGATGGCAGGCAGTAGGATGCTCTCCGCCTTCTTCTCAGCGCCGTGCAGGGAAGGGATGAGCTCCATCAGCGTCTTGAGGTGGGCCTGAGCCTCGTCTACTGTCACCAGGAAGCCGTCTACTACGGGCACAAACACCTCGCTCATGTCAGGTTGTACCTGGGGGACAGAGGGCGTGGTGAGGGGAGGGTGAGGGGTAAGAAGAGTGATGAAGAAGGAGAGTGAGATGGTGTATTGAAGGACGAGTAGAAGGATTCAGGAAGAAGGACAAGGAGGAGAGGAATGAGAGTACAATTTATTGTAGTTTCTTTGTTGGCTTTCCGCCAAGAACTCAAGCAGCAACGACTGAACTTAACATTTCTAATGCATCTCTACAATTCTACATGCTATCTTATCGTTGTGAAGTGCTTGGTAACTGGTTATACACCATGTAATGCAACACTGTTCCGCAGTTAAATCTAATTTTAAACTGCAATACACGTCATTCCAGAACATCAGCAGATAAATGTATGATCAGTCTTCAAAGACGTGGCAATGCAGTGACGTGGCACATCAGCTCAGCGTATAATATGATACGCGGTAAAATATTACAAAGTTATTGGTGCTGTGTATGATCCGTGCTAATGGCGTGAATAGCATGAGAGAATTGAGAGAAGTGTTATACATCCGGTACATTTCAATGAGCACCACTCACAGCCCATTCTATTACTATGGTGTGTACAATGCACAGTATACAGTATACACAGCAAATGAATTGAATTACATTAATCAATTGAATTACATTAATCAATGCGACTGAAGAGCTCATTGACATTAACCACATAGTTAATTTTCTTCTATATCCTGTGAATCAGAGAGGTATTTTTGGTTACAAAAGATAAGAATGCTACTCGGAGTAAAATTGTCTAGTAAAACATGCCCAACAGCGGATGCTGCTTTATTTTGGCGCTAAACTACCACTATTTATAAACACGTCAACACTCACCAGACACCACCAAAATACATAATTTATGTAAATCGTACCTATGTAAATGGAAGTTTTGACTCTATGGACGTTTATAAGTTTATGCCTGAGATTTGACGTATACCTACATTCCAAAAAGGAAGGATAAGGACTTGAATAAGAAGGGAAGTTACCACATTTTAGCTTTGTTGATAGTATTTTAAAGTCTTTAACACACCTGAACCTCCCTCAAAGCAGAGGTCCACTAATAAATTGGAACACACACGTGCCCAGCTAGGCGCTAGCACATTATCGCATTCTCCAGTGGACACAGAAGAGCAGTAGGTATGTACAGTGTACTACACTAAATACCCAATATAATACGTAGAAATCAGAATACCTTTATTTGCATTACGTGTACATTATACGTAGTGATTATGGGGTGACGGTATATATGTATTGTGTTTATCCGTAACACACCTCCACCAATAAGCGTACAGCAGCACAGGATTCCTGCGCGCTGATTGGCTGGCTGTGGGTAAACGGAATAGGCTGCCGATAATACGGATAAGCTATACTTGTACCGTATTATCGGCAGCCTTCCGATGAGTCGCCGGTCGCACTATCATGGATATTAATAACGAGTATACATTTCATCACCATACACCAACTTGTACACTGTGTTAGTGTGTTGTGTTCAGTGAAACACAGAGCCCATTGTATTCGCTCTGTGTTGCGCACTTCTGCTGTTTGAAATTTGTTAATTACGAGCATTGATACAAGCAGATCTTTGAGATTATTTTTGACGTAGCAGATTTCCTAAAATGAGACTGTGTGTGAAGTGACAGAAGCGAATCATGTAAGATTAAGATTTGATTAAGGTTACAGAAACCTACACCTGATGGAGTTGTGATGGTAACTTTTCGCTTTCCCGCCGTTCACCATAAGTTTACCATAATTTGTAATTAAGGTTTGGTACAGCAGTAAGACTTACCATCATGGCAGGCTGGGTGAGGTTAGGATTGAGGTTGTAGAAGTGGAGCTGGGTGTTGTACGTGATAAAACCAACTCTCACTGGACTACTGGAGTCAGGGTTCTCTCTGGGTAGGTTCTTCAGCACAGCCGCTATGTTAGATGTCAGAGCCTGGAATGAAGGTCAAGTTAGTCGTAGGAATTGAGAGGATGTTAGATTTCAGAGCCGGCGACAGAGGTCAAGTTAGACGAAGTTGAGAGGAGTTGCGAGGATTGAAAATTGGTTATTTAAGAGAGATTTGGGGAGGTGTTATTTTCAAATTAACTGCACGACGAATGATAGATTACTTCGACAAACTTGGGTAATGAGATAAAATGAACATGAACACCGATTCATTTTGAGTCATGAGTGAGATGAAGAAATTGGATATGCTTCCGAGGTAGCAGACATCTAAATGTCTATTATGAGATCATGAGTGGGGTTATTGTGAACAAAGGACGATCCTTGATAATGGCTTCATTGCATGTAGTGATGACGTAATTTAGCCGTAAATGGACACTGATATTTTTGATCTCTATCACGAATAATGACTGGTAAGTGGTTTAGCAGATTTTATGCAGATTGGAGAGACTCACTGCTTGCCAGATTTACTCGACAAGCATGGTTTAATCAAAAGGTGTCCTCAACAGATTTTATGTAGATTGGAGAGACTCACTGCTTGCCAGATTTGCTCGACAAGCATGTAATCACGTGTATATTATTGTACAAAGCAAGCTCTAATACACATCGCAAGGCTATCAAGTCAGTGATGCGGACTCGCAGTAGTTTGTGTGTATCATTTTACTAGGTATACTCCTTTTCTGAGAATTTTGTTGGAACCGTTCATAGGTCACATGTTCATTGTTCACGTGATCATTTGTCTTCAGCGCCGAGTTCACTGAATGGGATAATAGTGCTGATACATTTAACTGCGCGATGTTTGTGATTGTGGATCTTGTATTGAAATGTATTCTTCAGGACTCATTCGATCTTCCTTAGCGTTAGCAGGTCATTTATGATAAAACCTCCATCCGATTTTACCTAATTTTAATTAAAACTTGATATCTAGGTATTTAATTCCAATAGTTTGCCATGCGTTTGTTACCACCCCACTGACCTGTACCATGCCTGACTGGAAGGAAGCGTACGTCACGTCAATAACGAATATGTAGGCAGGGGCCTGGGGCGGCCGGCTCCCCTTGCAGTAATCTGTCGTTGTCAGGAACTCGTAACTGCCTCGACTCAGTTCCGGACGCTCGTCCGTGTCCGCTCGGCGACCAGTGTGGTCCAAGTTACAGAAGTACTCGGGTGGAACTTCAGTGTCCACATTACAGAGATTGCAGATGAACTTCCGTCCTCCGTCCACGAACTTCACGTTGGGGTTGATGTAGGCCTTGCACCTCCGGCAACGGAGGGGCCCTCCTAACACGGTCATGTCCACAGTGGCTAGACCTGCTTCTGCGGGGCCAAGCTGCGCGCAGGGCTGCACTGAAAAACCTGAGGAGGGGAGGGGTTAGAGAGAGAGAACTGCAAATTAGAGGACTACAAGAATTCCGTGGAGAAATTTCTCACAAATGACTCCATCGTTAGCAATTAATCAGAGAAAAATGAATGGATTTCTCACGACAAAGAATTTAAAGAAGAATGAAAGAAAAGAACCCCTTTGAACTCACTGATGGGCATGTTGATCTGGTTAGCCAGTTCCTTGGTAGCGGGAATGGAGTAGAAAGCAGAGCGCACGAAGCGGGGAGAACAGTTGCCCTTGTCTATGAGGGGGGTGTTGGTGGTCACCAGGGGCGGCACCCCAGGGGTAGACGTCATCCAGTGCTTGTCTTCGTACTGGCTCTGCAAAGGAAGGGGGTCACAAAGATATGTATGCAATCCACACTACTTACACATGGGAGCCTCATGGGAGTGTTCTAATTATTGATATGATTTCATGATAATTGTACTGTAGTCAGTGTAAACTTGTATTGTATACGATTGTCGTTTGTACCACAACATTTTTTCTTATATCTGGATATATTCCACATACCTGATCTGCTTTCTGCACATCTAGAGGGTTAGGCATGAGGTCCGGGTCTATCCTGTTCCTCTGCTGTGGTTGTTGGCCCGTGGGTGGCTGGGCTCCTGTGGGTAGCTGCCCCGGTAGAGAAGCTCCAGGGTTAGCAATGGCAGGAGCTACAGGATGTCTAGCAGGAGGGGTTGCTCCAGGGGGACCTGTAGGAGGCATCCCAGGAGGTGCCAGGGAGGGAGGTGCTCCCACTCCGTAGTTGGAGGGGTAGGGTCTACGGGGTCCTGCTGAGGGCCCAGGGTATCCTCTAGAGGGAGGGGGACCATTCATTGTAGGAGGAGGTCCGACACTGGGCGGTGGTCCTGCTGTGGAAGGAGGCCCCATTGGTGGTGGGCCTCCCATTGGTGGTGGGCCTCCCATTTGTGGTGGACCTCCCATTGATGGTGGGCCTCCCATTTGTGGTGGACCTCCCATTGGAGGTCCCATACTGGAAGGCGGACCCATGCTAGGTGGACCCATACTTGAAGGAGGCCCCATACTTGATGGAGGCCCCATACCCGGGCCATTGAACATCGGAGGGCCCTGTGCGCTGGGTGGACCTTGTGTGTTGGGTGCACCGTTATGGATCCCTTGTAACCCAGGCGAATAGCTGTTAGGTGGCTGGTTGGGCGCACTCAGAGAAGTGGGAGGTTGGACTGGTGGTCGCATAGGAGGGCCTCCTCCGAATGTCTCTGCCGGTGAACTGGAGGGGGGTTGGAAGAGTCCTTGATTTTGTGGTGGTCTTTGTGGTCCTCCGAATGGAGGGCGGCTTTGAGGAGGCACCTGGCCAGGTTGAACCGGGTTGAAACCACCTCTTGGAGAGGGTGCAGAGAATGGGGGCTGGTTGCTTGGGGGAGCAGCCACGGGGGTGTTGTCTGACGGTCTGGGAGGGCCTGCATTGGAGGAGGGAGGGGCCATCCCAAACGGGGAGGCGCTGGAGACTGGGGCATTCCCAAATGGCGCTGCACTGGTGGCAGGCTGGGGTGGGAAGGGTCCACTGTTTGGAGGAGGAGCTCCACCGAAGGGTGGGGTGTTAGCATTGGGGGCTCCAAAGGGAGGGGTATTTGCTGCGGGTGCTCCAAAAGGCGAGAGATTGGAAGTAGGAGGTGCAGCCCCAAACACACCAGCCGTTGAGGAGGGAGGAGCAGCTCCAAACACTCCGGCCGTAGAGGATGGGGGAACGGCTCCAAAGGGAGAGGGGGTGGAGTTGGGAGGAGTGGCATTGCTCATTGGGGGTGCAGCAGGATTGGGGGCACCGAAAGGAGAAGCATTAGGTGGGGGTCCTCCACCCAAGTTAGACACAGGGGTGGAGCTAGGAGGAGGGCCTCCAGGTGGTCCTACAGAAGACACAGGAGGGAAAGGGCCTGGTTTCGGAGGAGCATTATCAAAGAAATCGTTTCCTGCTGAAGGTGGTCCAAAGAGATTGGAGGCAGGTGAGGGCGCCTTTGGTGGCTGGGAGTCCTGTAAGTTGCAGTTCTCCAGCTGGGAGGTGGGTGGCTGAACAACACTAGTAGGGGGATGCTGGGGTGGCTGGGTGCTGACTGGTGGGCCTCTGTTGAAGTTAGGAGGAGCTCCACCAGGCGACCCTCCTGGAGAGGGACCCCCCACAGGGGGACCACCAGGTGGGAAAGCCCCAGGAGGGGGACCAGCGAATGACGAGGGAGGGCCCATGGGTCTGCCGTTGAAGGTGGGAGGAGGCCCGGAGAAGTTGGGTGGACCAGAGAAGGGCGGTCTCCCAGCCATCATGTGAGGTGGTGCAGGTTTGCCACCGGGGGGCCCAGGATATGGGACCCCGTTGGTGGGTGGTCCTGGGAACTGGGTGCTCATTAGTCCATCACCTCAGTTAGAAGTGTCAGGTTAGGGGGTACATAGTGCTACTCATGACATTCAATGTATGTTACTTATGATATTCAATTCAACTCAACTTATGTTACACAGAGTACAATTTTCATGCTTATGGGTTATGACACTAAATAACTGCAAAATTTAAGTATAAATACTTAAATTTTGCAGTTATTTAGTATACTTGATACGGCACCAACTTCCCACGTCGACCATGTATGTGGATTGTGGAATCTATTATCTACCATCTTCTGTCTTTATCTGGAACAGAAATGTTACACAAATTTAAGTAACATTTCTGCCGCGTATTAATCTTGTGGCACATCGGCTGCATCAGAATTTAATGATCAGCGTACCATCACCGACTCAATCAGATTGGCACAGCGGTAATTTGATATTATCTTAATAATGTTTCACTGAAAGATAAAAGATGGTAGATAATAGATGCCACATACATAGTCGACATGGGAAGTTGCTGTGGTATCAAGTATAAACCCGTAACTTGTGTTGGTTTTTCTGTTTGTAAATTATCCAACTATAATTTTATATACAATTTAGTTCTCATGTTGTCTGCTACATTTAAACATTGATTTAAAATTCTATTTATAAATAGAATTTTAAAATCTATTTATAGATTAAAATACTATGTTGTACTCTCTATGTGTTTCCTGCTAAAAATTGAGACACGGTTGATCGCTGATCATGTTCAGCACTCCACAGTGCACTGACGTTTGTTTCAATCTTCAAACTACAGTACAGAATTGCTGTAGTTTGGACCGTGCATAGCTCAGGGAACTACAAATGGCAACAGACTTGTCTCGCTTGATTCATTGATTTCATTAATGTCAGTCTTACACCGAAATTGCAATTAATAACCTTATTTCCTTCTTCTTTTCTCCGATTGCATTTATCCACTGCATAATATTTTGATATTATTCATAAATTAAGTTACTCTACTGCGCTTCTGTTGAATGTGTACAGTGAATTATGTTGTTTGTCAAACATCTAAAGGCATGATAACTTACTTTATCTTTATTATCTATTCATTATTTTTTATCGATTCGAGGCGAGTTATTGTTTAATAGTTTGGTTACGGTTCGGGGTGCATATGGACTGGTTTCACCCTCAACACTTAGGGCTTTTAAAATGCATATAAAAATATAACACTAAATAATACAAAAGGTCCTCTCATGGGACGCAACACACCAATCAAGACAAAAGAATGGCTGTAAGTGAAACTCAGCTATGTGAAGACTACAGGGCCCTGTGGCCTCTGTACTCCCACTTATTGCTATTACACATAAGTGACAATTTAGAAGACAATCGATTTTCAGTGTTCGTCTACTTTTCGATAATTTCGTTCTATACATAATAGTTGCCTTCCAAGGAGCTACGTAAATAGTTTACTGATTGGCACCGGCAGTTGACATCTACTTGAGTGGTTTTAACAATGAACAGATAATCAACCTGTATTTAGGGTTAACAATGTCGAGAGTAAAGTTGAAACCGAGCCTGGGGATCATTGCAAGTATAGCTACCCTAGCCAGCATCAGTCTCTTCTACCGTTCCCTGACACACGGTTAGTTCATCTTTATTCTTCTTTCAATGGAAGTTGAGAAATATACAGGTATTCTGGATTGGTATAATGGCTTAGCGTTCCAATGTTTGATTGAGATTATTTCTCGATATAACAAGTCGGAATGATGAGCAAGTATTGTCGAATTAACCTCTTAAATGCCACAATCCCCTAATTAGCCTCAAAATTAGCTATTGACATTCTAACTCCGATCTCCCACAGGATTTGAAGTTCCTTCTTCGCGGTGTCTACGACCCTCTTCCACCAACCACCTGATCAGCCTTCTCAACCAATCAGACACGAGCATTACCCGGCCCTCCTGTTTCCACGCCCTCCTCCTCCTCATGAACTCGCTATACCAAGTGGACATCAGCATTGATCACGTGACAGTACCACGTGCCATGGTGCCGCTGGTCCGTGACACCTGGTTCCGGGGCAATACCACCCTCTACACCATGTTCCAACACCCCCAGACACTCACCGTAACAGATCGGTACACCTCGGAGACTTCAAATGTCAACCTCATCCGGTCTCTGAGACCTAAACCTGCCTCTACGGGGAATGACGATGCGTTGACAGCGATGCGGAAGCTGATAGCAGCCGCCCGACCGGGCTGTAACTTCTGCGACACAGACCACACAGTGGAGGATAGCTTCGGGAGAGTACGGGTGAAGCAGAGCAACATCTTCACTGCAGAGAACTCCTTCCGCTTCCTGGACTACTCAGGGCTGGTGATACCGGGGGACATCCACTCCTTCCTGGAGATGGACTACCCTACTCTCCGGAGTATGGTAGTGGAGGCAGCAGTGCCCTGGTTCAGGAACATACACTCGCTACACGGAGCTAACACCCACCCTATCCTAGTGTGGGATATCATGAGCAAGGCAGGAGCTAGCCAGGTCCACCCCCATATCCACACCTTGCTGGGGAGGGGCAGGTACCCCGGCAAGTGGGGCCTCATGGACCAGGCCCGGACTCGTTACCATGACGACACAGAAGGGAGGGACTATCTCCAGGATATTGTGGACTTGCACGTGTCCCTGGGACTAGGGATACGGTACCGGTCAGCTGCAGTGATAGCGAGCATTAACCCCGTCAAGGACAGGGAGATATGGGTCATTGGGACGGGTAACTTAACAGATTGGACCTGGCTGCACTACTTGGCGTACCGGACCTTCATAGATGAGCTGGAAGTGTACTGTTTCAGTCAGTCTATGGCCCTGCCAGTATCTCACGTGACAGGGAAGAGAGGAGAGGGTGTGTCAGGAGATCTGATGGTGGCTAAGATAGGGGCACGGGGGGACTGTACCAGCCCTTTCAATGATGTCAGTGCGTTAGAGTTGTATGCTACTAACAGCATAGCAACGGATTACTACGAAACTATGAGGGCTTTCCAGAGAACTTTCCACAAATATAGTAGCCCTTGAAAACTCAGAGAATTGAATAGACTTAGGTTATCAAATTTTATATTAGCTAACCTTATAATTTATTTTGTATATCTGTGAGCAAGAAAAATAAAATAAACCACCTGTTCAGATAATATTCTGCTCTGTATGGCAGCTTTCTGGTTCTGATGAAATACTAATGTGTTGAATATTAGAATATTCGACCAAGGCACTTAATGAACACTCAGCACGAAACTTAAGCGGTTATACGTCAACAATCTGGGTTTGTGTTGAGAAATCCAATTAGTATAAACCAACTTACTACATTTAGCTATGATAATGATGTCATCTTAACCGCCTATTTCTCGAATGGGTATAGCAACAGTATTTAACCTGCTCCCTATTGAAAGCCTTCATTCATCGCACATCATGCTACTCAAATCCATTAAGATCGATGAGTGAAAGCCCATTGGGTAGGAATATATTATTGAATATTTATTATTGCGTAACATGATAATGTTGTATTTATAATGGTTATACATTTAAAACTGTGCTTGGAGGAAATTTCTGATATTTTAATCAACAAAACACAGTACAAAGTTGCAGTGATGCGACAAACTCTGTGTTTGTTGTCTGTGTTTTTAAAATATGAAACGAGAAGTAGAGGTATGGCTGTATTCGAATTACATGGATGCTCAATGCAAGTATGATAATAATCCTGAGATGAATATTGAAATTACACTTATAAAACGAAGTTACACTTATAAAACGAAGTTTCATTGCTTCAATAGAACGTTGGTTGCAAACCCTTCGATCCTTTTCATCAAATTGATATCAATAAGCTCGTATTCTATAGGGCATTGAAATAAAATAGTAAGTTGTTGTAGAAATGTAGGATCAATGATACTGAAAGCACCAGCATAAAGTAAACCAATTGTCTTATGACATAACCAATACTGACGTGTGCTATAATTGTGGGCGATATAATGTTAAAATACCCACAGGAGCTTTGAAATGAACTGCTCTGAGAACAATAAACGATTGGCTACAAAATTGGATTGTTTAATGAGGAAATCTACAGGATGAAATAATTTGGGACCAAAAAGAACCATAATTATAAATCGGAAGGGAATACAATAAACCTAATAAATAAGCTTGTGAGAACTGGGATAATGAAACTGAAAATTGGTCGCATGTTTCGAATACTTATTCAGTTACCTATCTATTTCAACAGACAGTAACAAAATTCAAAAGCACGACAGATATGCACCTTATACAAGGTAATACGTCGGTCTTGTAAAGTAAATGTGTAATTGTGTTCACACTATAAAAACTTCTAAAAACATAACGACGTTGACCTTATCTAGTGAGCTCAGAGTACCTATCTAAGTATCTAGCAAATCCATGTTGTTTTTAGTATAAAAAACTGAGCAAGTTCAGTGGAAGCTATCGAATAACGGTGAAATCACATCCGGTATATGAGGTACAATTAAAAAGCATGACCAGACACACCCAACAGAAAAATTATTGCGTAATTTCGGGACGAGTTAGGAAAACAGCGATCTTTTACATTCTCTTGATTTATTTAACAAAACCTACAATCTAACGAGAAAGCAGCA
Source organism: Beroe forskalii (assembly GCA_011033025.1). Taxonomy (NCBI): domain Eukaryota; kingdom Metazoa; phylum Ctenophora; class Nuda; order Beroida; family Beroidae; genus Beroe; species Beroe forskalii. The sequence continues at coordinate 85,123 of WFMF01000134.1, forward strand.
GGAAGAGCAAAGTTTAAAACACAGATGGCAATGTCGTGATGTACAAAACAAATATGGATCCTGGATTTACTTACTATAAACAAGTCCTATAATTTGCCCTATTGCTAGCAAAACGGCTGACGTGGTAGGAGCTGTTTTGCAAAGTTATTCGTGGTAGATGAGGTTCAAAATTTAATGCGCGGCGCTCCCAAGCTCGCATGACAAATTTAGAAGCTAAAGAAGTATTATATCTAAATTCAATCTGACGGCAATTTCAAGTGAAAATTGACAAAATTCATTAATAATTTTGCACAAAAAGTTTGAAAAACTGTTTTATGTTTAGTAATAAATGAATAATATTTCAACATGATTTGCCATCAGAAACAAAATTGAAATAAGTGCGCAAATGGAAGCAAACGAGTGCTGACTTGCATGTGCAAAACATTAAACTATGCATTATGCAGATATGCATTTACAATGATGAAGCTCTGAAATAACCTGCATACGATCAAATTCATCTGAATATCTTTTGATAATTGATTCATATATTTTCGATTATTTCATTTTGCGCTGGACTAGCTTAGTATGACGCGCGCACAGTTGAATAATGATGAATGAGCCGCGCGATAGTAGTGCAAAATCACGAAGATGTAAAATCGAGCGCTAATTTAGCGTGTGTCCACCAGTCTCTGCTCATTCTCAATGACTTTCACTTTTTATTGCGTGTAGTTCGTGTATCCTTTGGGCGTGGTTAACCGTCACGTCAGCACCCCTTTACTCGGTAGCATACCCATCATTGATCGTCCTAGAGTGTCTTTCATATATGAAACATTCTAGAAATGCTTTATTCTTTTCTATTTCCCCAACGACAGCTGCTAGGTCGTTGATTTAAAGTTATTTCTCTGTTGCTTGAAGGAAGGTTCTACTTCGTTATTTCAGCTTGCTAATAAACTCTTTGGTCCAAAACGATTCTAAACAACATTTTTCTACATTTTAAATGAATAATTTTCGCACAGTCGCAGAATGATCTCATCGTGCTTGTTGAAAGCTGTTCTCCAGATTGTAATGTTCGATTGCTGTAATTTCGCACACACCAATCTACTATCTATTTAAATTCAAATTCAAATTTTTTACAGTATCATTTTTCAATATTTGATGCTTCTCAATAAACCACGAAATGACATACGTGCCTGGTCGTTTGTTATAGAAATTTACACATACCGTATCTTGTACATTCTCAAGGTCATTTCTTCCAGTCAGTGATTTCCATCATTTTACAAAAATACTTTATAATGTTGCTATTTAGTCACATTTAGTATATTGTACAAAATGATGACTCAGTTTGTTTGAAGACAGGTACACTATCTGGTTACGTCAAGGTGTTGAAACGTAGTGCGTTTGTTAGGAAACAAAAAAGATCTTTGTAGGCAATGAAATTGTTATGTCGAAGGAAAGAATTACAGAGCCCCTTGGATGGATTTTGAAAGGTGGTTTAGAGTGAATGGTATTTGAAATTAATCCTCAATTTTTGCGCGCGCGTTTCTAGACTTTTCATGACAACTTTAATCAGTCCCATATCATGTGACTCTAAAGAGTTTTTCAAATTCCATGTGCTGAATGGGTTCCGTCAGATATTTCTAGTCAGTTTTATCGAATTTATCATCATTTATGGTGAAAATTGTAACCAATCACGACTTGAAAGCATTATTTGATTTCACTCATCATTGAGGCCGAGAACAAAAATTTAAATTTGAATAAATGTAAAAAGGTAAAACCAATTCAGACTCTTTCTCAAAACTAGTACAAGTTTTCCCAATTAAATTAAGAAGTATGAAACTAAAAAATAAAAACGTTCTTTTCAAAAGATATTTCGGTTGCCACAATTTTTAAATTTTCATTGATCTTTGCATGAGTATGATGGCGATACTCAGAAACGTTTCTTTTCATTTTGTGGCACTAGAAACTGAAAATATCTGCCTTGAAAAATAATCTTCTAGTTTTTCCTAGTTTCAGATTTCTGCTTGCTCATTCTAAAAACTTGTGCCACTCGCGGAGTAGTGGAGGAAAAAGAGTCTGAATTGGTTTCAAAACCGGGACATACCTTTTGCTACGTCAGGAAATCGTTGGTTATCCCCAAAACAACTTTTAAATTTTGTTCTCGGCCTCAATGATGAGTGAAATCAAACAATGACTAAGTCGTGATTGGTTATACAATTTTCACCATAGCAAACCTGCTGACAATAGAAAAACTAACATATATTTCCACGGACTTGTTCCAAAATACCATACTCTAACCCATTATGATAATTCCTAGGATATTCGAACTTATTTCACGGACTTTTTTCCAAATAGTTTAATTTATACTCTATCCCATAATGATAATTCGATTTTCTGGAGGACATTTACAATCACGGCACTGTTTATTCAAAACCTGGATCAAGTTAGGAACTTCGGTGACAGTTCGAACTGCAGTTTGCGCGTCTAAAGTATGCTCGGCGTACAGACATGTCATTCATACGTCTATACGACGCGCACACACGCACAAAAGACGCGCACAGTGCATTTCGAACTGTCCTGGGTCTCCGGGAGATCCAGGCTCCACCTGTTAAATTAGGACGATCACTCGCTGTTCGAATTATTATCGGAGTATAATATGGTAGTACCTAGTGGCTCTTCCAACTCTAAATGATTGCGCTGGTTCCTCAGCACAACTCGAGCAAACGCTTTCATATTCAAATGGAGTAGTATATTGTTGTGCAATGAAATTTATCATACGTGAATTGAATGCAAGATTGCTAATAGAGTTGCTGCAGTTTCTTAAGCAGATTTCGCAACTTAGAATGGCTGACGCCCTACCTCAAAAGACTTAAAGTCAACCTCTAAGTTTGTCGTAATTGATTCAAGTTTTATGTCGGTTGAATCCTCACCACCACATTAAGTTTCCATTGTATGACTTAGTGTGACTAGGAAAAGGACGAGAATTTCGGAGTTTAGGGACAATAAGCCATTTACTTGTTTGGGCTTAGGGCTATCCGGATTACAAAATTTCCTGTGGTAGCGGTTGCGAGGTGCCATTGGGATCGTATTTGGACATATTCCGACATACAGTGTTCCCGAATAATTATCCTAAATTTGGTTGAATACATTATTATTTGTTGACCGAGATAGGTTCCAGTAGCATGTTGGGCACTCATAGGATCACAACAATAATTTGCAGAGATATTATAGACACAGTCAATAGTTTCTACATATGACGCACAGGATAGATAGATAAGAGAGTTTCATGTTTGATGTTTCGTTGTACTTCATAAAACGGTTAAATTCACAACACATTTCCGATATCTCTACCATTGCTCGAAGAGGCAGTATTGTGAATGTGTGTGTAGATTCTAACATCTGTTGTCCCTACCATGTGGGAGAGCACCCACCAGCATACATTCTGCTGGGGTCCGAATGACGTGCCACACACTGCCTCACTCCATACAATCTCACTCCATATGTAGAGCGACACTCCATTCAGCCATACAGTCCATACATCCACAAGCCACAGTCCATACATCCACAAGCCACAGTCCATACAGCCACACAAGGAGTTTAGAATCCTAGAATGAGGGTACTTGTTGTGAAATGTACAGTACATTGAACACCACTCGCCCTGTGTAATGTATAAATCTCCTCTTAGTCATCACATTGTACACCCTCTCCCCCTCTCTCCCCCTCTCTGTAGTATGTGTGATATCATGTCTGAATTACCTCATCCGTTATAAGCTCATAATATTTCCTCTCCACATCGCACAAACGCGCACATATATATTAAACAAGTCTCTGGTTGACTTCGACCCATCTTCAGCCCTCGTGTAATCTTTTCCAGCACACTCGGCGTATAATATTCCCGACTCTCCGTGTTTGGAACTATGTACTGCTTTGAGGGAATGCCGCTTGTGGATTTAACAGGTATATTTCCGTTTCATTGCCGGACTCATTCAGAATATTGTAAACGGATTGAGGAGAATTATGATATCCACTTATTATTCATCGCAGTGGTCCTGGTGATATATTTGGGAATATGTTACACTATTTATACTTTTAGTTCTTAAACTGTTGATGAAAGGTTTTATCCGCCTTTGTGTTTCAAAATAAATGTTCATTGGAAGGTTCATCGGAAGAACTTTTCCGAATTAACATTGATTAAGGAAAACTTCTTTTATTTCATGACAGTATTTTAGAGATTGTGTGCCTAAGTTGATAGTTTATGTTCAATACTTTTCTAGCGTTCGCCACTCCTCCTAAAATTCATAAAAATCAAGCAAATTTCCCATTCATTTAAATTCCGAGTCGTCCTCTAATATATTAACCAGTAATTAACCGCAAATTATCTAATCTTCCCTGCCCTGTATACAGCGCTGAAGTCTGCATATCCCGACTGCATGGCGCCCCCAGTGTAGCCCCTCCCTTCCACCCTCCCCTCGTCTCTCCTCCTCCTCTCACCATGACAGACCTCCTGAACCCAGCAGATCTAGACATCGCTCTAGACCTCGGTAACTTGGACCTAACGAGCCGGGATGAGATGATCGAGGACTTGGCAGCTAACCGGGACGGTATTATCCTGGACATTGTGAACGGTCACATCAGAGAGAACCTGGAAGATGAGTTGGTGCAGGAAGCCCTGAAGACGGGGGTGGATCTGAGACATTACTCCCAGGAGATAGAGAAGGAGCTGGCGGCTGTGGAGGCGGCCTCCATCACCGACTACATCGGGGAGAGCAGGAAGATAGCGCAGCTACACCAGGAAATGAAGCAGTGTGATGCGATCCTGGCGCAGATGGAGAAGATGCTGGGCACCTTCCAGCAGGACTTGGGCAGCATCTCTACTGACATACAGGGTCTCCAAGAGAAGAGTCTAGAGATGTCAGTCAAGCTGGGGAATAGGAAGGAGCTCAAGAGCAAACTCAGCTCCTTCCTAGACAGCATTGTCGTCAGTCCTAAGCTGGTAGAGACGATAGTCAATGTCCCGGTGGTGGAACAGGCATTCGTGGACGGTCTCCACGATCTGGATAAGAAACTACAGTTCGCTGAGTCCGAACAACACACCCTAGCATCGCACGATGTGGCTGATGTGCTGGATAAACTGAAAACCAAAGCCACCATCAAGATCAGACTGTACATTCTGGAGAAGGTAAACGAGTACAAGAAACCCATGTCGAACTACCAGGTGCTCCAGGAGACACTGCTCAAGTACAAGTACTACTACGAGTTCCTGGCTACCCACGCCCCTTCAGTCGCTGCGGAGATCAAGTCGGAGTATGTGGACACAGTCAGCAAGGTCTACTTCTCCTACTTCAAAGCGTACCAGTCCCGGCTGATAAGGCTGGAGTACGAGGAGGTGCCAACTAAAGCTGATGTCATGGGGGCAGAGGATGAGTCTAGACGCAGTCTACAACTCTCCATGTTCTCTGCCACCAAGTCCATCCGGTCTAAGAGTACTGTCTTCACTCTGGGGGGACGGGATGAACTCATCAACTCACAGTTGGAGTATCCTGTCATTATTCCCATGCACTCAGCTGACAAGAGGTTCCCCTACGAGGCCCTGTTCAGGAGCATCCAATACTCCCTTATTGATAACGTGTGTGCTGAGTACGGTTTTCTGGTGCACTTCTTCAAGGTTAAGGGCGAGAGAGCACAGATTCTCTTCAGCAATGTCATGGAAAGGACACTGTCTCTGCTGCTGAAGTCAGTAGAGTCGTACATGGACAAGTGTTATGACTGTATCGGCATCATGCTCTGTGCGCACATCACCATGCACTACCACGAGCTGATGAAGAAGCGAGGCTTTGGAGCCCTGGTGGGCTTCCACAACCAGCTCCTGCAGATCTTGTGGCCCCGCTTTAACTACGTGTTATCGCTCAGCATCCACAGCATCCGGGAAACGGACCCCGCGCGGCTCTCTGAGCTCGACACTCGGCCGCACTTCATCACCCGCCGGTTCGGGGAGTTCTACAGCGCGATCCACACTCTAAACGACGCGTTTCCTAACGACCAAACCGTGCGGAGCATGTCGCTGCTCCAGGCGGAGGTGGAGAACGTGATCCTGAAGATGGCGGCGGAGTTCGGGGACAGACAGGACCAGCTCGTCTTCCTCATCAACAACTACGATCTGATGCTGAGTGTGATGCAGTGCCGGGCTGCTGAGACCAGCAAGGAGGTGTTAGGGGTGCAGGAGCTGCTTAATAAGAGGATAACGAGTACGTGGACGAGGTCCTGCTGCCTCACTTCGGGGGAATGATCAGCTTCGTCAAGGAGACGGAGAAGAAACTGGAGGGGTCAGCCGGGGGCGCGGGGGTTAAGGTTAACGAGGGGTACATCAACCAGTTGGTGAAGGGATTCTCACAGGACTACAAGAAATCCATAGATTCTATCAATGGTGATGTGATGAAGAGGTTTACTAACTTCAATAACGGTACTGTCATCTTGCAGTCGGCTCTGACTAAGATGATCCAGTACTACAGTCGGTTTCAGAAGATAATGAGTCAGCCGCCCTACAAGAGTCTCCAGTGTAGGGTGGATTTGATTAATATTCACCATGTTATGGTGGAGGTAAAGAAGTACAAGAACCAGTTTTAAATAACACATACAACCACTGTCTACAGTTTCAGTTCGATTTATTAAGATTTAAAGTTCTCGAATGGTAATTATTATCAAAGTGAAGCCGCCGTTCAGTACACGTTTTGTACAGTGTACAAGTTGAATTCTTTCCGGCTTAGTTATCATATGATGCTGCTACGAGGTTGGGTATTAAATTATTATTTGACCTGTACTGGTGTTTGTTAATTGAATACTTTAAATTGGTTCGTTCTATGATTAAATTAGCTTAGTTCCCAGCTTGTCAGTGATTACATACACAATTAATTATTCAAATTTGATTGCTTCTTTAGATCTGTATATTTATATCTGCCTGTATTGTATTGTTTGAATGAGATATTGATTTTTGTGCTGATGTTTGATAAAATGATTGAATTTTCTTTATGAATTTTACTCGCCATGCCATTTTTCGTAGTATTACTTTTTTTAAGTGTAGTTTTATGAAACAATTAATGTCTCACTGGATAAAAATACCCCCGTATGCTGCTGCATCCGTAATGAACTCTGCATAATGTCGTGTTTAGAAATTTAGACAGTTTCGCATTGTGCACATAATACATGTTCAACGTTCAGATCTGTCATCAACTGCCGTTTATTAAATATCCGGGCATTTTATCGCTCCTCGCACAAATCTAAATTACATGTACGTGATTTGTCCGGATTTTATGTATAAAAAGTGCCGGTAATTTATATTTATTCTTACAGTTCATTTGGATGAAATGAAATAACATTTCCCGCGAAGGCTAGCTAAAATATTAGCTATTTTAATGCTTCTAATGTAGAAACACTAACCCTCTATCTTCTGATCCTAGCGGCACATTCACCCCTACACACACCATGGGAGCAGCTAAGAATGGCATCAAGGACGAGGTGATGTCTAGCGATGACGAGGTGCCCCTCGCGTCCCGTAAGAGGAAGAAGCTGGCTACCAAGGGGGAGCCCATGTCAGACGAGGAGGATAATCACTCGCCTGCGGCTAACGGGGACGAGGACTCCGACTACAGAGAGGAGGAGGAGGAGGGGGATAGTGAGGATGATGTGCCGCTCTCTAAAAGAAAGGTGGGTTAAGGGGGTAGGGGGGGGAGGAGGTTTAGGGGGGGGTGGGGGTTAAGGGGGAGGAGGAGGAGGGGGATAGTGAGGATGATGTGCCGCTCTCTAAAAGAAAGGTGGGTGGAGAAGGGGAATTGGAGAAATGGGTGGGGTTTTTGGGGAGCTTGGGTGGAGTGTGGAGTGGGTGGTGTTTAGTGAGGGGGGTTACCACTTAGATGGGGGAAGTGCGCTTGGTTTTGTGGGAAGACAGGGGTTTATTTGGGAAGAGTTAAGGGGAGAAACCATAAATGGGTGCAGTTTAATGTTGGGGAAGTGGATGGGGTTTTACATTGGGGTGGGGAGAAGAGTGGAACGGACTGATGATGTTTCATCAGTAATATTTTCCGCCTTTCAATGAATGTATATTGTACGAATATGAAGAGTGCCCCTGATTTCTCGGTCACATTCAATGCTTCTCCTGTTCTTCATGGAAGGTAAATTACGCGTTCTACCTCCTTATATGGTATAATTGTTGATTCCCCGTTCCTGTGACTTGTGCGAGTGGTGCAGCACACGATATGCCCGTGCTTTGAGAGTCCCACACTCGGAATATGTGTCAAACTGTGACGTCATTATCACGATTCAAAGTGCCGAGTTGGTGACATCACATCGTCTATTTCCGGTTCCTTCATAATGATATATACCTGTGCTATTTTCTTGCTGATGATCCCTCCCGGCTGATTTGGTGTATACAGTACATATATAAAATACGGCATGTGATATAATGACATATAATGACCTGTGTATGTAATATGTTGACTTGTTTAGCGGGAGTAATCTCTATGTAGGGATAGCGTAAGTCATGATGGGTAATTTGCCTAGTTTCCTCTTTTCTCCTCCTGCCTCCCAATTGGAGGAGTACGTGGTATTTGGTAGCGTCATTGGGAATTGATCGCGTATTACGTGGCGACACTCATCAATTTGTCGCCGTCCGTTAGACAATGACATTGTTACTTGTTACACAGGTACATTATGGCAACTTAATTTGTGATAAACCTCCCCACAGCTACATTGTATAAAACTAGAACATAGCTCGAATACCCCAAATTCAAAACCCTGTCCATACTCCTTGAACTGTCTCATGCGGAAGCTCGTCAAATATATTCCTATTTTTGATCACCGAAGTCCTATGCCTCACGCCGTTCACTCAATTCTAGACAACCATTCTTGTTTTTTTCTCTCTCACTTCCTCGATCCCCTCAGGCAGCTGCTCATTCCTCACCCTCCTATCTATCATATCTCTCAAGTCTCACTCACCCCCTCGTTTCCAGGCAGCAGCAAGTGACAGTGAGGACGAGGTACCCCTCACTAACCCCCTCGTTTCCACTCACTCACTCCCCCGTTGCTACCCTCACACCCCCTCGTTCCCAGGCAGCAGCTAGTGACAGTGAGGACGAGGTTCCCCTCGCTTCCCGGAAACGGAAGAGCTCCTCGAAAGCTGGGAGGAAAATGAAGAAGGAGGAGGAGTCAAGCGAGGAGGATTACGCTCCCAAGGTAACATTATTTTACGGAAAACCTTACTAACCATAGTGTAAATAGCAGCATCCGGTAAACAATTGGGAAAGGACGATGACGAAATTACCGGGTAGCCTTAATAAATGGTGTGTAAATTGTAGCATCCGGTGTTGAGCTTTTTGTATGTCATTGTATACCTACTGATTTATAGTTACTCATATAGTGTTCATTTAGTGGGCTTTGGCAGGTGTTGATGAAAACGTATCCTGAGTAATGAATATAAAATCATCATTGACTTGATATACTTACAGAAAAAAGTCAAGAGAGAAAGCAATGCTGCCAAGAAGCCCGTTGTGAAAAGAGAGAAGAAAGAAACTAAAGACGTCAAAAAACGTTAGTTAATTTTGCTGAACGGGTCAGAAATCGTTTGCAGAGTTGATCGTTCTATGCCGACATGGTTCATTTCCGTTTTCAATGAGTAATCCAAACAAACCCTCCGCTAACCACCCACATTCTCAGCGGTAGAACGGAAGCCTAAGAAGGAAGCAGAGCCGGAGATTCCTGTGTGGAAGTGGTGGCTGGAGGAGAAACTCCCGGAGGGTCAGAAGTGGAGGACTCTCTCCCACAACGGACCCTGCTTCCCTGAGCCGTATGAGAGGCTGCCCAAACACGTGCAGTTCAAATACGATGGTGAGTGTGGGAAATGGGGAAAAGGGCACCATCATTTAAGGCTAATGGTGCTACTATAAGCTGCTAAAACAACTAAAAGCAATTTAAAAGCTGCTGTATGTGACATTTACCACGCTTTTCTCGTTCTAAAATCGTTCTTATTAAGCTTATAACCTAAGGTGAACCCATGGCACTATCGGAACTGACGGAAGAGTACATGGGATTCTTTGCTAAGATGTTGGATCACGAGTACACCAGCAAGGAGATATTCAGGAAAAACTTCTTCGATGATCTCAGAAAGTACATTTAATGTTTATATCGATGTTTTGCAAAAATGCTTATAAGTAATATGGATATGTCGTGTAGAATGGACATTGTACATGCCACCACTCTTAAGATTTTACTTCATTCAGCAAGCTTCAACGAGTTGGTATTGATTCCTTTCTCGACCTTTTTACTCCCCTTTTTACATCCTCCTCTGAAAGTCTCTTTTCTGCCCTCAGCCCTTTAAACTTTTAAGTTCTAACTTCTGACGTATTTTCCCTTCATTTCCCTACCAATGTCAAACCCCCTCTAACCCACCCCTCTATTTGCAGTACATGACGTCGGAAGAGAGGAGTGTAATCACTAAGTTGGAGTTGTGTGACTTCTCCGCCATGCACCAGTATTTCCTGGACGAGGCTGCCAAGAGGAAGAACAGGACCAAGGAGGAGAAAGAGGTGATTATCCGAGGGCTCTTATAATTATCTCTTTTCTGTGATGGGAATACTGGCATATTCTTTTCATTTACTACTTTTGACTCTGTGTGTTTCATAATTCATTACATCATATTTCACTCTGCATTGTCTGCGGTTTTTGTATGTATTGAGCTGCCAACTTAAAATTGCATGGTGCGCACTTAATTTGTTGAAGCTCTGTATGAATTAAACAGATCCCTCTATTGTATACCTCTCAGTGAAATAATCATCACTTCTCCCATACATCAGTGCATCATGTTTCACATGAGCATTTGTTACTGGAGGCTGTGTTTTCATTAAAATCGATAACGAGGAAGGCAGTGTTTTGCTATATCAAGTGATGATGTAAACGGCAATATACTCTCAGTAATACCTTGAGTAATATGAGTATGTTATGCTTCGTTAGTTGTTCAGGGGTGAGGTAGGATGAAGTTTACATAACAAGGACACCGTATTGACATACAACAGTTTCTCATTACCCTCCATAACTGTCCGGCTCACAGAGTTGGGCTAACACTCACTAAACTCAACTCATTGGACCCTCACTCGCACCGGTTTTCTACCAATCAACCCTCTATTGAGACCCCGTTCCATTCCCCCTTCTCTTCTCAAACCATTTCCTCTCTAACTCTCTCCTCTCAAACCTCTTGAAAGCAAAGAACAAAGCTATCGCTGACAAGTGGGGAATCTGTAAGATGAACCCCACTCCATTCCCCCTTCCCTCACCTCATTACTCCCCCTTCCCTCCCTTCCCTCACTCACCTCTCCCCTCCCTTCCTCCAATCCTTTCCTCTCAAATCCACTCACCAGGAGTTGAAAGCAAAGAACAAAGCTATCGCTGACAAGTGGGGTATCTGTACGGTAGACGGGCACATCCAGAGAGTTGGTAACTTCAGGATAGAGCCCCCGGGCTTGTTCAGGGGTCGTGGAGACCATCCCAAACAGGGAAAGGTATGTGGTACACGTTTGTTCGCAAAAAAGCTAGATAAATATCCAAAACTCGCCTCTTTACTGTTTGAATTTTGTAGAGTTGTATGCTAATGTTGTATTTCGTTCTGAAAAGGGGGGTGAAAATCATGGCATGAAAAACAATCCATCTCGATAACTGGAAACTCTTTCTGTTTCATCAATTTTGTCCTCGTGTTCTAAGAAGAAATCTTACTTCTTCAGATCAAGACGCGAACCCACGCAGAATCAGTAATCATTAACATTGGAAAAGATGAACCGGTACCTAAGTGCCCTGATGGACACAAGTGGAAGGCAATTCAACACGACAATAAGGTAAGTGTTATGACTACTGCTCTCATGTTTAATGTGCTTAAAAGCACATTTAATGTGCTTAAAACAAGAGTGACACTAAGGATTTTTTCAAGGAATCTTCAAAAGATGATCAAAATATTATTTGAAACTAAAGATTATCATAATTAATAATATGTGTTTCAGATATAGTGTAATACCATAGCGTCACACTATTCATTGTCTCATATAGTTTAGATAGTGATAACTTATTTCCCACATTTCTAATATTGACTGAAATTATGTAATGAGTTGCTGAGAACTGGTATTTTGTATGCTTGTTGAAATGGGTAATATTATCATCGATTACGAAATAATTTCATAACAGCTGCTGGCAATAATACCTTGAACCCCAAATTAAGATTTAAACTTAAACATTCCTCACGGGATTTCATGTGCGCGTAGTTATTATGTGAGATTCATATCTGCATATTTATACAACCGAATTAGAATATTTGCACAAATGTGTGCATATGCTGACGCTACCTAACTTCAGGTCACCTGGTTGGCTTGCTGGAAGGAAAACGTCCTCGGGAACTTCAAATACGTGATGTTGAATCCAACATCTAAACTGAAGGGAGAAAAAGATCACGCTAAGTACGAGACTGCGCGCAAGCTCAAGGTACGATTTGGCAAATTCTACGCAGAAGGGTCTTCCGTTTGCGCGCAAATCGCATGAAAAGCAAATCATTTCACCATTTTCCAGTTACTTAGAAAAATTTGTGTAATTCCGTCACACAAAGAGCCGGCGTATGTGTCCTAACTCAGTTTCATGGAAATCCTGGTGTAATCCGGGTTAAATCATAACCGGTGCTGTGGTGGAAGCTAATAAACCACTCCAAATGCAATGTAACGGATTACTGCAACTTTGTCATCAAATAAATACCTATAGCTAATACCAACCTCAGAGCACAATTTAAAAGTTTTAGGTTTTAATTATACCATATAAGTGACTGCATTTCTTTCTGACGCATTTCCGGTCCCCCTTGACGTGCATGCCATCCTTTACTGAACTGCAGACTCAACTTTACATCCTCCCGCAGAATTGTGTTGAAACGATCCGTGAGAACTACCGAAAAGACTTCCTGAGCAAGGAAATGGTGGTGAGGCAGAGAGCAGTGGCACTTTACTTCATTGATAAGTTAGCTCTGAGGGCAGGGAATGAGAAGGATGATGACGAGGCTGATACAGTGGGTTGCTGCTCCCTCAGAGTCGAACACATCAGTGAGTCAAATACAGTGTTTGTGTCTTGGGTATTATGTGTTTGTAAACGTTTAATATCCTCTTTTGCTACTGTAATCTCTACTTCAATCTGATAATATCTGCTGTAAACTTTGGATATTTCATGTCAGAAAGCCCTATCCCCTTCTTATCTCACTTATCTCCCTCCTCTTCCAGAACTCCACGAGAAGTGGGATGACAAGGAAAACGTGGTAGAGTTCGACTTCCTCGGTAAGGACTCCATTAGGTATCAGAACTGGGTGGCTGTCAACAAGCGAGTCTTTAAGAACCTCAAAATATTCATCAAGGAGAAAAGACCCGTCCGATGACCTCTTCGATAGGCTCAACACTCAGAAAATGAACGAGTATCTCAGTAAGTTGATTTCAACCTTATTCCAATTTCTGTGAATTCTATCTCACTTTCAATATTCTAAGAATTATTTCTTTGGATAAGAATGCTAATGTTTTTGAGGCATGGAACACACAGATGATTTTCACTACGTTGATACCGTGTTTGCCTATCTATCGGTTTATCGTTCAATTGATTTGGTCCTTAGTATGTCTTGTAGGCTTACCTAGTAATGTTGCTTGGTACACAGTACACATCGACACAGCATGTGCGTTTCTGGTCTTTTCATGCCCATTTACTGTTTACTCATTGTACGTGTGCGTATAATTTGACTCAGGTTTTTAGCAGTAATCGCCTATCATCGAATAGCACGATGTACACTGTAGACTGTGTGATCATTCATCCCTATTCGTCATCATTTATTTAAGAGTCAATAAATGTATGGTTTTAAAATGCACAAGTTGAAGCACAGGTTTGTGGAGAGAAAGTTTCGTGGCTAAGGAATTGTGTACCAATTTCCTTTTGGCAGTTAAAATGTACCGCTCACTAATCACTTCGTAATGCTGAACATTGTCAACTATACTTTTTAATGAAGCAATGTAATTGCCCTTCTAATTTCTCAAATCTCCCTACCCCCCCCCCCTAGCTTCCCATCTCACCTCCCTCAGGTACTCTGATGGACGGGTTGACAGCTTCCCATCTCACCTCCCCTCAGGTACTCTGATGGACGGGTTGACAGCTTCCCATCTCACCTCCCCTCAGGTACTCTGATGGACGGGTTGACAGCTTCCCATCTCACCTCCCCTCAGGTACTCTGATGGACGGGTTGACAGCTTCCCATCTCACCTCCCCTCAGGTACTCTGATGGACGGGTTGACAGCTTCCCATCTCACCTCCCCTCAGGTACTCTGATGGACGGGTTGACAGCTTCCCATCTCACCTCCCCTCAGGTACTCTGATGGACGGGTTGACAGCTTCCCATCTCACCTCCCCTCAGGTACTCTGATGGACGGGTTTACAGGTTCCCATCTCACCTCCCCTCAGGTACTCTGATGGACGGGTTGACAGCTTCCCATCTCACCTCCCCTCTGATGGACGGGTTGACAGCTTCCCATCTCACCTCCCCTCAGGTACTCTGATGGACGGGTTGACAGCTTCTCATCTCACCTCCCTCAGGTACTCTGATGGACGGGTTGACAGCTTCCCATCTCACCTCCCCTCAGGTACTCTGATGGACGGGTTGACAGCTTCCCATCTCACCTCCCCTCAGGTACTCTGATGGACGGGTTGACAGCTTCCCATCTCACCTCCCTCAGGTACTCTGATGGACGGGTTGACAGCTTCCCATCTCCCTCCCTCAGGTACTCTGATGGACAGGTTGACCTCCCCTCAGGTACTCTGATGGACGGTTGACAGCTTCCCATCTCACCTCCCCTCAGGTCTGATGGACGGGTTGACTGATGGGACGGGTTGACAGCTTCCCATCTCACCTCCCCTCAGGTACTCTGATGGACGGTTGACAGCTTCCCATCTCACCTCCCTCAGGTACTCTGATGGACGGGTTGACAGCTTCCCATCTCACCTCCCCCATCAGGTACTCTGATGGACAGGTTGACAGCTTCCCATCTCACCTCCCCTCAGGTACTCTGATGGACGGGTTGACAGCTTCCCATCTCACCTCCCCTCAGGTACTCTGATGGACGGGTTGACAGCTTCCCATCTCACCTCCCCTCAGGTACTCTGATGGACGGGTTGACAGCTTCCCATCTCACCTCCCCTCAGGTACTCTGATGGACTGGTTGACAGCTTCCCATCTCACCTCCACTCAGGTACTCTGATGGACGGGTTGACAGCTTCCCATCTCACCTTCCCTCAGGTACTCTGATGGACGGGTTGACAGCTTCCCATCTCACCTCCCCTCAGGTACTCTGATGGACGGGTTGACAGCTTGACATCTCACCTCCCCTCCTCTCAGGTACTCTGATGGACGGGTTGACAGCCAAGGTATTCCGTACCTACAACGCTTCCTTCACGCTGCAGCAGCAGCTCAAGGAGCAGACTGACGAGAAGAGTGACCTGCCTAACCTCGTCCTGACCTACAACCGAGCTAACAGGGCTGTGGCGGTGCTTTGTAACCATCAGGTAATTCTACAAAATTGTGTTATCTGGCCCTTAGCATTAAAGTGACTCGATACTCACCTCGCGTTACCTTTGGGGGTGGGGGGGTTGAGGTTGAACTCCCTACCAAATTCCAAATTGATTAGGAAATAGTTGGGACAAAACATGCCGGTCATGGTTCGTCTAGCGTGGTGGTCGGTGGAGCAAAACGGCAGCATTACTTGGGGGAGTGTTTCTAAGATACTCCCACCTTTTCCCCTTGAACTTGATTGTCTTATCAAATACTCCCTCCCACATTCAAAACATGGCAAATACTTGATAATTATGAAATATTTGATTTTTGGCAATACAATGGCAATGTTTAGACCGGTGTGCTGCAAATTCCACGCACATACCAGCACCTGCCTAATGTCTCGTGTCGTGAATTCTAAATTTAAATTTAATATTGCCATCGAATATGATTTATTTTCAGCGATAAACTGAAACTTTTAACATAATAAAAGGAATCCGAATTCATATTGATTCTTTATTTTAGTTCCATCTACATTCCATTGATTTTGCCACTTATACATAACACCTTTTCAGCGTTCCGTCCCGAAGACGTTTGACAAGCAAATGGAGAACATCCAGGCTCAGAAAGAAGCGAAGAAGGAGGAGGTCCTCAAGCAGAAGGCTGTGTACAAGGAAGCCAAGAACTACTACAGGGAACGGCGCAAAGACGAAAAAGCTAAAAAGAGAGGGTCTTCTACTATTGAATTCCTGTTTTGATATCTTCTTTTGTAATGTCGTCATCACGTTCTCCCTCCCTTTCCGTCCCCTCACTGTGTAATTCCTCTATTGCTTGCATTGCTCTTCTATTGCCCCTGACCCTTCATGCGCTGCCACACACCAGCCCCTTCCTCAGTCTATGTCTATCATTGCCACCCTTCACTCTAACCCTGAACCCTGTTCCAGTCCCTCACCTTTCCCTACCCCAGCCTCACTTCTTTCACACTACCCTGGACCCTGTCCCTCTCCTCACGTCTTTTCACACCATCCATCTCCTCCTCCTCACTCCTTTTCACACCATCCCCTCCTCACACCATCCCTCTCCCCTATTACTCCTTTTCACACCATCCCCCTCCTCACACCATCCCTCTCCCCTATTACTCCTTTTTACACCATTCCTCTCCCCCACAGGAGATACGAAGTAGAGAAGAGGAAGATGGAGCGACTGAACGACGCTCTCCTTAAGATCCAAGTTAAGGAAACAGACAAGGAGGAGAACAAGACGATAGCGCTGGGAACGAGCAAACTCAACTACCTCGACCCCAGGATATCAGTGGCATGGTGAGTAGTAGAGTCCGTATAGTCAGAGCAAATTGCATTGTTTTTTAGTTGTGCTTTTAGCAATGATGGATTAGTTCGTTTTGGTTGCTTTCTTTTCCGCAAATTGAGTCTTGGAGTCGTATTGTAGTATTCAGTTATGCTATTCTTGAAAAACGATGCAAAGAATTGACTACAAATGAATATGTGGTTCATCATAGAATTAATATAGAGCCATTAAATGATTGGTTATGATAGAATTATTTCATTCAATAACTTGTATCACTTGCAGGTGTAAAAAGTTCAGTGTACCAATCGAGAAAGTTTACAACAAAACGCAGCGCGAGAAGTTCCTTTGGGCGATTGAAATGGCGACCGCAGACTTCGAATGGTGATAGTCCCTCCTCCTCCTCTCTTCCTCTTAAACCGTCTCGTGTCGTAACGTAGGATGCAAACCAGACCAGGGACATTGGAAATCATGTGACCAGTCAGATATATGATAACCGGGATGTTAAATACGTGAAAAAATCGCCAAAAAGTACGACGTATTGGCCTTTGAAGAAAAATACGCGTATTTTTCTCACAATACGTGACTTGAAAATAACAACTCGGATTCTGAATAGGGGTTGTTAAATACGTGAAAAAGTACGCGCGCATGCGCTACCGAATATAGTAAAACGATTGTATCGTTAACATTTCGAGTGCGCGCGCGACCAATACATTCAGACAATGCCTTTTATTCGAAGTTTGAGCAAAATTTCAAAATTGTAGCCGAAAAAGTACGGCAGTTTCTGCCAAAAAATACGTATTGTACTTTTTGACGTATTTTTTAAAAATACGTATTTAACAACCTTGTATGATAATACGTTGCAGCCACACCCTCTTTTACTCACGTACATACACACACACAGATGTCCTGCTTTCATTTTACTGCAGGACAGACGAAGAAAACGATGCAGGCTTAGGCAGAGATCTCACACGAACTTTTGGCGGTCGAGAATGTCTCGTTCGTATCGTGATGGCATTCGATGAAAAATCTGAAATTGGATGACAAATTGGACATAGAATGACAAATTGGGCATTGAATGACAAATTAGACATTGAATGACATCGAACCGCCAATCGTTCGTGCGTGACCTTTTTATACCATGGACACTCCAAAACCTTAATCATTTTGATGTACTTATACCAATGTTTATATATTGTATTGTCTATAATGGTAACCGAGAGGGCATTTTTATTGGTAGCTTCCTGTAATAAAGAAATCAGTATCATTGTATTTGAAAAAGAAACAGTTAAAAGTTTATGATCCTTAATTATTTAAGATTTAAAATAGGTGCTCGATTGCTTTGACTATTTGAATAAACCGCTGTGTATTATTATGTGTATTTAATTTGTGCAATTTAAAAGTATTGTAAAGTTTCTTTAACGGCTAGCAAACTTTGAGATTTACCAATAAAAGCTAAAACAGAGAAACGCCCGATAATAAAAGAAGTAATAATGGTTCCAGTTTTGAGTTATTCATTGCCGTATTCTTATCTTTAGATGATGTGTTCTAATAATGAAAGATTGTGCACTTCTGTAGTGGAGGGGGCGTAGGAAATGGTCAGTGGTCCTTTTTCCTTTTCCGCATTGCTTTCAACCGAGCACAATGTAAATTGTACATACTAGGGGCCACTAGGAAAATGAGAAGGAATTGACATTTGGTGTCATTCAACCTCTTTACTTTTTGAAGTTTGTTTTGAATATTTTGCGGTTATCTTCAATTTTCCCCGTTGCTAACGCCATGATAGATATTGGAAGTGCACAATTCATCGCCCTGATGTCCGAAGCTTTCAAGTTCTCTTTAATAAATTCCTTTCATTTCAATACGAGAGGCAGGAACTGATGTAATTTTGTCACCGTAGTTTGAAAGTTGTCTAGCTTTTTTCCAACAGAAGAGTGGTAGGTCATTGAAATTTGAAAGAATAGATCAAATTTCATTATTATCACAGATACGTGTGATGTGTTCTCATCATGACACGTCATAAGGGTAAAAGGGGCCGGTAGAAAGGGTAAAAGGGGCCGGTAGAAAGAGCCGAGTTATATAAGAGATATGCACCTCGTATTTGTGATTGTTGCGTTGATTAACTACAAACAGGAACTTGCCGAAACAAGCTGAACAACCCGAACCAACTTAAAAACCTCCCAGCCTTCGGAACAAGCGAATCAACCCCTTCCCTAACCCCTTAAACCCGGGTTGATTCGTTTTGTTTCGGGTTGATTCGCATGTTTGAGTTTCGGGGAGGTTTTTTGGTTGTTTCGATGTGGCTTCGGGTTCTGATTGATTCGGTTAGTTCCTGCTTTTATAGTATTGACTGATGATTGTTGTCCCATCCACTTTTGAATTGATAGACGGGAAAGATTTTTAATATACTGAAGGATGAACGGTAGTACTATTAATCGACGTACACAATTTGTATTACAAAGCACATATATATCTGTACTCGGTCGTCTAAGGGTTTGACTGAAGACGTGCAATTTTGCTGTACTTTCGATAGAAATCATATCGAAAGTGGAAAGTAGGCACGCAAACTGAAACAGTAAAAATGTAAATTTTAATTTGCACTTCTCTATCAACCCTCCGTCAATCGAGCGAACTGCACTCAAAAGTTTGGGAAAAGCAAAGTCCGAATTCACGATAGATTTTGGAATATTCGGTGATAATATGAATGTCACCTGCGGCAGTTCCACAGACTTTAACTGAAGTGGTTCATTGTAAAATAAATCTTTAATTAAAAAGATGATACACATTTAAAAATTCATATGTTTTCTTTGGTCTGTTGGCCTTGATTAAATTTAACCTTAATTATTATTTATCGAATAAAGTTGGTCGCATTCAAAAATATTGATATTCGGTCAAGTTATGTGTCAAAAATGTTGTCAGACGTTGTCTGGCCCATCGCCTTCGTGCTTCGGCGGACGCGCGCGCGCCCGCCGAAGGCGTATAGGGGTCAGACAACAGACAACGTCTGACAAGGTTTTGGTTAGGGCAATGGTTCCTAAGCCCGCATAGGTGTGTGTACGCGCCGCGCGAGCCACACAGGGATATACGTGTTTAGCAAGGGCAATGGTTAGGTTTAGGATACAGAAAAATTGACGTTTAGTTCTGTGACGTCACTCAGAGCCGTTTATATGGGAGACATACCTATAACCCTGTCTGCGTTGCTGGTTGCGCGGCGCGCTTCCTCAGGGTAGCGCGGCGCGCGTACGCACACCTATGCGGGCTTAGGAATAGGTGTGTGTACGCGCCGCGCGAGCCAAACACTAAAAACAGGGATATTCATTTTCCCAAAACCAAAAAGGATTTGGTTGTGATGGTCCGCGGCGGTTTTAAGGCGTTCTTTACTGTAAAACCCATGATATGAGAAAGAACGCGACGGTTAAAACTGCTGCAACGTCACTTATATAGTTATAAAACATACAGCATTCACGTAACTTTGATGCATCAAAAAAGTGCCGTTGCGGCAGTTTTAACCGTCGCGTTCTTTCTCATATCATGGGTTTTACAGTAAAGAACGCCTTAAAACCGCCGCGGACCATCACAACCAAATCCTTTTTGGTTTTGGGAAAAAATACCTACCTATGGTATCTCTCCCATATAAACGGCTCTGAGTGACGTCACAGATCTAAACGTCAATTTTTCTGTATCCTAAACCTAACCATTGCCCTAACCAAAACCCTAACCTTAATCCTAACCCTGAACCTAACAAATCCTGACCCTAATCAGAACCCTAACCCTAATGCTTAAAGCGCTAGGTGCGCTTAATTATATTTTTCTGAGTGACGTCATTGGGTATGTCTCCCAGTCCCATATAAACGGCTCTGAGTGACGTCACAGACCTAAACGTCAATTTTTCTGTATCCTAAACCTATCCATAGCCCTAACCAAAACCCTAACCTTAATCCTAACCCTAACCCTAACAAATCCTGACCCTAATCGTGACCCTAACCCTAGTCCTTAAAGCGCTAGGTGCGCTTAATTATATTTTTCTGAGTGACGTCATTGTCATAGATAATGAAGGCTCCCGTTTATATGGGAGACTCACCCGTCATTGTCATAGATAATGAAGGCTCCCGTTTACATGGGAGACGTACCCTACCTATACTATGTCCCGTTTAAGTTCGTAAATTTTAAGTAATCATTTTCATACTATAAGAAATTGACTTATGGACAAATGACTTACGTCATTTCGGAGCAAAATGATGAACATTTATGGTAAATCAACTTCTATAACTGTTGTTATTGACACAAATTTCAACGTAAATTATGGCCAATCCATGAAAACATATGGTTGGGGGCTGGCAAGCAAAGTTCGGCCCTCGCACTGTTAGGTCCGCCGTTCAATGCTCGCTCTCGGGCTCGCGGCTCGGGCCTTCGGTCCTCGCACTGTTAGGTCCGCCGTCCAAAGCTCGCCCTCGGGCCCTTCGGGCCCTCGGGCTCGCAAACCGCCGCGGGGGGCTTGCCAGCCCCCTGATGAAAACTTTATATCTCTAAAACTAACGAAAAAATCTTGATAATCGCTGCAAATTCATAGGCATTTTCCCCATAACGTTACTAGCTCACAAGAGATTGAAGTTTAAACGATATAACTGATACGACAGAATTGTAATCAGGAAAA
This sequence comes from Beroe forskalii, assembly GCA_011033025.1. Lineage (NCBI taxonomy): Eukaryota > Metazoa > Ctenophora > Nuda > Beroida > Beroidae > Beroe > Beroe forskalii. Next base: position 106,641 of record WFMF01000134.1, read on the forward strand.
TCAAGATATTTGGGATAAAAGCGCCCTAAACAATGACTTAAATAGGTGTTAGCTGATTTCAAAGAGGCTGAACAGTGTCCCTGTTAGACGTCCAAAAATATTGATGCCAATTCTGGGATATCCCTTGACTGTAGTGCCATGATTTGCCCGGAAACAAACTAAGGGTAATATCCTCTATTCTCTAAGCGCTCCCCTACAGGTTGCGAACTGAGCCTTCCTCTGTTTCTTTGTCAGTCATTTATGAATTTTTGTCCCACAGGCTTCCATCAGAATTTTCTGGCGAACAATCTCCCAAATTTTCTGCTTCAAAAAGTTAAGTTTGGATGATGTTTCTAGAAGTTAAAGGAATTGGGTTTTCTGAACCGAGGTTTGAACACTTTTGGCCTCAGCTTCTTTGATCGATGATTCCCGTCGTTTCTGCCGTCATGAGCAGTTCTATGGTCACATAATTTTTTGTCGATACACTGGAGAGTACCAAACGTAGGTAAAATTTTGGTGTGGTATCCAGGTGGCTTCCTGGATGACCATTGAATCTTTCAAAGTGATGACCTCAAATGCACGTTTCAATAACATGTATTTTTCACACTTCCAGTCAACGTAAAGGAATAGGGACTAAAACTTCAGAAATTGGAATCAGGCCATGATATGCCTAAATGTTCATCTATTTACTAATTACTCCAATCTACAGTACCATTTAGGGTTTTATCTCTATTGCAGTTGATGCAGTGTGTATTTCAAATTTACGAACTTAAACGGGACACACTATATATGTGTATATATATGGTCGTAACCCAATTTAACAACTAACAAGAACACCCTCGATTTTGACAATATTCAAGTTGTAATAACTCGGCCATTTTTAATCCAATCGATCTGAAATTTTGACAGTTGCACCTTTGACCTCTAAACATGCCATGTTCAAATTTTAGTGCAATTTCGGCAACGGGAACGTACTCAAATTTCAACGTAAATTATGGCCAATCCATGAAAACATATGGTTGGGGGCTGGCAAGCAAAGTTCGGCCCTCGCACTGTTAGGTCCGCCGTTCAATGCTCGCCTGGCTCGCGGCTCGGGCCTTCGGTCCTCGCACTGTTAGGTCCGTTGTCCGAAAGCTTCGCCCTCGGCCCTTCGGGCCCTCGGCTCGCAAACCGCCGCGGGGGGCTTGCCAGCCCCCTGATGAAAACTTTATATCTCTAAAACTAACGAAAAAATCTTGATAATCGCTGCAAATTCATAGGCATTTTCCCCATAACGTTACTAGCTCACAAGAGATTGAAGTTTAAACGATATAACTGATACGACAGAATTGTAATCAGACGCTTCAGAGAATCTTGTGATTATCGTCGCCAAATACAGGAGCATTTATAGCTGTAGTTGCTTAGTTGGGGCTTCGCGCGTGGGAAACCTACTTTTAAGGGGTATTAAATAAATGAAAAAATAGAAAATAATAGCCTTCCGGACTCCGGACCTCTCCACTAAGGGAGGAGGACCACCCTTACATCTATCCTATTTAAAGTCCACGTTCTGAACGCATGTTAACCACGGAAAACCACCTCAACTCGTCACATGGACGAGGAGCGCATGGCTATTTTATATCAAAAATCAAAACCTGAAATTTTACGATGAAAATTTACGATGAAAATTTACGATGAAAATTAACGACGAAATTTCACGTGAAATTTTACGTAAAATTGTACGTGCGATGGAACGTGAAATTTTACATATAGCGAATATGAGTTACTTTGTCTGGATGAACCCCCCATATATACTAGCAGTAACGAGATACGTAACATGATGTGGACTGATAAAGTGCGGTTATGTGAGAACTTATTGCATGTTGTTTGGACCAGTGCGGTTATGGGAGAACCTATCCATGTTGTGAGATAGAATAAGATGTACCGCAGTGTGACGAGATACCATTATCAATCTCTGGATCTCATTATCACTCTAGCGCAGTTTGACGAGATACCATTATCACTCTCTGGATCTCATTATCACTCTCATTATCACTACCGCAGTGTGACGTCATCGAATAATGGACCTATCCGACCCTTACATCTATCCTATTTAAAGTCCACGTTCTGACCGCATGTTAACCACGGAAAACCACCTCAACTCGTCACAAGGACGAGGAGCGCATGGCTATTTTATATCAAAAATCAAAACCTGAAATTTTACGATGAAAATTTACGATGAAAATTTACGATGAAAATTTACGATGAAAATTTACGATGAAAATTAACGACGAAATTTCACCAGACGCAGAGACGCATGAACACTTTGAAATTATTGATATACGCTTAGAGTATGGCTGAGAATGCGAAAATATACGCTAATCTAACGATGCATAGTGATCTGTTGTATTAATTGCACATAATGCACGAGGAGAAGCCGAGTGCTATGATTTCTATTAGCGACATTACCATTTTCATGCTCTTCGTGTATGCGAGGAGTGCACCATATGCCTATACAAGTATATCCTCAAAATATGGGCTAATAAGTATATTGGTCCATGATTTATTTGCTTTTTTGTAACACTGAGATGTGGACGGATCAAATCACAGCACTTCTGTACTGTGGTTTGTAGATTAAAATAGATAGTGCGATTACTCAATATCAGAATTGCAGAAGTTTAATAACTTCATTATCATCAGTAACTCACCGTTGGATGGAAGCTTATAGCCAGAATTGTATATGGGGGGCGGGGGGGGGGGGCGCAGTCCAATTTTGGGCAACATTACCCTCATTTTCAGGAATTGGAAAAATTTTCGTTACCCAAAATTGGACCCCCCCCCCTTCCCAAGATAACTGCTCATATTCTTTCGAATATTATCTTTAAATTCAGAATACTGAGACAGTACGCGGTGGCATCCTTGTATCCTTTTCCCAGTATCAACTTTCCTGGTCACGGCTACTCAGGAAAATTATTGGCGTGATAAATCATTTATCCTATCATGTGCTGATAGGGCCGCAGACGTAACAAAAATAGGAAGTATCTATAACATCTTGAGATTCGTAAGACAGATTTCAGTAGATCAGAACTCTGCAATCATCTTTCTTTCGCCTTACAATAAGCAGCACCTTTAGGGCTTATCTCCAACCTTTTGAGTCTGGTTCCTCATCTTGGTACCTCCTCACCATAAGGAATTATACTTTTGGATCCGGAGTGGTAAGGACGCATACTTGTGAGAGTGGTTTGGTATGAGATTCGGCGTCCGCGCGCGCGGTTTTAGTTCAAATATGTAAACAAACTGAAACTGGAACGCTCCAGCACGTGCCGTTCACACCAACTTCACCTTCAGAAGCATGCCCTAAATTTTATCACCAGGAGCAGCTATAATCGAAATACCTAAATACGTAACCACTCCCGCAAGAATGCCGTTAGTGTGTTTACTGAGCAATGATAACACGGCTGTGTATCATACCATACCACTCCCTCAATCACCTTTATCGTATAATGACCGAATGTAAATGTATAATACATTACGGAATACACACACCTAACACACTCTTTCACACGATATAGGTACGACATCTATCTGGCCAAATTTTAATTTTCAGTTTTCAAAAAACGAAAGGTTTTGAATATATGGAAAAGTTGGGAATTTTCCTGGGAACCAAGAACGATTTACCTTTCCGGTACCAACACCAATTTTCGATAAATCCAACCTCAAGTGGTTAGGATCACGTGATAGCGGTCAGTGCACACAAGCAAATGAGCGATCAGTACTATGCATCGGACCACTGGGACAAAACCTGACAGGCAGACGATAAAATTCCACTCCACTCTTTGGGCTGTCTTTCGACATACTATCACCAGCATCTGAGAAATGAACTGAAACTCATTAAATAACTAAAACTGTCACAGTCTGTCAGTAAAATTAAATATTTCAATTAATTAAGAGCATTTAAAATAATATTATCATCTAGCAAAATATTCACAAAAATAACCAGTACCTCAATGTCATATCATATTCAAATATTTAAATATCACAAAATCATAGCACCTATTTTTCATTTTGATTCTCGTCAGCATCCTTAAGTACTAAAAGTATTGAGAAGTCATGTTACTCTACCGACCAATACTGCAAGCCATGATTCAAATTGATATAATAGCTCAAATAGAACTTCCTTTTTTGGGGCAGTTCAAGATGCACCAATAGCATGGTCCTTGATGACTAGAGGCTAAGGATAACATATCATTGATGCATCTCAGAATCTAAGCTTTGAGTAGATTTTTCATGTGAAAGGAGCAGAGAACTGCAACTACCTGCTTTGTTCCTCTCCGAAAATTCTAATCGTAATAATTCATCCTCTAAAGTTTGAATAGTCTCGTTTAGTAACCTGATAATCGCATTCACTGTTTTATCTTCGATTATTCTTTCACTGATGTTCTCCACTAGCTTTATTGCGATGATGTTTTATCTGAGCTATCATTTTTCCTTCTATGTCTTCCTTGTGATGATGAATCCACGGATAAGCCGATGTCTTATGATACTATTTTAATGAGATTCTCTCAATCTATCATAAAATACACAACTTAATGAATGCAACCGGTCCCTGGCCCAAACATATCCTAACAGTTTGTTTATCCTCTATAGATCTGTGTTTTCCCGTTAGGCCGTTGTTCCTGGTCCGTTTTTGGTGCCGTTTCTGAAACGCAACCAAAAACGGTACCAAAAACGGCAAGTCATCATTGGTGGCCAAGAAAAACGGTCCAATGTGATGATGCCAAAGCGTTTCAAAAACGCTACCTACCGTTTCTGAATTGTGTAAACCGTTGATTAAATAATTGTATTATTGATGCAATCGCGTACGCAGGAGGAGAGAGAGCTAGTTGATCTGTTCAGGAGTTGGTGAACTCAACTGGGAACTGGAGAAACTGAGAATGGTTTCATATTTGCTTTCCATCATACTCAAAATTCAAATATGATGTGTTGACACATATTTTTACACAACACCGGTACTCAAATTTCCATTTGTACTTACCTATGAACTTTATTTTAGCTTGTTCAATTTGCAAATTCACTTTCAAATCATCATCGTCTGACGGATTCGCTCGACAAATCACAAAATTAAGAGATAACAGTATTTGATTAATAAAAGCTGCAAAAACAGCAGAGTAAAGACATCATTGCTTCATTGGTATAAATCGTCACGTCATTCGTACAATGGAAACTACAAAAAATCATTTGAAAGTTCATACTTCATATTGGACAAAGGGGGTGATATTCCACCCCAAAATCCTAAACGGACAAAAATAGGTTTTGTTCACTGTACCAAACCATATTACCATTAGAAATGAATCACTCAGATTGAAATTTTATGAAACTTTTTTTCGGAATACCTCAGGCTGATTGACAAAACCCCGGTCATACGAGCGAATTACTGCGGGAGACTCCCGGGAGTATTCCAGGAGTATCTTGAGAGTTCTCCGGGAGTACTCCGAGAGTGCCACGGGAGTAAGTACCCTGGGAGTACCACGGGAGTAACCCGGGAGTCCTCGAGAGTCCTACGGGAGTACCCTGGAGTTCTACGGGAGTACCCTGGGAGTCCTATTGAGTACCCCTGGGGAGTACTGCGGAGTATCTGAGAGTCCTACGGAGTACCTCGGGAGTCCTCTGGGAGAATGAGAGTCCTCCGGGAGCACCTGAGAGTCCCCCGGGAGTACCTGAAGTCCTCCGGGAGTCCCCGGTACCCTGGGGTACTCCCTTAAGACTCCCCGCGGCACACCTGTGGTACGCCTGGGGCACTCCCGTGGCTCCCGTGGTACTCCTGGGGGACTCCTGGGAGTACTCCCGGAGTACTCCCGGAGGACTCGGAGTTCTCCTGAGGACTCTCGGAGTACTCCTGAAGGACTCTCGGAGTACTCCTGCAGTACTCCCGGAGGGCTCTCGAGGACTCCCGGGAGTCTCCCTGCAGTGATTCGCCTGTATAACCTGATTTCCACCCAACCATATTATGCACTATGCAGGTTATAAGTCCCGAAGTTATTCCCATGAAGTGAAAATTGAAACCTATTATGAAAATTTGATGTTTCTGTCACAAAAGCAACATTGTTACGCCATTAATTAATCAAAATTATGAGTACAGTGGCACGATGAAGTGAACGAATTGAAATTTCTGAATTTGGCCATTTTCGGAGCCACTGTGCAGCAAAACTATTACATGAAATCCTAAGAAAAATAATTCTGATAAATTTGATCCTTTGTCTATGTATAAAACAATTTCCAACACCAGAGATGTAACCGGCTCAACAGTATAGTGCCATACTTTGACTCTTTGAGGGTCTATTCTTCACCCCTTTGTCATATCTGAGTTGACTAGTTGTCGTTAGAAAGTAGGAAGATAAGTAGCAAACTTGAAATTAATCATTATGTAATGTAACGATCTCATATTCTCATTTTATTTATACTGTATGGATCACATTAGCTCATTAGACGTTTTGATTGGACATACTACACTATAAAAAGCATTGATGGCGTGTCACGGGATCAGTCTGGCATTTCTATTCATTGAAGTCTGGGACATGCGTTTTGCCCAAATGGGTAGGTTGACCTAGTTACGTCGCTCATTCAGGTGCAACGTGATAAAATTTCAATGTCATGAGATATTATCGTCTATTAGGATTATGATGATTATAATTAAGATCAGAAATGTGTAGGTACCCTTTTGCAGAACCTTGCGTCGCAATATATATCGTTGCAAAGTGTAGTTTTAACTTATTACAATAATTGAAACATAACTTTGCTTCTTGTGTATCGTACGAATAGTAAACGGGTTGTTTATGTTTTTAAAAAGATGAATTGTTGAATCATTTTTCAACTTCGCGAAATTGCTGAAAACTATCCTCGTGATTTTAGCAAGTCACGTGATATTTTGCCGTTTTTCGAAAACGGTTCCAAAACGGCAGATGGAAGCGTTTTAGAAAAACGCCGTTTTGAAAACGCCGTTTTTTATAATTGGAAGCGTTTTTGAAAACGCCGTTTTTGTTGAAATGCGGGGAACAGTTTTTGCTTTTTGGTACCGTTTTGAAAACGGCACTAAAAACGGCTCAAAGGATAGGAACAACGGCCTTAGGCTGTTGTTCCTGGTCCATGCCGTTGTTTTGGTGCCGTTTTTCAAAACGGTACCAAAAACGGACAAAAACGGTTCCCAGTGTTCCTGCATTTTCAACAAAAACGGCGTTTTTCAAAAACGCTTCCAATAATAAAAAAACGGCGTTTTTCAAAACGGCGTTTTTTTAAAAACGCTTTCCGTCTGTTGTTTTTGGAACCGTTTTCGAAAACGGCAAAATATCACGTGACTTGCTAAAATCACGAGGAGAGTTTCCAATAATTTCGCGAAGTTGAAAATGATTCCACCAGATTCATCTTTTTAAAACATAAATAACCCCGTTTTTCTGACGTTCGTACGATACACAGAAGCAAAGTTATGGTTCAATTATTGAAATAAAGTTAAGGGGCTGCACACACGTGGATTATAAGCCATGTCGACTATAGTCTACGCCGAGTTTTGGGGTGAAGACACACGACGTGGAGTATAAGCCACGAATCCTACGTGTGTCTTGTAGACTATTGTCAACACACGTTATCGCAACAAAATATCGAAAGCAGTTTCTTCTGAGTCCCGAATAGAAATTGATTGATGGAATTTGACATGATACCCTCGGATGCTCTGATCGTAACACAACACAGGAAGAATCGGAAACATAACCCCTATCACTTTTCTTGCTTTCGATTGGTTAATAACACGCGTGATACAGCGTTCTGATTGGCTAGCGTTAATGTATACAACTTTTCTCGGAATTATGTACAGTGTCGACTATAGTCTACAAGACACACGTGGCTTACAAGCCATGTGGATTGTAATACCACATTTAAGACCGGCTATTTTTCATGGACTAATCTCCACACTTTTTGTAGAGTATAGTCGATACTTTCACCCAAGACACACGTATGGATAATAGTCCATGGGTAAGTTATCGACAGCACACACGTAGCTTATAAGCCATGGCTTATAGTCCATGGCTTATAAGCCACGTGTGTGCACCCCCTAAAAACTACACCAAGGTTCTACAAAAGGGTACCTAAAGATCTCTGATCTTAATTATAATCATGATTATTATCATGATAATCCTAATGGTCAGAACCCCAATTCAAAAATCGAAAAGTCTGCCCAACAGACAGCCGATCACGACTCTTGCTCATCGCATTCTCCTGACGATTATGCCTCGTAACATTGAAATTGTATCACGTTGAGCGACGTAACTAGGGACAGACTACCCATAGGGCAATACACATGTCACAGACCTCAAGTTCAATGAATAGAAATACCAGACTGATCACGTGACACGCCGTTGATGCTTTGATGGTGTAGTATGTCAATCTTAATGGGAGGATTGGGATCCATTAATACGTCTAATGAGATCCATGCTGTATAATGAGATCATAACACTAACAGTAACATAATGATAGTATCTTCTAATATGATAATATCTTCTAATGTGATAGTATCTTCTAATATGACTATATCGACCTTGCTAACTCAGATATGCCAAAGGCAAAAGGGTGGAAAATAGACCCTCAGTTCAGTTGGTAACTTCTCTGGTGTTGGAAATTGTTTTTATACATAGGCGAAGGATCAAATTTTTTTTCTAGGATTTTTCTAGGATTTTATATAAAATAGTTTTGCTACACGGTGGCTCCAAAAATGGTGAAATCCCGAAATTTCAATTCGTTCACTTTGCCATGCCAATGTGCACCCAATTTTGACTTATTTAATGGCGTAAAAATGTTTCCTTTTTGTAGCAGAAACATTGAATTTTCATAGTAGTTAGGTATAAATTTTGACTTTATGGGGAGCTCAACTTCAGGACTTATAACCTGCATAATACTATATGTGGTGGGGTGCAAGTCCACCCTTTTTCCCAATTAGCCAGAGGTCTTCCGAAAGAAAAGTTTCATACAATTTCAATCTAAGTAATTTTTTCACTATTTATAATATTTTTGAAAATCTATGTTCGTTCAGGATTTTGGAGTGGAAAATCACCCATTTGTCCAATATGAAGTATGAAATTTCAGTAAATTTAAGTTTTTTTGGCATTATTTCAGCATTGTATAGATGCCTTTAAACGGAATTAACAATTTGGAAAGGTTTGGTGTGATTTTCCACCCCTTTGGCACTCGATAATCTGGTTTTTGAAGGCTCAAATCTTGAATCTCAGAATTCACCCAATTCATCAAAAACACTTCTTGCCGACAATTTACACCAAAGATACGTTTGACTATAGTTTTGGGGTCGGTCATTTAGGTTATTGTCAATGCTATTTTTTCCTGCGAATAAGAGCCTTTTAAGATATTTGTGGTGCAAAATAGGCGGGGGTGCTTTCTTTATTTCAAATATGCTACTTCATCATCGATGATAATCCAATTGACAATACAAAACTTAAAAAGTTAAAACAGAGTTATATCACCACTACTCTGATCTGGTAGTAAAGTGGCAGTGCTATTGCAGCACCACAGCAATAATTATATTGTCGACTGCACGGTATGTTCAGGTTGGTATATTTTGACCATTTTATCTAAAAATCCATAGTTAATTGGGACCATAATTTGTGTCGTTGTAATAATAAGTATGTTGCACTCCTTAAATATACTGATTTATACCAATGATGTCGTTACTGTGCTGTTTTTGCGGCAGTCTTGAACTATTCCGACACGACCGGCTGGCCGGTCGGCTAGCCGGCCGGCCAGCCGGTGAGCCAACCGGCTAGCCGGCTGGCTAGTCAATCAGCCGGCCGGTTAGCCGGTCGGCTAGCCGGTGAGCCAACCGGCTAGCCGACCGGCCAGCCGGTTAGCCGGCCGGCTAACTCCTGCTCCAACACTCCTTTGCCTTCCTTCTCCAAACCTTCGTTTGCCTTCCTTCTCGGGCATCTGACAGTATTAAGAGCAAAATATTCGAAATCAGCGGCTGGCCGGTCGGCTAGCCGGCCGGCCAGCCGGTCGTGTCGGAATAGTTCAGGACTGCCGTTTTTGCAGCTTTCAATCAAATACTTTTATCGTGCTTATCCCTTAATTTTGTCGGCCGAATCCATCAGACGACGATTATTTCAATTAATTATTAAAGAAGAGCTAAAATACAGTTTAGTCCGGTCGAAAATATGATCGGTCAGGGAACTAACTCGGAACAATGACTTAGGGTGTTTTTTCGATTCATTATGGTCCCAGGAGTCACCAAACCAGAATCCCAAAAAATCCGGTCGGCACTTTTCGAGATATGGCCACGCCCTTTTTTGACCGTGGGAATTTTTGGTGAAAATCACTAAAAATTCACAAAATGACAAATAAGGCATGATTATACTCTAATCTCATGTTTTTTGACACGAGAAATCGATTAAAACCATTATCTAAGCTCTAGACCCAATATTTGGGCCAGTAGGGGCCACGCCCACTTTTTGTCGTGGATATTTTGGCTAAAAATCGGAATTTTCCAAAACATTGGAACATAGGCATGATTATACTCTAGACCCATGTTTTTTGACCCAAGAAATCGATTAAAACCATTATCTAAGCTCTAGACCAGTAGACCCAATATTTTGGCCAGAAGGTGCCACGCCCACTTTTTGTTGACATGATATTTTAGCTGAAAATCGGAACTTTCCAAAACTTTGTAACATAGGCATGATTATACTCTAAACCCATGTTTTTTGATCCGAAAAATCGATTAAAACCACTATCTCAGCTCTAGACCCAATATTTTGGCCATTTGGGGCCACGCCCACTTTTTGTTGGCATGGATATTTTGGCTGAAAATCAAAACTTTGTAAAATATGCATGATTATTGATTATACTCTAAACCCATGTTTTTTTAAACCGAGAAATGGATTAAAATCATCATCTGAGCTCTAATATTTTGTCCTGTAACCCTCTTGTTCCATGGCCAAATAATTCACTGAAATAATATGGCCATATTTTTTCTGAAAAATATATTTTTCAGCTCAACCTGTTCCATGCCCATATAATTTTTGCGCCGCAAATTACGTAATTAAATCACAGTCCAAGCATTGAAACATTAACCCATCAGTATTCAGTCAACTGATGATTGGTACATTAACCAATCAGATTGAGCACTATGAGTGTATAATCCATACTATTATATAGCATGATATTTCTATTCAATGCACGTGAAGTTGGCCTTATCTTCATTCCGCTTCACCTATAATTTAGTGCACACAGCACGGTCGAAATGACAAGGCCTACTACAGCAGTACAGCCTGTATATGAACTTATGAAGGGTTAGGTATACACAGCCAACGACCAAAGAAGCAGTAAACTGGGATGCGTTTTTGTCAAGAGTGAAAAATCTCATCTCATGTTCCAAAATCAAATCTTATAAGAGTACTGGTCAGTCATGGATCGGCAAGACTTTTGAATGCCCCGGCACCTTGCTGCCACTACATTACACATTTGTTGCGGAGAGTGATCACGCTTGCGACTTACAATCGTGCATGACCGGAACCCTAACGTGGGAGCTGTACAATGTAGGTGCCTTCATCATTCATGGCCTTAAAAAGGCAAAAACAAGGCAAAAGGTTTCATCATTACCAATACCATCTGCAGCGGTTTTTATTATAATGTGTGCGTCTGAATTCTTTAATTAGCTTTCAAAGGCAGACTCCACAGGTAGCTACAGACTAACCAGTACTACAACTATTGTAGTGATGTGTAAGTCTGTGCACGCCTTCACTCGGCTTTTTACCGATTCCCTGTCAAAGCTCCCTTTAAAGTTATAGTCCTAAACCTTAACCCGGAACCCAACTACGCAAGCCCTAGTTCTAACTCTCATCCTAACCTCAGCACTAACTTAATGTTTGAGGCTAACCTAAACACCGATTTTAGAGAAGTAGGCCGTAAACACCGTAGATTTAGAGAACAGTTTTTTCAGAGAAAGTTTTGCTCCCTCACTGTGACACTTCATGTTACCTTCACTGAATGAGCAAATGAATATAGGTAGGTTTCGCAATATGAGGCTCGGGTTTGCCGATTCTGCCGTGTGTGTGTGGCCTGAGACCTGTGCTGGGCTTACAGAATTGCATGACTGGCTAGCCAGTCATGCAATTTTGTAGGCCCAGCGTGGGTCCCGGGCCGTGTACATGCAGTGGAGTCGGCGAGTTTGAGCCTCGTATTGCGAAGCCTACCTATATTTATATGCTGTGTTCACTGTTCTGCATGTTCAGTGTGTTAAAGGCCAGTAATGGCCTATGCAGACACTGAGTGAAGTTTAAAGTAGCCTGACAAAGTATCAGAGGCCAAAAATGATGAAATTGATTGAGTATGACCTCCATTGGTCAGTACACGGCCTCATACTTAGCCTAATCATGGCCTCATTAACTGTTTCTCCATGTTTCAATGTACCAAATGAACTTTTTTAGTTTCATATTTCCCAATAGCAAAATTAAGAGTTTTTATTTCTTCGATCCGCCTCGATCAAGGTCAATGGTGAACGAGCCCGAGGTCGGGTGTAGAGTGTTGAATGTAAACAATTACCTCATTAACACACAAGAATACCTGGGTACATGTCAAAATTCAATTAAGTGTATCAATTAGAACTTTTTGATCTGGCACTCACTACCCATATATATGAGTAAAAAAATTTAATATGTGCCGGCTCGCACATATTTTTTTCGACCGAATTAAATGTAAAACGTTTAAACGAAACATGGACATTATTATACTCAACGTTCACGTTTTTGGTACGAGAAATCTATTGAAGGCATTATTTAATTATCTATGGCCTTAAGCGAATAATCTGGCCAATAGCGATAATACCCACATTCTGTCATGGATTCCAACTGTATATCAGAAATAAAGAATACCAAGTAAAGTAGTTAGTAATTCACCAATATCATAATTTATGATAATAGTTACTCCCTCATACCCCCATATTGAATGTGATGATAATAATCACTAATCAGAAGATGTAGCTCATGGTAGTTCAGATGAACAAGGCATTAGATGTATGTCAATTAGGAGATTGCTGTTTCGATTCCCATTCCTGAACTTCTGAATACCGTGGTCAGAGAATCTGGCAGTTTGTCAGACTGCGGAATCACGCAGCTCGGTCGTTCATTCAACCCAGTGTACAGAAGAGTGCAGACGCAAGTAGGAGGGTTAATCTCTGTCTGCCTTGAATCTTGATTCTTGCTGATTAATTGACTATACTTGAATCCATAGATTCCTGTCATAAGTTGTAAAGCTGTTAAAAGTTCAACTTACAAAATGAAACAATGTTCAATAAGTTGTGGATGGACAGTGGAAACTGGTAGATTCTACTTCTATAAAAGGGGACGGACCTGCGAGAGGCTCGGGCAGCCGTGAGGCTTTTGAGAAGTGTCTTAGTGTGCTGGAGGACTGTGGGTAGAACGAGTTCTGCTCCTCAGCAGTTTCCAGCAGTGTTATTCCATTGCGTAAGGATTCATCTCCTGTGTCTTCGAGCATGTCAAGTCGACTCCTGAGTCCGAGATACTAAGGATCAATCCTGTCAGTGTTGGCAGACCCGTCGCTTGCCTTGTTAAGTTCAAGATGACCAGTCCTATAGGTCTAGCTTATGATTCTGCTCAGTTTGTATGTAAAAGATGTCAGTTTCTGCACAGAAGTAGGTGCCAAAATACTCAGCCCAAATGATGCCTAGGTAGTAGGTTACAGCTTTACAGGTAAAGAGGTAAAATGGTGGAACGCAGAGCCACGCAACATGAGTATTTTGGACAGTGGTCACCAGAACAGAATAAACATTAGATTTGGTAAATTGTCAATGATAATTTAAAGCAATTTCGTTTGCAAGCAGTGGACGGAGTGGAAAAAGAGGGTTCTGGTTAGAGTTAATAAGAGTAAATCAAAATATTATATCTAAGGATTAAAAAGTCAGGGAGTAGCACTTTCAATTGATTTGTCGTGTGAAATAGGCTATGCTATAATCAAAGAAGCCAAGTAAGGAAGTGAGAGTGGCTGGAATCTATTGGCCTTTCTTTTTAGGCCTTAGATAATGCTTTCAATCGACGTCTGCCAAAATCATGCGTATAATCATGTCCATGTTATAAATTTTTGGAAAGTTCCGATTTTTCACAAATTCATAAATGATAAAATTGGACGTGACCCCGACTGGCCAAAATATTTTTGGGCCTACAGTACTATGATACTTTCAAGCGATTTCTATTATCGAAAAACATGGGTTTACTGTATAATTATGCCTATGTTGCAACGTTTTGGCAAGTTCCGATTTTTGGCCAAAATATCTGAAAAAAGTGAGCGTGGCCCCTACAGGACAAAATAATGGGTCTAGAGCTCAGATGATGGTTTTAATCGATTTCTCGGTTCAAAAAACATGGGGTTAGAGTATAATCATGCCTATTTTACAAAGTTTTGGAAAGTTCCGATTTTCAGCCAAAATATCCATGTCAACAAAAAAAGGGTGTGGCCCCTAATGGCCAAAATATTGGTTCTAGAGCTTAGATAGTGGTTTTAATCGATTTTTCGGGTCAAAAAACATGGGTTTAGAGTATAATCATGCCTATGTTACAAAGTTTTGGAAAGTTCCGATTTTCAGCCAAAATATCCATGTCAACAAAAAGTGGGCGTGGCACCTTCTGGCCAAAATATTGGGTCTAGAGCTTAGATAATGGTTTTAATCGATTTCTTGGGTCAAAAAACATGGGTCTAGAGTATAATCATGCCTATGTTCCAATGTTATGGAAAGTTCCGATTTTTAGCCAAACTATCTACGACAAAAAGTGGGCGTGGCCCCTACTGGCCCAAATATTGGGTCTAGAGCTTAGATAATGGTTTTAATCGATTTCTCGTGTCAAAAAACATGGGATTAGAGTATAATCATGCCTTATTTGCCATTTTGTGAATTTTTAGTGATTTTCACCAAAAATTCCCACGGTCAAAAAAGGGCGTGGCCATATCTCGAAAAGTGCCGACTGGATTTTTTGGGATTCTGGTTTGGTGACTCCTGGGACCATAATGAATCGAAAAAACACCCTAAGTCATTGTTCCGAGCAACTCCTGAACAGATCAACTAGCTCTCTTTCCCCTCCTGCGTGTACGCAATCGCATTAATAACACAATTATTTAATCAACGGTCTACACTTTTTAGAAACGGCAGGTAGCGTTTTTGAAACGCTTTGGCATCATCACATTGGACCGTTTTTCTTGGCCACCAATGATGACTTGCCGTTTTTGGTACCGTTTTTGGAGCCGTTTCAGAAACGGAACCAAAAACGGACCAGGAACAACGGCCTTAGTCCACAACACAAATCCATGAACTAGTACAACACACAATACATCCTACCAGTTTATTCTTCTCTACAGCTCTGAAGTCGTCACTTTACTGAGCCCCCGGACCAGTAAAATAGGGGGGAGGTCATCCGTCAGAACGGTCAGTTTCTCCAGGTACTCCTCATTGTCAGCAATGTCATCAGGTGGACGGGGCAGGTACAGGAACGTCACCACCTGAGGGGGGATTAGGTGAGGGAGGGGGATTAGGTGAGGGGGAATTAGGTGAGGGGGATTAGGTGAGGGGGGAAGTTAGGGAGGAGGGATACGTGAGGGAGAGGGAAGTGAGAGGGATACGCGAGGGGGGATACGTTCTTCATAATCTTCCTTGCCTGGAACCTAGACCTGTTACCTTGTCTTACTTTTCCCTTGACACATGCATTGCTTTGTATGTTTATACTTCCTAAGCCCGCATAGGTATGCGTACGCGCGCCGCGCAACGCGAACAGGGATATACGTGTTTAGCAATGTTTATATTATGACTCTGTTTTTATGATCAGCTATGTAAATTTGAGGTTCGACTGAGATCTCAGTCGAACCTGAAATTTACATAGCTGATCATAAAAACAGAGTCATAATATAAACATTGCTAAACACGTATATCACGGACGGGCACCATTTGTCAGGGGGCTCTCATGAGAGCCCCCTGACAAATGGTGCCCGGCCGCTTTATTTCTCCTTGGCAGGCTCTAAAAGTCCAAACAGGTGTTTGACACTAATACTACAGTATACATGTTTGCGACACTCGACAGGGTTTGGGCAGGTTTATTGTTTAGGAATTCAAGATATGGCTGGATACCGCTTCTTGGGAGTCTCGACTGAAGTAACGCCAATCGCTCTAAATACTTCAATAAGTGAATAGGGAAATAAAATCTTATTAGTAACATAACACCCCTCTTTCTGTACTGTTCGGTATTCGGTGACCTAGAACTCTAGATACCATGCCTACCATGCCTACCCCCATTCTGTGACCCCTCTGAGTGGCCAGTCCGTGCAGTGTCCGTCCTAGGTTATACATCCCTTCTCTTCATTGTCCCTCCTGGATACCCTTTTTCAGTAGGCAGTGTTTTCCTTGAAACACGTTCACGTATCCCTGATAATTCTTTACATGATGTTAGCCCATTAGTGCCCAAGGTAGCCTCCTTTGTGCACCAGTAATTCTAGTTTCTATGGCAGCATACCATAGACCATGGAATCGTCACAAATTCTGCCGAAATAGGTACCTTACTTTATGCCACAGTTTTTCTGGCGATAACACAACGCAATTTTTGGACTCACATTTCGCTTCCAAGATAGTTTAACCGGACAGTGAAAATCTCTGCTTTTTATGATTGTCCAAGTTTTTGCATTGAATTAATGTCTACAACAAGCCTTGACAGGCGTCACTTTGGATTCCAGATTTAGTATTGATCTAGAATAACTTTTGTCTGCACGTTTTTCTGACACGCATTATCTCATTATTGAGAATCTACTTTGAAACTGACGTGAATTTGATAGTAGAAAAAGCCGTTTTTATACTTATATTTGGTTGAAATGGTTTTTCGTAATAGCATTGTTACATAAAACAAATAGCGAGAAAACCCTTTTTCATATCAAGGTTGTATAATATTAGGCGTTTTTAAACAAGATATGGCCAAAAATCATGCCGTGCCTATTATATTGGACAATTATACAAAATTTATGAAAAATGGTTTTCTCGACGAATATATGTACTTTAGAGGCGTAAGACGAACACGCAGACAATATAGAGCCCTGCGAGAGCAGTGCTCTATATAATATTTAAATGTCGACAGCGCAGCTGGAGACATTTAAATGATTTAGAGTGCGAGGCGAAGCGAAGCTGAGCCGAGTGCTCTAAATCATATTTCTGCGGTGAGTTTGAGCCTCTAAAGTACTATAGTAGTCGAACGGTGTATACAAGACACACTCTGTACACAACAAGCACACATTACCTTATATGGTAATAAGCAAAATGCTTGTTTACACATAACAAAAAAGCGCATAACTCAGCCGTTTTTTGAGCAATTTTGATCAAATTTTCAGGATATTACGAGCGAATGAGATACTTTGTCTGGATGAACCCCCATATATACTAGCAGTAACGAGATACGTAACATGATGTGGACTGATAAAGTGCGGTTATGTGAGAACTTATTGCATGTTGTTTGTACCAGTGCGGTTATGGGAGAACCCTATCCATGTTGTGAGATAGTATAAGATGTACCGCAGTGTGACGAGATACCATTATCAATCACTGGATCTCATTATCACTCTAGCGCAGTTTGACGAGATACCATTATCACTCTCTGGATCTCATTATCACTCTCATTATCACTACCGCAGTGTGACGTCATCGAATAATGGACCTATCCGACCCTTACATCTATCCTATTTAAAGTCCACGTTCTGACCGCATGTTAACCACGGAAAACCACCTCAACTCGTCACAAGGACGAGGAGCGCATGGCTATTTTATATCAAAAATCAAAACCTGAAATTTTACGATGAAAATTTACGATGAAAATTTACGATGAAAATTTACGATGAAAATTTACGATGAAAATTTACGATGAAAATTTACGATGAAAATTTACGATGAAAATTTACGATGAAAATTTACGATGAAAATTTACGATGAAAATTAACGACGAAATTTCACCAGACGCAGAGACGCATGAACACTTTGAAATTATTGATATACGCTTAGAGTATGGCTGAGAATGCGAAAATATACGCTAATCTAACGATGCATAGTGATCTGTTGTATTAATTGCACATAATGCACGAGGAGAAGCCGAGTGCTATGATTTCTATTAGCGACATTACCATTTTCATGCTCTTCGTGTATGCGAGGAGTGCACTATATACCTACAAGTATATCCTCAAAATATGGGCTAATAAGTATATTGGTCCATGATTTATTTGCTTTTTTGTAACACTGAGATGTGGACGGATCAAATCACAGCACTTCTGTACTGTGGTTTGTAGATTAAAATAGATAGTGCGATTACTCAATATCAGAATTGCAGAAGTTTAATAACTTCATTACCATCAGTAACTCACCGTTGGATGGAAGCTTATAGCCAGAATTGTATATGGGGGGGCGCAGTCCAATTTTGGGCAACATTACCCTCATTTTCAGGAATTGGAAAAATTTTCGTTAACCAAAATTGGACCCCCCCCCTTCCCAAGATAACTGCTCATATTCTTTCGAATATTATCTTTAAATTCAGAATACTGAGACAGTACGCGGTCGCATCCTTGTATCCTTTTCCCAGTATCAACTTTCCTGGTCACGGCTACTCAGGAAAATTATTGGCGTGATAAATCATTTATCCCATCATGTGCTGATAGGGCCGCAGACGTAACAAAAATAGGAAGTATCTATAACATCTTGAGATTCGTAAGACAGATTTCAGTAGATCAGAACTCTGCAATCATCTTTCTTTCGCCTTACAATAAGCAGCACCTTTAGGGCTTATCTCCAACCTTTTGAGTCTGGTTCCTCATCTTGGTACCTCCTCGCCATACTCTAGGATACCTTTTAAACCTCATTAACAGGCCTAATGAACGTCTCCTTCAGCGACTACGAGTATGCCATTCACAACCAGGCTGCCCGCTACTGCTTGATCTCTTACTATATCTTTACCATCGTTTCGTCTTTCCTCGGGGATTCAATCATCCTAATTGCATCCATTGGATACGATGCCTTCAAGCTTCACAAAGCCATTGTCACCATCATGCAGCACATGGCAGTGTGTGATCTCATCAACTCATTCAACAATTGTCTCTCCCTTGTTACCCTGATCTCAGAACGGAATAATCTGGGGTCCTACCTCTGTAGTTTTAAGAGTTATTTGCCCTATTTTTCCTACCCGGCTAGTTTCTACCTTACAGCTGCCTTGACCGGCTTCAAGCTCCTCATAGTCCGGCACCCGATGCATGCTCGTCTCTGGACTGCATCCAAAGCTCATATCGTCGCGTTCTTTCTCATATCATGGGTTTTACAGTAAAGAACGCCTGTAGTAGCAGTTCGCCAATAGCACACCTGGTACCGGATTCAATATTTTCGACTAATTTAGCCATTCTGTTGGTTGTTTACCAACCCCGGAACGCGAGGTAGCGCTGCTGCTAGTAGTTTGTGCGCAGTTTTGCGAAACGTAGCAATTCTGCAACAATATTGCCCGATTTCATAGGCTAAACTTCAGATAGAGTAATTTTGAAGGTGGCCATTTGATAGAGCACAGCATAGGGAGTTCAATGGTGAAAAGATCATTTGAATACGCCTTTCATGTCAGAAGTTATGATCAATAACACCTCGCGGCAGAAAACGAGGTTTTCCAGTAGTGGCGTGTTCAACGATTCATTGTGAAGCTCAGGAACATGATATCGAAAATCTATGATCAACTAACAATGTAGAATTTTATCCTCTATCGATTCTCGAAGGTCCCAAGTCTCTATCTTCAAAATGTGGATTTCTATAAAAGAAACCATGAGATGGTGTAAAAAGTACATCACTGTCTACGAATGAGGCACCGCCGCTCTGTAGGCACCGCCGCTCCACCGCGCGCGTGATTCGACAGCGCAAATCAAGTTCCCAGTTTATTTCTGTATACTTGATCGTGCATGTGTTTGGCCCGTTACCGATTTTGCATGGTTTCTCGCTATTCCTCTCCGGTTTAAGGAGGCCTGTTAGCCAGTTTAAATGAGAAAAATTTGGGTACGAAATTTGGGGATTTTTTACAAATATCCCCATATTTTCATTCCGCACGAAGCTTTAAAATGACGTCATCATCATACGTTAACATGCGTAATATTCCCAAAGACTCACCTCATTGCCGGGCTTCACCGTACCCGGCTCCACCTAACGTTGGGCTTCACCAATGCCCCGGGATAACCCCGATACAGGGGCTTACCCGGACCAAACTCACCTCATTGCAGGGCTTCACCATACCAGGCTCCACCTAGCCTTGGGCTTCACCAATGCCCCGGGATAACCCTGATACAGGGGCTCACCCTTACCAGACCCACCCCATTCCAGGGCTTCGCCATACCAGGCTACACCGAACCTTGGGCTTCACCAATGCCCCGGGATAACCCTGATACAGGGGCTCACCCGTACCAGACTCACCCTTACCTTGGGCTTCACCATACCACGCTCCACCGAACCTCGGGCTTCACTGATGTTGTGGGCTTACCCTCAAACATGGCATCACCCATACCAGCCACTGCAGGCTCCCCCTTACCTTGGGCTTCACTGTACCTGGCTCCACTTTATCCTGGGCTTCACCATAGCTTCGGCTTCCTCACACTAACATTAGCTCCCCGTACTCCCGTAGTACTAACGTGGGCTCCCCGTATTATTTATTAATTTAGGCTCCCCCAGTCCCCCACACTATTTGAGATCTCCATACAATTACAAACTCGGCCCCATACAAACTCGGGGCCCTATACAAACTCGCGCTCCACCACATTCAAAACATGGAAGCATAAGTGGAAACACTATTCCAAATCATAACCCTTACCATCGACCAATACCTAACTGTTTATGGTTAGGATAAGGTTTAGCCACGAATGTTAGGGTTACAGTTGGGATGTAAGACAGAAATAGCGCTTTTTTGAAAATCGGTGTTCTTCCAATTTGCCCAATTTAGCATTAAATTATTTCCAGTGTATGAAGTATTGGCTCGGGTGAGTGTTGCCGGTGTAGAAGTACTTTAAGCCCGCCGTTGTTATTGTTCATTGCTACAATGCGATGCCCGTCTCAAGGCGTGGAAGCCAATGTCTGATTCAATAAACTAAAGCCTTTCATTGCGTATAGGGGAATCAATATGGGGGATTGGGGAGCCCAATATGGGGGATTGGGGAGCCCAATTTAAAGTATTGGGGGTCCGAAGTTTGTATGGGGAGCCCAAATTAGTATGGGGGAGCCCAAATTAGTATGGGTGAGCCTAAATTAATACGGCTAAGCTCAAGTCGTAATGGGGGATTGGGCAGTGAAAGTTAGTATTGAGGACTGGGAGCCCGATTTTGTATGGGGAGCCCGAGTTTGTATGTGGAACCCAAATTAGTATGGGCGAGCCCGAATTTATATGGGAGATTGGGGGAGCCCAAGTTAATATGGGGGAGTACGAGTTAATACGGGGGAGCCAAATACATGGATTATATATAGCTGGAGCCGCGTATAGTGAACTGTGAAGCCCGGCAATGAGGTGAGTCTAGTTTGGGCTAGTACCGTGTATACTGTATAATAGAGGTGAGCTCCGGAAAATCAGGCAATACCAAGATTCAGGGAAGCGCTGTTTTGGGAAGCTTTGGTAAGAGGTAATCCCATGTGTAAGGGAAGCTTGGGTAATCGGTATGATATGGGTGTAGCTGTTAAGATCATATACGTGTTATTAGTCGATGTTATACTTGGGTCATAATGTCTTCCCCTATTCCCAGCCTTCCATACTCGCCAACCGCATTGAATTTGAATGCCGGTAAATCCCGTATTGTACAGGGTGCGCCAAAAGTCTTGACCCCTTTCACTTTTTTGATCATTCGAAAAATACAGCAGATATTTCGATTCTGTAAAAAGTTTCTTTAAATATAACCAAAGAATGGCGGATTCTGAGATTTCCCATAGCAACCGACCTAAAAATTGAAGATTTTTGGCGTTTTGACATATAAATCTGGAGTTATCAAAACAGAAATGTTTCAGTGATCATGGCCAGTCAATACTGAATCCTGAGATTTTCGGGTTGCTGTGACTTTCATAGCAACCACACGAGTTTCCATAGCAACCAGAATCAAAATGGAAGAATCTGGGCTTCTTTAAAAAATAAAACTCGCTAATTGCCATTTATTTCAATTCTATTGCTGGTAGATAGGGTAGTAAACACTACAAAATGTTCAATTACAGTGAATCTAATTCGTCGGACATAATTATCACGGACATTAAATTCACGCTGAGCACATCAGCGTGAATATTAATGTCCATGAAAAATTTGTTCGTGATACTTATGTCCGTGATTTTCAAGTCCGTGAAAATTAAGTCCGGTATTTCCTCTTAAAATTTCCAGGGTAGAGACGCGAAATTTCTGACTGTATCTCTTTAAACGCAACGATAAAAATTTTTAAGGAAATTATACTTCTGCAATAAACCTGCATTATAAAACCTTATAAAACCTGCAATATAGATATTTATCATATTAATCAAAGAAATATATTAGAAAAATCTTGAAATTCAAATCGTGGAAAAAATGGAAAAAATCGAACCGAAAATTTCGAGATTTTCTTGAAATTTGAAGTGGCAGGATCGAGCGTGAAATTTTAGGTCCGTGAAACTTAAGTCCTTGATAATTATGTCCGATAAGGTAGCTCAATAGGGGTTCAATGCATGTTCAAAGTAGTCTCCTTGGGTGGAATTTGGGGCTAATGTAAGCCCGGTTGCTATGGAAACTCGTGTGGTTGCTGTGAGGGTCATAGCAGCCTGAAAATCTCTGAATTCAGCGTTGACTGAAACTTTTAGCTTTCACAGAATCGAAATATCTATTTTTTATCATGACCAATCAAAACATTAAATTTGGTCTTGATCTATATGTCAGAAATGCCAAAAATCTTTGATCTTTAGGTCGGTTGCTATGGGAACTCGTGTGGTTGCTATGGACGTCACAGCAACCTAAAAATCTCAGAATCCGCCATTCTTTTTACAGAATCGAAGTATCTGCTGTAGTCAGAACTGTATTATCTTAACCTTGGTATTCTCGATATCCATAATCATGTAGTTGTACCCCTACACTCGTGCCCAAAACACACAAAAAGATGCGAATCCTATACACACAATGACACAGCGCCCATAAACACATTTAAAGCATTTCTAGATTGTAATCAAAATTTTGAATGAATACTCAAGCTTCAGCCTTCTTCATTTACTTTAGTTAGTCACTATAGTTTAGTCAAAATGTTATTTTGCAGCTGTACCAAAATAGTACATCAGTTAAATGTCTACCCTGTATACTATACAGGGATTACTGAACTAGTACACAGCATGATTTAATCAAAAATGTCACTGTAAAAGTTGAAAGGAAGGCTAAAGCTATGCAAAATAGGTAACGGGCCAAACACACGCACGAGCAAGTACACAGAAATAACCTATGAACTTGTTTTACGCTGTCGAATCACGCGCGCAATGGAGCAGCGGTACCTACAGAGCAGCGGTACCTCATTCGTAGACAGTAATGTACTTTTTTACACCATCTCATGGTTTCTTTTATAGAAATCCACATTTTGAAGATAGAGACTTGGGACCTTCGAGAATCGATAGAGGATAAAATTCTACATTGTTAGTTGATCATAGATTTTCGATATCATGTTCCTGAGCTTCACAATGAATCGTTGAACACGCCACTTCTGGAAAACCTCGTTTTCTGCCGCGAGGTGTTATTGATCATAATTTCTGACATGAAAGGCGTATTCAAATGATCTTTTCACCATTGAACTCCCTATGCTGTGCTCTATCGAATGGCCACCTTCAAAATTACTCTTTCTGAAGTTTAGCCTATGAAATCGGGCAATATTGTTGCAGAATTGCTACGTTTCGCAAAACTGCGCACAAACTACTAGCAGCAGCGCTACCTCGCGTTCCGGGGTTGTTTACAGAACTTTCAAGAGAATTGAATTGAATTTTCACAGTAACACTGAACACTGATATAATTCTTCAATTTCAATGTGTTTGAATATTCTTCAATAACACTGAACAATGAACATATAGCACTCAGAACATTGAACACGCAGTATAAATTCTTCAAACTGCAATGAAGGTAACACTGAATATTCTAAATATCACACCCAGAAGATGCTCAATCAACAGATATTACCGTACTTTGAGCTTTTTGAAGAGTCTTTATCTCCTGAGGGCCTTTGCGAAGCTCAGCTAGAGGGTTGGATTCGGGGCTACTTTCTTCTACATTCCGAATCCTCAAATTTAATTGTATAAAGTAGTGTTGTAAAGTTGATGATGATACTCCTGATTCTGCTACTCCTAGGGACCGGTTATTAAAATTGCTCAAAAATGATCCCATTTTTTTCCTTTGGCTTGTTAAAAAAAGGCCGACTAAATAAAGGCCATTAATTACCTTGGCCAATTACCTTGATCAATATTTTTTGGCGAGTTCCGCACAGATTTCCCATACTAAAAGGGACGTGGTCGATAACAGCCAAACAAGAGATTTTAGAGTTCTGAAAAGTGTTCAAATCGATTTCTCGTGCCAAAAAACATAGCCTTAGAGTATAATCATTCATTACCCTGATCAATGATTTTTTCTATAATTTCTGCACAGATTTCCCACGCAAAAAAGGGGTGTGGCCGGTAACAGCCAAAGTAAAAGTTTCAATCGATTTCTCGTGCCAAAAAACATGGGTTTACAGTATAATCTGTACGCCACGCAAACTTACGCCGCACACACAAAACTGCAGTTTGAACTGCCACCGTAATTACCGTGTTGCTGCTGTTTTCCTTGATGGTGTGGTTGAGGGACTGGTATCGCTCGATGTCCGTCTTGTTGGTGAACATATCCGGAACTACCACGGTGTGCACTTCCGCTTCTATTCGGAGGATCTTGAGGATGCCCTGCAGCTGTACCTTCTCCGTGGAACCTGCAATAGAACCACGTCAGTGTTAGAGACACAACGTCAGTGTTAGAGACACAACGTCAGTGTTAGAGACACAACGTCAGTGTTAGAGACACAACGTCAGTGTTACAAACACTATATGAAAGTACAGTCAGTCACAGTGTCAGTCAGTGCCACTAGTAGAGACACATCGTCAGTATTTGAACCGAGAATAGAAAATATCCGAATGAATTTTAGTACAACAAATCGCAGTTCATTGGTAATTACTTTCTTGACTAATAATTGAGTTCATGAAACCTTCAAGTTGAAGCCCTCAACAAGTACCATAGCTATCATACCCCTACTAAGAACCCATGGTATACCCCCTACTAAGAACCCATGGTACTCGCACAAACCCCTGTCTCCATTTAATTGCCCACTACAGTTCGGTCACAAAGCCACAATACCGGGGCACATAACAGAGTACCTACTGAGTACCTATTTCTTGAGATTCCCGTGATCTGTACTGTGCTGAATGATGGAAATAATAGGCGTTTGTTGAGGGCGTTCGCCTCATTATTCCCTCAATTACAAACCCTCTTGTCGCTCATAAACGTTTTTGTACTCGAGTCATAGGTAGCAGCTGTTTACTTGTTTCGTGGTATCAGTGGCTGTTTAAATAGTCTGGTACGAAGTGAGCTCGGTGTATGGGATATATCCCTCTACTCGTTTGTAGTTACTTTTTTTCGTTTACCAGTTCCCCCGCAACAGAGCTCGTAAACCTCGGCCAGCTTAAGACAGTCCGGTCAGGCCGTAGACTGCAGTAGTTTGTACTTCCAGCAAACTTTGATAGAATATGTTAATAGACGTTGATTTCGAATGTAACGGTATCAGTGTGATGTTCCTGTAGCGGGATGTTATCTCCCCAACAAACTTAAATTATGCACCTCCCAGGCGTGTTTATACTATGTATTCAAAAACCCTATAGGCACCAGGGTACCGTGTGCAATAAATTATTACGCACTGTAGTGCCGAAAATCGGATTTATTACGCACTGTAGGACATAATAATTTATTATTATGTCCTACAGGTGCAGTAGAACAGTGCGTAATAATTTATTTCGCACAGTTGAGCAAACTGTGCCTTCAAATCTTAATTTAAAACATTTCCTTGTGTTTGAAAATATTGCTATTTTTTCGAGTAAAGTCGGTG
The DNA here is from genome assembly GCA_011033025.1 of Beroe forskalii. Classification (NCBI taxonomy): domain Eukaryota; kingdom Metazoa; phylum Ctenophora; class Nuda; order Beroida; family Beroidae; genus Beroe; species Beroe forskalii. The sequence continues at coordinate 132,783 of WFMF01000134.1, forward strand.
CATAATTCAGTTTAATAACTCGTAAAAACTACTAAACTCAGCATTAAAAAACCTCGGCCTTCGGCCTCGGTTTTTCAATGCAATATTACAAACTCGGGCCTTCGGCCCTCGTGTGTAATATGACGTTTAGTAATTTTTATTCGTTACTAAACCCTTCATTATACATGTACATTATACTCGACAGAGAATCTTAATTCATCATCTTGTGTTGTTTTCGAGAACCATAGTCGTAGTGAAATACCGTTATGGACACCTTCCACCTTTCTATAGGCGTGTACTGTGTAGAATAGATCGACCACTGTCCATATCGGGTCCATATCGGCCTATACCTTCTGCTCTCCTTATGGGCTGAGAGTCTTATTCGGAAACATGACTTGAGCTACGCCCTCGGGAAGTATACCAAAAAGGACCCAGTAGGTCATGCGTTGCTCGTTCAGGGGTTCATCTATCATGAAACTCATCAGGCGTTCAAGCAAGCTCTCAACTAGAGTTTACGATGTTGAATGTTACTACCAGGAATCTTCAAGAAATTTATAGCTAGTATAGCTCCGTGAATCGCAGTGAAATCCTCTGATTGCGTCGACCAAGGGAAACATCCTTGTTATCGATCTATTATCTAATTATCTAAAACAACGTTTTTTTTTCTGGTTTTGTACTTAGCTCTGTGGTGCGTTGTATAAAAGCTGTTTGTTTTGTGTGCAATATTAACAAACAATTTCTCCAGGAGTTTCATGAAACTGAAGAAATACTGACAGGTGCATTGTGAACCATTGAGATCTTCGTCAGTGATACCAGAGTGAAGACCAGGTAGCGAACCTGAATCAGAGGAACTTGATCATCAGACAATGTTCTTATCCTCTAAAAAAGAATCAAATAGATTAACAATCCTAGAAGAAAGGAGTCTTAGAACAATGAAGATGTATCATAGGAGAATTATAGCTGTTTCAGTTGCATTATTTTTGTTCCTTGTTTGGACTAATTGGACAAGCATAACACACACAAGTACCTACTTGTATCAGATTGTTCAAATGATGTCTTGGGATCAGTCCCGCATACAGACGAGACTTAAGCTCGCTGCAGAAGATGAGTGGAGACTGCATAGCCTCAACATGAGACATTACAAATCAGAATGTGCAGTAGCAGATGACAACCCTAAGCATGCTTGGATTACAGCGCTAAATAATGACGAATATGCCATCCCAACATTGGTACTGGGCTACTTATTGGATAAACTTTCATGTGTCAGAACTAAAATCGCTTTGGTTTCTGATGGCGTTTCTCCGTTAGGGAAGATGGCTCTTGAGGCTGTTGGGTTCAAAGTTCAGGTCACAAAAGGGCTGGATTGCAACTATATGGATGAGCTTCACAGAAGAGAAATCAGCAACAAAGGAATCTCAGGAACCCATACGAGACTTCTAGTATTCAACATGACCGAATACGACAAAGTAATTTATCTTGATAGCGATTTCTTCCCCATTTCCCCCCTTGGATTCGCTCTTCGACGAGTTACAGCCACATAAAGTGACTGTAGCCTTTGGTTCACCCCATAGTACCCTCGATCCCGGATTCAATGCAGGTCTGGTAGGACTTGTTCCTGATAACGAGCTTTACCAACAAGTCATGGACTTTTGGAAGGACTTGTCTGCCAAAGACTGCCCAGATGATCAGAGGTTGCTGTGGTGGTATTTTGCAAACCAGGAAAACTGGATTCCAGTGTCCTACAGTTTTAACGTAAGGAGGGAGCGGTATTTCCCCATGCGAAGTTTCCACTTTGCTCGAAGTAACTCTGAGCCGAAGCCGTGGGAATGGACCTCTCGACCACCTGACAAGGAGCTCCGGTCTTTCAACGAACCCATGTACACAGTTATGGGCATAATTACCCTTTGGTGGAAATACTTGCTTACTGCCATTGAGGAAAAAGAATTGCACGAATTTTGGGACAGTGTGAAGCATCTAGTTACGTAGGATCCATTAATTGGGCGGGAAGATCCATTTATTGTTTTTCACAAATTACCCAGTTCCATATTATCATGTATCATATATTTGACAATTTTTGTTGAATATTATGACTGATTTTGCCATTAGTTCAGATTATAGTTTTTTAGGTTTTTTGATTCGAGATTTTGAGATTGTCATAAATTGGAAATCAGTATATCCCGTTATTATTGCCGTTGAGTTTATCCTTATTTCTTCTCTCTTACTGGTTTTCTTCCCGATGAAGCACTAAAGGATTTACCCATGATTATATTGCCATTTGATATCACTTGATTCACCACAGAACTTATCTGGTCATTGATACCAACTGATTTCGATTTTTGGGTAGCTTGCATCGAATTAAAACTTTAAAAAGAGACACGACGGAAAATAAAATCGGTACTACAGTGTTATAATAAACTAATCAATTCGGCACTTTAGTGCCAAAGTAAATAAAAATTTGGCACGACAGATGACAACAGCAACTTTAGTTTTAGATTGTAGTTCCTATAGCACTATACATATAGGGATTAGTGACACTCCATAAACTGTCCTGGGCATTGGGAGGCGAAATTTGACGGTCAACTTGCGCACTGATTTACCTTATTGGCCTTTATTTAGCCGGCCTTTTTTAACCGGCCTTTTTTTAACCGGCCCTATGGACAAAAATTGAATCAAAGTCGTTTTTGTCCTTAAGGGCCGGTTAAATAAAGGTCAATAAGGTACAAGTAATACGAAATCTTTGCTGGGTCGTGTCGGTTTACTGGTAATTGAGTTTCATGGTCTTGAGGAGCCCTCTGTTGCACTGATAATGACTATTTATCCTACGCCGACAGTCACATTAATCATGATCAATTAATCATTAGATAATAGATGGTCATCATAGGTATTTCATTTGGGAAACGATGACTAAGCTAGTGCCCACTCAAAGTTCACCACTCTGCAGTAGCTAATAAGAAAGGGGGGGGGGGGAGAAACGATAGCAATTTTCAAGGAAAAAAGTCCAAGTGCACTTAAAAAGGACTCCCCCGTTTATGCCCATGAGAGCCAAAATCCCCGGGGATTTTGGCTCTCATGGGCATAAAAATTTTTTGGAGGCCTAACTCAAAATTTTGGTCAATAACATAAGTGCGAAATTATGTTTCAAAGCGATTCTGAAAATTTCATGCAGAAACATTGAAAAATGGCGGAGGAGTAACGAAAAGAGTAAAGTCCATTTGGGCAAAAGCGCAAACTTAGATATAAGCGATTTAGTGGATTTTTGAAGGGTTTATGGGCTGAAATGGCCAAATAAGGTCCAATTCACTTAAAAATTGGTTTGCCCATCAATTTTGACCTAAATGATGGGCAAAATAAGTTTGAAGCTAATATCTCCAAAAATGTGGCCAAAATGGCCATCTTTAGGGCCCAAAATAGGCCAACTGCCACTTTGGCGCGTGCGCTTTGCATGGCCATAACTTGGCCATTTTTCATCCGATTTTGACAAACGAATATACTAAAATGATCAGCTCGTCGAGACGAATCGAATGCAATCAAAAGCTAAGCTTTATCTCCATCAGGAAAAATTTCGATTTTTGGACGCCATTTTTGCTCCGAGGCCTCACATGGGCAATGTTGGACCTATGGACTCAAGACCACCGTCAAAATGTTGGTACACACCCTGGCCATCCTGGCCAACTCATATCTCAAATTCGTGTTTTCCAAAATGTTAGGGGTGGCTCCTGTCACAAAAATCGTCAAAAATAGTGATTTTCAAAATTCAAAAGTCGATATTTTCACTTCTAAGGCCTAAATCAAAAATCGGCTCGATACAAAGTTGAGTTTTATGCCCTAGAACATAACTACCAAGTTTCACGGTTTTCTCCAAAATTTGTAGGAGAAGATAGATTTTAAAGTTGATTTTCGGCAAATCGCGTCGAAAGTTCACGCGCATACTGTAATTACATGCGAACTCGCGATTTGAAAAATTTACAACTTCGGCTAGGTGCAATATTTTTACATGGGGTAAAAACCTACTGGTAGCTGGCGTTCTGCTCTATCAGAAACATCAAAAAACCGAAAATCGACCTCAGACCCCCCCGGCCCCCTTAAGGACTTAAGGAGTTAATTAGTTTCATCAGAAATGCAGGGCCACCCCGGTACGCTTATTTCGACCCCCGCTGGCGATACTACGAACCAGTCATATCAAATATCATTGACTTCATTACAGATGGCTGAATCATATTTCATCAAACTACCACGAATCACATCTCACGTAACAAGGTAGGTTTTGTACATTGATTCCCAAGTAGCCTGGTGTATCCCATGTATAGATGTATATATTGAGGTGGGTAATTATAAATCCATTATCCTAGTACATTTCAATTACCCACTTTGCGAGAGTGTAGTCCATCTCTTGTGTACTATCTTTTACCTCTTGTGTACTACCTATTGTGTGTGCCCCGTGTGTGGGAGAGAGCTCTAAGTCTTTAGCACTTACTGTAGCAGCCACATACCCACATTATTCTACCATCTGGTTCCGTAATTTGAGCCGCATGATACGACCATTTACACGTCTTTCCTGCTTTGAAGTTTTGAACATCCTTTGGGCAGTGTAATGCCATAATGCCATATTTGTAGGTTTATTTGCACATGTTGTTCAATGTTCTCCTGTACCTCTTATGCTGTTTCGCCCACTAAATTAACAAATTACCAACAATAGACATGATAAATCACGAGTGCAGCTACTCTCAACTCTGTAATGTGGTTTGCCTTTACATGTATCACGGTCTTGTTCACTCAGTGATAAATTACTGGACACTCAGTTTTTCTCAGTAGGTATAGTGCTTCGTAGTTCGTAGTTACATCTAACTCTAAGAGGTAAGCCGTGCGCTGCAAATTAAATGTAAAAAGCAGTGTTGTAAAAAGTGAGAAAGTAGTTAGCTGTAAAATGTGATAGAACGGGATAGAACACAATGAATTTAATTTTAAGAGAGCTTTTATCAATTAATGGTTATATACCTTTTTCCAGTGATTTAATTTAGCGACAAACGTCTGTCTCATAAAATGTTGCTTCATGAAACACTATTGCTGCTTTCACCGCCTTCTCATTGAATACTGAATAGAAATGCTATCCTAATGAGTTCTTCTCTCTTTCTAAGTTTCTACTGATGACTATTTTGAGTTGACACCATTCAATATGGTTTCTGTAGTCTTTAGACTTTTTAGATATGTTTTAGCGTTGGAACCCTGAATCTATAATATCTCAGGAAGGTCACTACACGCTACAAAGATACATGTCATATCATTGGACCTCGTGTGTAGGGGAGAGCTCTATGTCTTTAGCACTTAGCAGCCACGTAGCCACATTATTCTGCCATCTGGTTCCGTAATTTGAGCCGCATTATACGTCCATTTACGTGTCTTTCCTGCTTTTCTAATTCTGAACATCCTTTGGGCAGTGTAATGCCATAATGCCATATTTGTAGGTTTATTTGCACATGTTGCTCCCTTTTATGCTGTTTTTCCCACTAAATTACCAACAATAGACATGATAAATCACGAGTGCAGCTACTCTGTAATGTGGTTTGCCTTTACATGTATTAGTCCAGGACGTAGGGTCCAAAAAATGCCATCCGTTAGCAACCCGTGTTAAAAGCGATTTTTCGACGGTTACTAGGCCTTTAGACCATGTAGAATCGATCTAGCTCGGTCAGGACATCTGATCTCGATGGCGCCAAGTCGATATTGACCACGCCCTTTTTTAAGGTTACGCGCAGGCTTGATATTTCATAACTTGGCTCAGGAAGGTCATAGAGACTTCGTTTTGGGCGCAAACGAAGCGCAATGACCATGTTTGTATACAATTGTTGAAAAAATTATGCACTAAAATGATCAGAGAAAAAGTTATGACCGAAAAACAGTTTTTAAGCCTTACGCGAAGCGAATTTTCGGCGATTTTCGAAAATCCGTTAGCAACCCGTGTTTAAAGCGATTTCTCGACGGTTACTAGGCCTTTAGACCATGTAGAATCGAATTAGTTTGGTCACGACATCTGATCTCGATGGCGCCAAGTCGATATTGACCACGCCCTTTTTTAAGGTTACGCGCAGGCTTGATATTTCATAACTTGGCTCAGGAAGGTCGTAGAGACTTCATTTTGGGCGCAAACGAAGCGCAATGGTCATGTTTCTAGACTATTGTTCATAAAGATATGCCCTAAAATGCTCAGGAAGATAGTTGTGGGCGAAAAACTGATTTTTTGGCACCCGTGGGACATAGCGGAGGCGTTTTTTGTATCTTGGGCCCAGGAAAGTCGTAGAAAGTTCGTTTTGGGCTCTAATGAATCGCAATATTCATGTTTTTATACGACTTGTTAATAAACATTTGCCCTAAAATGGCCAGGAAGAGAGTTATGGGCGAAAAACTGACTTTTCTTGGTACCCGCAAGGCATAGCAGAGGCGTTTTTTATCTTGGCCCAGGAAGTTCGTAGAGACTTCGTCGTGTGTGCAAACGAATCACAATGACCATGTTTATATACAACTTACAGATAAAAATATGCCCTAAATTGCTCAAGAACAGAGTATTGGACGAAAACTGATAATTTGGACACCTGCAGGGCGTAGTGGACTAGTGTAGACAATTTTGTATTTTGGCCCAGGAAGGTCCCAGAGACTTTTTCGAGCGCAAACGAATCGAAATGACCATGTTTATAAATGACTTACAAAATAAAGATATGCTCAGAACAGAAGTATGAACGAAAACTGTCAATTTTTGGGCACCTGTGATGCATAGCACCTACTATACTTCTTGTCTGCATCTAATGGAAGCTTAATTGGTTCAACTGTTGTAGGCCGCCCGTGGTCCAATTCAGTGGGAAGGGGATTCCTAGGTCGTTTGACACGACATAATGCCAGATCTTCCACATTTACATTATCACATACCGCTCTCTGTGCCTCTGGAGGGACATTAAGTCTCTTCAACCTTTCCCAGTAGTACTTCCAATGTTGCAGTGTGTAAAAGCACGTTGGGTGGATTCCAGTTTGTCTTGGACTGTGTTAGGGCTCCAAACTGGATAGGAGTATTCAAGTTGACTGCGAACAATACTTTTTTGTACAGCATAAGGACCGGACTGAGAATACACTGAGCACCCAGTTAGCTTTTTACTTCCATTTTGGACAGCAACTGTAGCCCGGAGAGACCACTTCATGTCTGGACTCTGGACTGAGGTGGACAGTGGAAACCAAGGTATTTGACACGGGTTGCTGAGGTACCTACGAATATGTACTGGACCCACACAGCAGTGAAAAAAGATCTTCAAGATATCATCAACACGAACAGTAACAGAATCTTATTGAATGAAGTCTTGTAAAGTTGTAAGCGAGGCATTGAATTTGTTTTCATGCTACTCTGAGTAGCCCATTTCACCACGGAATTGAGGTCGTCCTGGAGAACAGAGACATCTTCACACTTAGACAAAATTAAACTACCAGCAACGGAGCCTGTGATATGGCATTGCAGATTGTTTATGCGTGCGGGGAAGAGTATGGGACCTGGACTGACCCTTGAGGTATTTCACTGAGGACAAGTGAGAGAAGAATGGAAGCCTTTTATGGTGACGAATCATTTCCTGTATTTGAGGATCCAATGAAGAAGTTTACCCTAAACCCCACATTGACCCAGCTCGTGATCCACTTTGTCGAATGCCTTAGCTTAGTCAAGGTACCATCGTGGTTACTCCTGTAAAGGAGAATTTGAATGATCTCATCTATGGGAGCAAATAATTGGGAGCTGTGTTGCATCGAATCTTCGTGGGAGCTGTGTGGGAACTAATGAGAGCTTCGTGGGAGCATGGCTAAAAATAAAGAATCTTTTGATAGTTATTTTTTACACAACTCAACTTGATTTTCGATCAAAAATTGGTTCCACAATGGGGTGTTCGCTCCCACTGTAGCTCACACCCTGTTCTTGATCGTTTAATTGCATTTATGCTTATCAACAATAGTTATTGATAGGCATAATATGCTCTAAAACGATCATAAATTAAATATGGAAGATAACCAAGCACAGTTGATCTTAAACTAGCATTCCTAGGTAATAAGGGGTAGGTTAATACATGGATAATAAGTTGCAAATAAAATTTAGTGATTTAAAATACCATGATTACATATACAATGATAAGATTCTTCATTACCACTGTCCTTATATATCGGGTATTTGAAGGTTGACTGCTGCATATTTTCTGTTTCCACCAGCAAACCTATGCAAAGACGAAAAGGCTTGCCAGCTCATTAGTTATCAGAAAACTTCCCGTTATCCACCACAGTACTAGCTCCAATCTCACTACTCACATGACCATCTAGAATACTAGACATGGGAGGTTTATGTAATCTGGTGACAATATTATTATTAACATGTTTTAAAATCTAAATAAAATACATCCACCAACCGTTGAGCAACTGTAGAACTGGAATCAAATTTCATCATATGTTCACAACCTGATGACCGAATCAGGCAGAAGGTATACATGTTTTAGGTTCAAGTATTATAAAAACCTACTCCGTATCCAATTTCAGTTCTCGTGACAAATGAATCGGTTTTATTGTCTCTTTCATAGGCAATTGACCTCATATATATATTCTGAATAAATTTCGTTTTGGTTGATTAGGGGTCTCCTTTTTTCTTCTTAACTTGGTCATGGTTTTTGGGATTATGTTCTAGTGTTTTCATCGAACTTTTCTCAACACTTCAACAACAGTCACAGGTTTAGATAATATCTTTTGGATTTTAAAAGTATTGACTTGCATAATATTTAATTTGTGCAACCAATCTAATAATTGCAATGCTTTTTAACAATTTTTTTACATTTTGGTATTTTTTTCATCCAGAAGTTCAGATAAATCGTGAATATTTGGAATTCTGACGACAAACTAGGTACATGAGATAAACCGTTATACAGAGTATCAGCTTATTAATGGGCTGTCAAGTATGGGAGCCCCAAAAAGCGTAAATTTGAGACTTTGAGACCTCACTACCCAGGATCATTGCAAGAGGCTGTGGTAATATAAGCATCTCAATATTGAGTTTTTAGCTTTAAACCTGTGTAAGTGTATCCAAAACGGATATACGGGCTCCCCTCACTTGTCTACTTGCTAGCCCCATTTGCTATTTTCAAAGATAGATATCCAAGATAGCCAATTCAAATCTTTATATTGTGTTAGTGTACCTTTTCATATTTAACCTTTAAAAAAGTTATTTATTCAAATTTTTACTGGTTTATCTAATATCTATTGATTAAATATAATGAATTTCTATTTGAGTATTTAATTGAGATGTTCATTTAATACTCGTATAATCTTCATCTTTATACTTTTATATTCTATGCTGTATTTAAACTTGGACATAACATCATATCGTATTACTGCATATAAAAGGTAGCTTAATAGGCGGGAAACATTTCTTAAAATTTTCGGTATAGTCCAGGACGTAAGGTCTTAAGGTCCAAAAAATGCCATCCGTTAGCAACCCGTGTTAAAAGCGATTTTTCGACGGTTACTAGGCCTTTAGAACATGTAGAATCGATCTAGCTCAGTCAGGACATCTGATCTCGATGGCGCCAAGTCGATATTGACCACGCCCTTTTTAAGGTTGCGCGCAGGCTTGATATTTCATAACTTGGCTCAGGAAGGTCGTAGAGACTTCGTTTTGGGCGCAAACGAAGCGCAATGGCCATGTTTGTATACAATTGTTGGAAGAAATTATGCACTAAAATGATCAGAGAAAAAGTTATGACCGAAAAACAGTTTTTAAGCCTTACACAAAGCGAATTTTCGGTGATTTTCGAAAATCCGTTAGCAACCCGTGTTTAAAGCGATTTCTCGACGGTTACTAGGCCTTTAGACCATGTAGAATCGAATTAGCTTGGATACGACATCTGATCTCGATGGCGCCAAGTCGATATTGACCACGCCCTTTTTTTAAGGTTACTGTAGGCTTGATATTTCATAACTTGGCTCAGGGAGGTCGTAGAGACTTCATATTGGGCGTAAACGAAGCGCAATGGTCATGTTTTATAGACAATTGTTCATAAAAGATATGCCCTAAAATGCTCAGGAAGATAGTTGTGGGCAAAAACTGATTTTTTGGCACCCGGCGGGACATAGCGGAGGCGTTTTTTGTATCTTGGCCCAGGAAAGTCGTAGAGTTCGTTTTGGGCGCTAATGAATCCCAATATTCATGTTTATATACGACTTGTTAATAAACATTTGCCCTAAAATGGCCAGGAAGAGAGTTATGGGCGAAAAACTGACTTTTCTAGTTTTTCTTGGTACCCGCAAGGCATAGCAGGGGCGATTTTTTATCTTGGCCCAGGAAGTTCGTAGAGACTTCGTCGTATGTGTGCAAACGAATCACAATGACCATGTTTATATACAACTTACAGATAAGAATATGCCCTAAATTGCTCAAGAACAGAGTATTGGACGAAAACTGATAATTTGGACACCTGCAGGGCGTAGTGGACTTGTGTAGACAATTTTGTATTTTGGCCCAGGAAGGTCCCAAAGACTTTTTTTGAGTGCAAACGAATCGAAATGACCATGTTTATAAATGACTTACAAAATAAAGATATGCTCAGGAACAGAAGTATGAACGAAAAACTGTCAATTTTTGGGCACCTGTGATGCATAGCACCTACTATACTTCTTGTCTGCATCTAATGGAAACTTAATTGGTTCAACTGTTGTAGGCCGCCCGTGGTCCAATTCAGTGGGAAGGGGATTCCTAGGTCGTTTGACACGACATAATGCCAGATCTTCCACATTTACATTATCACATACCGCTCTCTGTGCCTCTGGAGGACATTACCAAGTCTCTTCAACCTTTCCCAGTAGTACTTCCAATGTTGTAGTGTGTAAAAGCACGTTGGGTGGATTCCAGTTTGTCTTGGACTGTGTTAGGGCTCCAAACTGGATAGGAGTATTCAAGTTGACTGCGAACAATACTTTTTTTTACAGCATGAGGACCGGACTGAGAATACACTGAGCACCCAGTTAGCTTTTTACTTCCAATTTGGGCAGCAACTGTAGCCTGGAGAGACCACTTCATGTCTGGACTCTGGACTGAGGTGGACAGTGGAAACCAAGGTATTTGACACGGGTTGCTGAGGTACCTGCGAATATGCCCTACGAATATGTACTGGACCCACACAGCAGTGAAAAAAAGATCTTCAAGATATTATCAACACGAACAGTAACAGAATCTTATTGAATGAAGTCTTGTAAGCGAGGTATCGAATTTGTTTTCATGCTTCTCTGCGTAGTCCATTTCACCACGGAATTGAGGTCGTCCTGGAGAACAGAGACATCTTCACACTTAGACAAAATTAAACTACCAGCAACTGAGCCTGTGATATGGCATTGCAGATTGTTTATGCGTGCGGGGAAGAGTATGGGACCTAGGACAGACCCTTGAGGTATTTCACTGAGGACAAGTGAGAGAAGAATGGAAGCCTTTTATGGTGACGAATCATTTCCTGTATTTGAGGATCCAATGAAGAAGTTTACCCTAAACCCCACATTGACCCAGCTCGTGATCCACTTTGTCGAATGCCTTAGCTAAGTCAAGGTACCATCGTGGTTACTCCTGTAAAGGAGAATTTGAATGATCTCATCTATGGGAGCAAATAATTGGGAGCTGTGTTGCATCGAATCTTCGTGGAGCTTTGTGTGGGAACTAATGAGAGCTTCGTGGGAGCTGCAAGGCTAAAAATAAAGAATCTTTTGATAGTTATTTTTTACACAACTCAACTTGATTTTCGATCAAAAATTGGTTCCACAATGGGGTGTTCACTCCACTGTAGCTAACACCCTGTTCTTGATCGTTTAATTGCATTTATGCTTATCAACAATAGTTATTGATAGGCATAATATGCTCTAAAACGATCATAAACAAAATTAAGAGCGAAAAACGGTTTTTGGGTACCTGCCAAGAATAACATAGGCGTTATTGACTATTGACATCCAACTTCTTCAAAAAAAATTTCCAATCTCCTTCCAATCCCAGTGGAATAATTTTAAAAAGTGGCTGGGAATCTGTAAGAAAAAGTAAAAATAGGCTTTTTTCAGCTTGGGGTAAAGATCAGCTTGTTTTGACATGTTTTCTCTAAAATGACCGAAATTAAAAAAAAATACGTTCGATTGCTAGCTAGAGAAACAATAGAAACGTGCAACAATGTTTTTCATTGAATATGGTAATTGTTTTAAAATGTTTATGATGGCTATTTAGAAAGTTTTCACTAAAAAAGTTTGACCAAAGTCAAACACAAGGAAATACCGCGGCTGGTTTAGGAATGCGGTGGCTGGTTTGGGAATGCGGTGGCTGGTTTGGGAATGTGATGGCTGGTTTGGGAATGCGATGGGAATGCAGCTGCTGGATTCGGATTAGGCACTGGGAAAGGTCGATTATGGTATTCAGCTCTATGAATTTCATGATTTTGAGGTCATCAATTACAGAATGTGTCCAGAAAAGCTTATTTCGTTCGAATTTAAGCTTTTTTTCGATTTCTTATTTGGAAATTGACTGGGAATTTAATTCCTAAATTCCCCATATTATTCCACTGGGCTTCCAATACCAAGTAACACTAAGCCCGACTAAAACTTATTACTGGATTGGACCACGGGCAGTCTGCAACAGGTGGTCTAATGGGGTCCCCATTGGAATTTTGGAAACGGAAATGAGGTACAAGAGGTAGGTGCTACGCATTACAGGTCCCCAAAAAATCAGTTTTTCGCTCATACCTCTGTTCATAAGTATATCTTTATTGACAAGTCGCATATAAACATGGTCATTACGATTCGTTTGCACCCACAACGAAGCCTCTACGATCTTCCTGGGCCAAGATAAAAAATCGCCTCTGCTATGCCTTGCGGGTACCAAGAAAAGTCAGTTTTTCGCCCATAACTCTCTTCCTGGCCATTTTAGGGCAAATGTTTATTAACAAGTCGTATATAAACATGAATATTGGGATTCATTAGCGCCCAAAATGAACTCTCTACGACTTTCCTGGGCCAAGATACAAAAAACGCCTCCGCTATGTCCCGCAGGTGCCAAAAAATCAGTTTTTCGCCCACAACTATCTTCCTGAGCATTTTAGGGCATATCTTTATGAACAATTGTCTAGAAACATGACCATTGCGCTTCGTTTGCGCCCAAAATGAAGTCTCTACGACCTCCTGAGCCAAGTTATGAAATATCAAGCCTGCGCGCGTAACCTTAAAAAAGGGCGTGGTCAATATCGACTTGGCGCCATCGAGATCAGATGTCGTGACCAAGCTAATTCGATTCTACATACCGGTTAAAAGGCCTAGTAACCGTCGAGAAATCGCTTTAAACACGGGTTGCTAACGGATTTTCGAAAATCACCGAAAATTCGCTTTGTGTAAGGCTTAAAAACTGTTTTTCGGTCATAACTTTTTCTCTGATCATTTTAGTGCATAATTTCTTCAACAATTGTATACAAACATGGCCATTGCGCTTCGTTTGCGCCCAAAACGAAGTCTCTACGACCTTCCTGAGCCAAGTTATGAAATATCAAGCCTGCGCGCGTAACCTTAAAAAGGGCGTGGTCAATATCGACTTGGCGCCATCGAGATCAGATGTCCTGACCGAGCTAGATCGATTCTACATGGTCTAAAGGCCTAGTAACCGTCGAAAAATCGCTTTTAACACGGGTTGCTAACGGATGGACCTTACGTCTTGGACTAGTATAAGAATTATGAATTGAAAGTTATGAATTGAAAGTTTTATTTTTATTTTTTTATAACTTTCTGTTTTTTGTAATGCAGTTGATCATGAGTTAATATGAAATCAGACTTCATTCTCCGTTGTTCATGACTTAATCAGTGCAACCCTATAATCAACTAATAAAATCAGTGTAAGTCTGTTTGAAAGTTGTAAAACATATCCTTTATTTTGCATGCAATACCAAGCATGAATTCTTATGCATATGTTGACTAAGTTGCATGAACCTAAATTTGAGAAAATGATATTCCTGTTATTGATATGTGCTTTGGCCCCACCTGGAACAGATAGCATAACAGTCCAAAGACCTCATCCTCTCAGAAACAAAGCCTTATCCTTCTTCAAGAACTACCATGCTACTGGGAGTGTTAGCTTGCCCTATGCTGAAATCAAGGAACCCTTCGAGGCGTGGTACTCTTCGTCCCTCAACATGAGCAGAATAGGTTGTGTAAACTGTCTTCGTGGCGGAATCGTTACAGTTTAACTAAAAGTTTAAACTACTAAACTAGATAGGATACCCCTACTTGTTGCCTATAATTTACAAAACAAAATTCTATTTGATTGATACTTTGATAGAATACAATAGGTTGCATAAGCTTCCTGATGATTATCATGATGTCTCCTTACTCCTCAGATTTCTACGGAGGTACTGTTAAGAACGTTATTGACGTTGACGGAGACGCCTCATACAAAGTTGCGCCAATGACCAACGAAGTAGTCACCAACGAAATAACATGTTTCAAGTTTGAGGAGGGAGACTCACCCGAGCCACAGGTTAGGATTTATTTATTGATGTGACCCTCCCTTAACTTTTCGATATAGGTTTTCGATGTAGGTATTTCCCAGTACTGTTCTAGATGAGAAACATATATCAGACTTCATTCCGGAAATGTAACCCTCCCTTTTCAGTCGGTGCTCCCCGACGCTTCCCTCTTCTCCTACGTAGCGACAGACGAGTCTACTGAGAAGTGGGTGTATGTGGACACGCCCCCCAACACCCACCTAACCCAAACCTACACGTGAGTGATGCATCTGGTCGTGGGTTCGAGTCCCTGCAACGGCCATTTAATTTACTATTGCTGCAGCATTTATATGGACTTATGCATGTTCATATGGATGATGTTCATCAGGGAAAAACATCTAGGACCTAGATACACGCTCCTTCTTCATCGGGTTCGACCCCACGCCAAGCTCTGCACGCTTAAATAAGATGGTATAATTCTCGTGTTATCTACACTAGCAGGGCCCGTGGCCTCCGGCCACCGTTCACTATTTTTTCGCTTCAGCAATGAGTACAGTACAATGTAGTACTGTCGTTCTTATCAGTGATGAGGTCATATTTTAATCGGGTTTGCCTACTCTTCTAAGTTTTATACCTGGTGGTGTCAAACGTAAATGGTACTTTCGTATGAACATTACGATCATTGGTATGCTTGATTGGGCACTGAGTGGTGTCAGAGAGGTCTGTGGCTATATATAAGGAAGACCGGACAGACAGATATATATTTATTAATTTACAAGTTCAGGGGATACAATCCACTTGAAAGTGCTCAACTTATGAGATAAGGAGCGAGTTATACACAATGATACAACACTTTAGTGACGAACAATATGTTTCATGGTTGCTACACCAATCATCAGCATCGTTAGCTACTTGGCACTAATTTTCGCAAAAACCTCGGTTGACTCCTTTATAAATATTGGATACCGAGTCAGACAACTCCATATCAATTAATAACGAGAATTTAAGAAATATTACGGTAAAAAATCGGTAAAATCGTTAAAAATCGGTAAAAATTGGCCAAAAATCGGTAAAAATCGGTAAAATCGGTAAAAAGTGCTGTAAGCCATGAAATTGTCCCTGGTTAATTTGTAAAATTCGTAAAATTCTAAAATCGAGAAAATCATTTATATCAGACGTTAAAAAATGGTTAAAGGCATCTGCTCAATGAAAATTTGTTTTTATGGCGACATTTAGAAATCATTTCGTTCCTTTTATTTAACAAGAATTTAGATTGGTTGGCTACAATCAGCAGTTTTTCGGTAAGACAGAGGTCACACTTGGTTTTTCCACCTTGATATGGAAACGCTTTCTTAGCTATTTCCCACGTTATTGAATACTCCTTCCCTCCTTCTTTGATTTCCCAAATTTTTTTAGACAGTTCTGTACTATTCCTCTTGCTTTCATGACGGAAGGAGCTCGTGTGGTTGCTGTACCTAGTTTTGAATTCCCCCTCTGATGTTCCGAAGTATGAATAAGTTTCCCCATCAGTTTTCACTGGCGCTTTATAAACAAGTGTTTTTTCCAAACACTTGTTTTGTAGGGGGCACTCAGACTGTATCCGGCAGTTGCATTTTCTTTGGGCTGCTGTTCCTACACTATCTTGGTTTAAAACCTTTTGGTTGAAGCTCTTGACTAGTCTCTGGACGTTAGGCATGCAACTGTATGCGAGCTTTACCGAGTTCCTATTTATGAGCCTGTGTAGTTCATGGCCTGGGGGGAAGTGTTTGTTGAGGAGCTTGAAAAATTTTCGTCCTATGTCTGTTTTCACGTTTCCATTGAAGGGGGGGTTAAACCATAGCACATTTCTCCGTCTTCTCCGCTTGCTACTGGTTGTAGATGGTGGGGTTTCTTGGAATTTGAGCTCGTGACTGTACCCACTGTTTTTCAGGGCCTCGTTGTAGGGAGCCTTAGCTTTGTCAAATTCCTCTTCATTGCAGGAAATGTCAGAGATTCGGCGCTGAATCATCGCTGGGAGGTTCTTTATTATGGTTGGTGGGTGATTTGACTGGGCGTTGACGTAGAGGGGCGTGCTGTTCGGCTTCATGTAGGGGGAGTACTTGCCGTTTTCCAGATTCATGGTGATATCCAGAAAATCGGCTATCCTCAAGTTAGGTTCGACCGTGATCTTCAGGCCCTCGTCCTTGAAGATCTGGGTGATACGTTTCCGTATCTGGTCTACCTTATGACCAGTTGCATTGGGTATGATGGCTAGGCCATCATCCCTGTATAAGCCGATTTGGTGGGCTGGTACAAACTTGTTTATTTTGTGAAGTAAGTACAAGCCAACCAATTCACACGTTTCTGCACCGTCATATGAGCCCATTGTTACGTCAAAACGCCCACCTTTTTTCTCCCAGGCACTGCCCTCACTGAAGAGTAGTGAGTTCTTAGCGTGCATCACGATCTTGAGGTCCTCATCACTGATTTCTGCGTGGAGTTTGGCAAAGTTAATGGCTCGCGTTAACAATGACGGGGGGGGGTTTCACTGTCCCAATTGTCCCAAACTCAAGAAAAAGT
The DNA here is from genome assembly GCA_011033025.1 of Beroe forskalii. Classification (NCBI taxonomy): domain Eukaryota; kingdom Metazoa; phylum Ctenophora; class Nuda; order Beroida; family Beroidae; genus Beroe; species Beroe forskalii. The sequence continues at coordinate 149,837 of WFMF01000134.1, forward strand.
GGATTGGGACAGGGACAATTGGGACAAATGGGACATTTGGGACAAATGGGACAATTGGGACAAATGGGACAGAGGAAATAGAACAAATTGGACTCAGAAAAGTGAATGCGGACTGGGACAATTGGGACATTTGGGACAAATGGGACAATTGGGACAAATGGAACAGAGAAAATGGAACAAATGGGACTCTAAAAAGTGAATGTGGACTGGGACAATTGGGACAAATGGGACAATTGGGACAAATGGACAGAGAAAATGGAACAAATGGGACTCAAAAAAGTGAATGCGGACTGGGAAAAATGGGACATTTGGGACAAATGGGACAATTGGGACAAAAATGGCAGAGACAACTGGGAATCAAATGATTGTGTTTTTAAGTGGCAGTTAAGTGTTTTTTGTCTCACAGCCTGTTACATAGCAGCACTTACTGCGTTGCAACTGCCACTGTCTTTTTCCTATCATGGGTTTTGAGATAGGGAAGTGGAGACACTTAACCACTGCAAACAAACACAACCAAAACTTGTACTTAATATAGAAGTATATGAATATAACTTTAATTTCAATGATAGAAAATCTTGAATCAATAAAAAAATGATAAATGACTGATTTTTTCAACTTTTGGTTTGTCCCAATTGTCCCAAATGTCCCAGTTGTCCCAATTGTCCCAAAAACCAGTCCCAAACTCAAAAAAAAGTAAATTGGGACAGGGACAATTGGGACAATTGGGACACTGAAACTCCCCCCAATGACTCTGTTATTGATGGGTAAAATTCGACGATGTCAAATTTTATGAATTTCGGTTTGTTTTCATTGCGCAGAAATCAGTGATGAGGACCTCAAGATCGTGATGCACGCTAAGAACTCACTACTCTTCAGTGAGGGCAGTGCCTGGGAGAAAAAAGGTGGGCGTTTTGACGTAACAATGGGCTCATATGACGGTGCAGAAACGTGTGAATTGGTTGGCTTGTACTTACTTCACAAAATAAACAAGTTTGTACCAGCCCACCAAATCGGCTTATACAGGGATGATGGCCTAGCCATCATACCCAATGCAACTGGTCATAAGGTAGACCAGATACGGAAACGTATCACCCAGATCTTCAAGGACGAGGGCCTGAAGATCACGGTCGAACCTAACTTGAGGATAGCCGATTTTCTGGATATCACCATGAATCTGGAAAACGGCAAGTACTCCCCCTACATGAAGCCGAACAGCACGCCCCTCTACGTCAACGCCCAGTCAAATCACCCACCAACCATAATAAAGAACCTCCCAGCGATGATTCAGCGCCGAATCTCTGACATTTCCTGCAATGAAGAGGAATTTGACAAAGCTAAGGCTCCCTACAACGAGGCCCTGAAAAACAGTGGGTACAGTCACGAGCTCAAATTCCAAGAAACCCCACCATCTACAACCAGTAGCAAGCGGAGAAGACGGAGAAATGTGCTATGGTTTAACCCCCCTTCAATGGAAACGTGAAAACAGACATAGGACGAAAATTTTTCAAGCTCCTCAACAAACACTTCCCCCCAGGCCATGAACTACACAGGCTCATAAATAGGAACTCGGTAAAGCTCGCATACAGTTGCATGCCTAACGTCCAGAGACTAGTCAAGAGCTTCAACCAAAAGGTTTTAAACCAAGATAGTGTAGGAACAGCAGCCCAAAGAAAATGCAACTGCCGGATACAGTCTGAGTGCCCCCTACAAAACAAGTGTTTGGAAAAAACACTTGTTTATAAAGCGTCAGTGAAAACTGATGGGGAAACTTATTCATACTTCGGAACATCAGAGGGGGAATTCAAAACTAGGTACAGCAACCACACGAGCTCCTTCCGTCATGAAAGCAAGAGGAATAGTACAGAACTGTCTAAAAAAATTTGGGAAATCAAAGAAGGAGGGAAGGAGTATTCAATAACGTGGGAAATAGCTAAGAAAGCGTTTCCATGTCAAGGTGGAAAAACCAAGTGTGACCTCTGTCTTACCGAAAAACTGCTGATTGTAGCCAACCAATCTAAATTCTTGTTAAATAAAAGGAACGAAATGATTTCTAAATGTCGCCATAAAAACAAATTTTCATTGAGCAGATGCCTTTAACCATTTTTTAACGTCTGATATAAATGATTTTCTCGATTTTAGAATTTTACAAATTAACCAGGGACAATTTCATGGCTTACAGCATTTTTTACCGATTTTACCGATTTTTACCGATTTTTGGCCAATTTTTTACCGATTTTTAACGATTTTACCGATTTTTTACCGTAATATTTCTTAAATTCTCGTTATTAATTGATATGGAGTTGTCTGACTCGTTATCCAATATTTATAAAGGAGTCAACCGAGGTTTTTGCGAAAATTAGTGCCAAGTAGCTAACGATGCTGATGATTGGTGTAGCAACCATGAAACATATTGTTCGTCACTAAAGTGTTGTATCATTGTGTATTTATTAATTTATATATGAGGAAGAATTATAAGTAGTAAGATTATTGTGTGCCAAAAATCATAGTGCCTTGAGCTTGCTTCCATCAAACACTCGCCCATAATCCGTCATCGTCAAATAACAGATACTTTATATTTTGCAGGCTGTTTGTAACAGAAGCAGAGCAAATTCCGATCCAGTTTGTCATGGAAGGTTTCAACATCATCAGTGGTTCCCATGTTGACAAATACGTCATAGACTACACGAGCTTTACCCAGGTTAGTTACTGTTTTCCTCTCACTCGGCTGCAGTTACTGGACGCTATAAAAACGAGGTCGAGGCTCCCTTGTGTCTTTGCATCGGTATCGGTACTTCTTTTGGCTGAAGTATGCTCAAATGGAACCGCAGTTATGTAGTTATCAATCTTTTTAAAATTTTCCTTTAGTCACCTTTAACGGTAAAAAATTATTAATTTTCAGCAATATTAGCACAAAAGTTTACAAACATTCAGAATGTCTAATCCAATAGCTAAGTCGCCACTTATTGTTGAGCAAATAGCAATCCAATAACTGAATACTATCGTTCAGGCAGACGACATTAGCGCTGCAAATATCACTGATGCTATCCAAGGATTGGACTGTGGCGGTTTCCCTGGCCCGGGGCACGCAGGTCAGTCACTTTTTTCTCGAAATTAGACAAGACTGTGCTTGAAAACAAATCAACAAAGAAATAGGTTTCTGTAGTCTCTTCTTCTCTTGTCGTTTTAGGCACAATATGAGTGACGGACGGACGTTTTTGGACCTATTCGTTATGCCTGTTCCACGCAACCAAACGCAAAATGGTTTGTATGTGTTTGTACAAACTAATGATTTGCTGCAGGTTCTGACAATGAACTGTTCGCTGATATCATCGGCAGTAAACTCGACCACTTGACCAACTTCGACACATTCCGTGAGAAGTATGACAAGAGCTACACCTCCAAGGAAGAGCACATCTCCAGATACGCAACCTACCTCAACAACGTGAGGTGAGTGTTACACTTACAAACCTGCAAACGGTTCTCATTGCACGAAATGAAAAGATTAAAAAAGAAGATAATTTCTATGTCGCGTGAGGGACCCAAATTACTAAATTATGGGATTTGGTACAAGTCGACCTAGCTCCCAAAGTTGTCGTCACATTTCAATGAAAATTTCCAGTTTCTTCAAGCATGAACATAAAAACGTCAAAAAATTAAGGTGTCTATATGCTATCTTCCGACCTATAGCCTATAATATACTAATATCTTAACACGAGGAAATATAATTTTAGCGATTTTCTCAGTATTCGGTAAACAATTGCTTGAAAACTGGTCGGCACATTTTGACTTAACTTTCCAGTTAAGTGATCTAAATCGTCAAAAATCGGGAGGTCTTTTCTCTAACTTTTGAGCTCTATCCGAATACAAGGATTTACCATTTTTCTTGTGTTTTGATAAAAGCTCGAAAGTTGGTACATAGACCACCCAATTTTTTGACGTTTTTTATAAGCTCTGGGTCATGCTTGACTTAACTGAAAAGTTTCAATAAAATCGGACGCCACGTTTGTGAAAAAAGGGGTACAAATACACTTTCCGCAGTATTTGTGGTAAACTTTGGACTAAGGTCACAGTGAATGTCACAGAGTTTCAGGTGTAATTTGTAATTACCATGACCCATGGTAATTATGATTGGGTGCAACTTTTTTATGTCACTTTTTCAAAATTCAATGATCTAGTTAGTTTCGTATACTATGGTCGGAAAATGTTCTGTCTTTTCGCTGAATGCCGACTTTAAACCCAGCTTTGGTCGAAAGTCCTACTGATGTCACAAATTTCGATGTCATAATCGTAGCACGCTGCGACAAAAGTCTGATTTCTTGATCCACGCGGTTTGCGCGCGCTGGGCAGCGCGCGCCGCGCGAAAGTAAGTGAAATATGATAGGAATGTGAGGGGATAGTCGCGGGTGATTGAAGAAAGAACTGTAGAAGTGCGGAAAGTGGTGTCAACGTCACAGACTTGGTATGTGCAAGTAACGTTGTTCGTCATTCTTGATTGGGTTACGAGTGGTGTCAACGTCATTGAGATGGTATGTGGAATGTGCATACGTCACTGTTCGTCATAGATGACAGAGTGGTGTCAACCATCATATATAAGGACTTGTACTGCCCCTCTCGCCATTAGTTCGATTCGTTTATTAGTGTTCAAGCTGTCTTGCTTAACGTGTTGTTAATAAGGTATCGTTGTTAATAAGGTACCGTTGTTAATAAGGTATCGTTGTTAATAAGGTATCGTTGTTAATAAGGTACCGTTGTTAATAAGGTACCGTTGTCAATAAGGTACCGTTGTTAATAAGGTACCGTTGTTAATAAGGTACTGTTGTTAATAAGGTACCGTTGTTTATAAGGTACCGTTGTTTGTAAGGTGCCGTTGTTAATAAGGTACCGTTGTTAATAAGGTACCGTTGTTAATAAGGCACCGTTGTTAATAAGGCACCGTTGTTGACAAGGTACCGTTGTTAATAAGGCACCGTTGTTGACAAGGTACCGTTGTTGACAAGGTACCGTTGTTGATAAGGTACCGTTGATTGAAAGGTACCGTTGTTAATAAGGTACCCTTGTTAATAAGGTACCGTTGTTAATAAGGTACCGTTGCTAATAAGGTACCGTTGCTAATAAGGTACCGTTGTTAATAAGGTACGGTTGTTGATAAGGTACCGTTGTTAATAAGGTACCGTTGCTAATAAGGTACCGTTGCTAATAAGGTACCGTTGCTAATAAGGTACCGTTGTTAATAAGGTACGGTTGTTGATAAGGTACCGTTGTTAATAAGGTACCGTTGCTAATAAGGTACCGTTGCTAATAAGGTACCGTTGCTAATAAGGTACCGTTGTTAATAAGGTACCGTTGTTTATAAGGTACCGTTGTTAATAAGGTACCGTTGTTAATAAGGTATCGTTGTTAATAAGGTACCGTTGTCAATAAGGTACCGTTGTTTATAAGGTACCGTTGTCAATAAGGTACCGTTGTTAATAAGGTACCGTTGTTAATAAGGTACCGTTGTTAATAAGGTACCGTTGTTAATAAGGTACTGTTGTTAATAAGGTACCGTTGTTTATAAGGTACCGTTGTTTGTAAGGTGCCGTTGTTAATAAGGTACCGTTGTTAATAAGGTACCGTTGTTAATAAGGTACCGTTGTTAATAAGGCACCGTTGTTGACAAGGTACCGTTGTTGACAAGGTACCGTTGTTGATAAGGTACCGTTGTTAAAAAGGTACCGTTGATTGAAAGGTACCGTTGATTGAAAGGTACCGTTGTTAATAAGGTATCGTTGTTAATAAGGTACCGTTGTTAATAAGGTACCGTTGTGAATAAGATACCGTTGTTAATAAAATACTGCTAATAAAATACCGTTGTTAACGTCGTACCGTTGTTAAAGTGGTCCTGTTGTTAGTAAGGTACCGTTTCAACTCGGTACCGTTGTTAAAAGTTACCAACTTTTTGGCCGGGTTTGGTACCCCCCAGACCCACTTGCGCCAAAAAATTTTCTTTCGGTCCGAGGACCAAATGGACGTGTTCAGAAATAACTGCTGTGAAATTCCAAAAATTATTTTCCAAAATGTGACAAATTTTACAAAAATGGCTGCCAATCTTGAAACTTTCACTCAAAAGGTCTGAAAATCTGATACATGGTCAATAATGATCTATTTATCACCATCTTATTTGTTTTGACCCTAAATTATTGTTGAAAGGCCAGTTATGATACCAAAATCACAGTAGTATCAGTTCTTGGCCCTGGACTGAAAAACTTGGTCTTATCCTCTTGTCGGAGTTCCTGAACATATTCTTGCACCTATTGTGAGTGCATTGATGAAATATGGTCGGTAAATCACAAGCAAATGGTCAAGTTATAATACAAGTCACATGGAAGTTATTATTCCTGCTATTGTGATAAAATGGCTATAATACCGGAACCTTAAGCTTTGGCATCCTAATATCTTCAGAAAATATTCAAAATTGATAGGTTTTATGGTTTCACTGGACAAAAATTGATTTGCGGACATGGATGATACAAATGTCACACATCGAAAAATTTTCATCAAATTTTAGTGTGACAGCAATATTCGTGTTGATTGGAGTTGAAAAACCATCATTTGAACGAAATTTACTTAGAATAGTCGAACCTAATGAAACCAGTGGCTAGAATTGATTTTTAGCTGCATTTGATACAAATATCACAGTGTCAAAGTTAAAAAAGTGCTACCTTGGCCATCGAATTTGTATACCACAGAAATAGTGTGATAAATGTATCATTAGCTAACCTAAGGACTACAATCGAGTGTCAGACAATATGTTTAGTTCCAAATAGGCTATAGGAACATCAAAACATTTGGAAATGATACAAATATCACACTTTCAAAATTGAACTCTTTGACTGCAAAGCGGTGATTTTTGTATCACTTTTGACCCAGCAGTGGATTTTTGCAGTTTATACTATCTTGTCAATGTTTATTTTAGATGCACCAAAAGTTCCCAAGTTCTTAGGACCTCTGTGATACCCAAAATCACATAAAGATTACTTTTATAGCATATTTTAGCCAAGATTTTAGATTTGTGACCTTTGTATCAATTTTTGATTGAAAAATATATCCACATTACTTAAATATGTTTAAAAGTAGTCAAATATTTCCATTAGACCAAGAAAGTGCTCGAAAAATAGATTTAAGATACCTAAATCACATGGTGAAATTCGGTAAATTTCAAAACAAAACTGTGACTATTGTATCATCTTTTAACCCCAGACCAAAAATTTCGATTGGTATGGGTATATAATTAGTCACTCCATTCTCCTTAATTTTCAGACAATTTCATTGATTGGTTAAATTTCTATGGCATGTAGTATCAATTCTAGAAATTGTTTTTTGTGATTTCTGTATCATTTCACTTTAAAGCATCATATCTCAGGATCTGATTGAGATGAAATATTCGTGATTTCAGGATCATGAAATATAAAGTTTCATCCTTCATAAAAACTTTCCTTCCACCAATTTATTCTTCATCTTAGGCCTTTAAAACGCACAGAACCAAAAAAAGAATTTCACAGCAGTTATTTTTGAACGTGTCCAAATATTGTTTGACTTTACATTTTCCATATGTGAGCCCAAGCATCACATTCTTCAAGTTGCACATACGTTCGATATATTATCTGTCCGTGAAAACGGGAGTTAGTTCTTCGACGAAATACTAATCTGGGTTTGTGTTGAGAAACACAATTCGTAAAAACCAACATTCTGTGTACTGACAATAATTCTAATTTCCTTTGATCATCTCCCATATGATAAATATGATGGAGATACTTTCCTCCATAACGGGTCTGATCCTCATCACCCATACTGTCATTTCCCAACTCCCACAGGTACATCAATTCTAAGAACCGTCAAGGTCTGCCGTACACCTTGGGAGTAAACCATATGGCTGATTGGCTACCTCACGAACATCGCAGGTAGTTTCAATGATGTTTTTCGGCATTTTGGTCCCCAAGTGGTCCTCCAAGTCGGTGAAACACCAGTCTATAATTGAGTTAGGACACCCTTCCTCAGCGTTATTTTGCTTATTTTGATTCTGATCAATATACAACTTTTCAGACTACGAGGTAAACTGTATTCCGGTGAAAGGAACAACGGCAAACCATTTCCCGTCGATAAGATAAACCTCACCGAGTTACCTGGCTTTTTTGACCTCAGAGTTGAGGGTTTGTCCATTGCAATTTTGTTTATTCCTGTTACACGTGATGTTTTTATTTCTGCTATACTACGTTCGTTTACCCATCTGTAAAAAGTCATTTTAGTGTGGCAATAGCAAACTTTCCAGGCGCTATCGGCCCAGTGAAAGACCAGGCCATCTGTGGCTCCTGTTGGTCCTTTGCTACAACAGGCTCCATCGAGGGAGCCTTCTACAACAAATACAAATACCGGATATCTCTCTCCGAACAGAAGTAAGAAACACATCTCACTTTTCAAGCTCGTTCCCTCACGTCTCAACCCTCCTTCACATTGCTTTAGTACTTTCCTCAGATTACTTCGTGGATAGACGCAGAAATGAGCTCATTAATGATACACAATTTTTCAACAATCCTACTTATTGTTAACTCGTCAGGTCACTTATCATTTTCAAAAGATAAATATTCTTATATCATCGCCCCAGATTAACGTTCCCATTTTCAGTCGCTCTGGTAGTTTATATATTATAATGAGTTAATGAATTTCACATCATAGAGCGTGGAGGGATTGTGTTGTACGGGTAGGCTACCACACTAGGCTACCACTCTAGCAATTGGCACACTAGATTACCACACTCGGTTACCTCATTCGGCTACCAGTTACCACACTAGGTTACCGCACCCTGTTACTGTATTGTCTTCCTTTCCTATTAGGTTACATTGGGTTACCACACGTGGTGCCAAAATTAAGTAAACAAGCCGAGTTATCCTCACGACCCCATACCGCAGTATCATGGATTGCTCGTGGGGGTACGGTATCAACCCCTTACCGCAGTATCATGGATTGCTCGTGGGGGTACGGTAACAACCCCATTACCGCAGTATCATGGATTGCTCGTGGGGGTACGGTAACAACCCCTTACCGCAGTATCATGGATTGCTCGTGGGGGTACGGTAACAACCCCATTACCGCAGTATCATGGATTGCTCGTGGGGGTACGGTAACAACCCTTACCGCAGTATCATGGATTGCTCGTGGGGTACGGTAACAACCCCTTACCGCAGTATCATGGATTGCTCGTGGGGGGTGCTCGATTGCGGTAACAACCCCATTACCGCAGTATCATGGATTGCTCGTGGGGGTACGGTAACAACCCATTACCGCAGTATCATGGATTGCTCGTGGGGGTACGGTAACAACCCCTTACCGCAGTATCATGGATTGCTCGTGGGGGTACGGTAACAACCCCTTACCGCAGTATCATGGATTGCTCGTGGGGGTACGGTAACAACCCCATTACCGCAGTATCATGGATTGCTCGTGGGGTACGGTAACAACCCCATTACCGCAGTATCATGGATTGCTCGTGGGGGTACGGTAACAACCCATTACCGCAGTATCATGGATTGCTCGTGGGGGTACGGTAACAACCCCTTGCCGCAGTATCATGGATTGCTCGTGGGGGTACGGTAACAACCCTTACCGCAGTATCATGGATTACGGTAACCCCTTACCGCCGTATCATTGCTCGTGGGGGTACGGTAACAACCCCTTACCGCAGTATCATGGATTGCTCGTGGGGTACGGTAACAACCCATTACCGCAGTATCATGGATTGCTCGTGGGGTACGGTAACAACCCCTTACCGCAGTATCATGGATTGCTCGTGGGGTACGGTAACAACCCCTTACCGCAGTATCATGGATTGCTCGTGGGGTACGGTAACAACCCTTACCGCAGTATCATGGATTGCTCGTGGGGGTACGGTAACAACCCCATTACCGCAGTATCATGGATTGCTCGTGGGGGTACGGTAACAACCCATTACCGCAGTATCATGGATTGCTCGTGGGGGTACGGTAACAACCCCTTACCGCAGTATCATGGATTGCTCGTGGGGGTACGGTAACAACCCCTTACCGCAGTATCATGGATTGCTCGTGGGGGTACGGTAACAACCCCTTACCGCAGTATCATGGATTGCTCGTGGGGGTACGGTAACAACCCATTACCGCAGTATCATGGATTGCTCGTGGGGGTACGGTAACAACCCATTACCGCAGTATCATGGATTGCTCGTGGGAGTTCGGTAACAACACCTTACCGCAGTATCATGGATTGCTCGTGGGGGTACGGTAACAACCCCATTACCGCAGTATCATGGATTGCTCGTGGGGGTACGGTAACAACGGCTGTGACGGTGGTGAGGAGTGGAGAGCCTACGAGTGGATCATGAAACACGGTGGCATTGCCTATGAAGAGGAGTATGGACCCTACCTCATGGCTGTACGTAGTTCAATGATAATTTACTTTCTCTCTTAGCTATCTGACCCACCTATAATAAGATACCTACACTAGACTTACGCGCTTACCCTGTATTAATTCAAGGGGGACGGCGACAAAATCGCGAAGGAAAGTGTCAAAACGCGCTGAAAACCGTCAAAACGCAAAGAAAGCGCCAGAAAAATGGCAAACTGAACGGGGAGCTGTTTTTGGACAGAAATGACGATTTTTACCCTTTATTTGCCGTAGAGGAACGAGGGTTCAGGGGCGGACAAAAATGGTGAATCTTGTCATAGATTATGCGCCCGACACCACTGCAGCAATGATATCCGCCAGTTTTTGCTGGTTTTCCTGTAAATCAAAAAAATCCTAGTTCTACCTCTCAAAACGTTGATCCGTTGTTTATTTATTTTTGGGACTAAAATTTAAAGTTTGGCCGATTGAGCTGAAACTTGCACTCCATTCATGGAAGACCTGAGACCTTAGTAAGACATAACTGACGTCAGAGCTTCGAAATCACCCATAACACAATTGATTGTACGAAGCTAAGCTTAATAAAGATGGATTACCAAATATCGGACATAATTATCACGGACATGACTGTCACGCTGAGCACCTCAGCGTGAATATTAATGTCCGTGAAAATTATGTCCGTGATATTCAGGTCCGTTAAAATTAAGTCCAGTATTTCCTCTTAAAATTTCTTGGGTACAGACGCAAATTTTTCGAATTCATCGAAATTATACTTTTTTCCATGCTTAGTAAAAACAATATGGAAATTTATCATTATCATTATCAAAAAATATTGAAAAATCTCCAATTCAATTATTCGAATCGTGGAATAGGGGGAAATCGAGCCGAATATTTCGTATTTTTGTTGAAAATTTGAAGTGGCAGGATCAAGCGTGAATATTAATGTCCGTGAAATTTTATGTCCGTGAAATTAAAGTCCGTGATAGTTATATCCGATAAGGTATCTTACATTTAACTGATGGTTAACTGCTTTGAACCTTTGAATGTGAATTTACGCACGTGGCTGATGACAAATAAAATTAAATACAAGTTAATTCCACTATTAACTGCTTTGATGATCAGCTAAATAGATCCCATCATTGCCTCATAGAATTTATAAAATCCATATGTACCATTTTGTTATTAAAATGAAGGTCACAATAATTTCAAATGATTATACAGGCATTGTAGCAGTCAAAATTAAATTAAGAAATTTTATCTCGCTGCCCTGGCAAACACCACGGGCACATATTGCGAAACACAGTTATGAAACTCTGAACAGCGTTGTTGTCTGACCCCCTCGCCTGCGGTGGGTGCGCACGCCCGCCGCAGACAACGTCTGACAAGAACAGCACGCAACTAAACGAATCTTCAAAGAGTTCAACGCAATGGTGGGAACGCATGCGCGAACATTTTGCACGTGAAACAAATTCGCACGCTTAATATTTTGATCTGCACGCGTTAATTAAACCACGTAGGAGAGGGAAAGTGTATAGCGCCCGCATAATGAGGCAACGGGCGCAATTCTTTTTTTCAGTTTAATCAGAATAATTATAAAACGATTCAATGATGTCAGTATTGCGATATGACACTTGATAGAAAGATAGAAAAGGCGTTTTGATTTTATCACACGGAAAATTATTCCAGTTAAATCTTAGTGTTAAATTTATCAGGGGGCTGGCAAGCCCCCGCGGCGTTTTTTCGGAGAACCAACTTTACTCGGGCCGAAGGCCCGAGCGCTCACCCGAGGCCCCGAAGGGGCCGAGGGTGAGCTCGTGACGGCGTCACAACTTTGCTCGGGCCGAAGGCCCGAGTGCTCACCCGAGGCCCCGAAGGGGCCGAGGGTGAGCTCGTTACGGCGATTCTAACGAGAGAAATCACATGTATTTCCCCACATTTCACGAAGAAATTTGGGCAGTTTTCCGTTATTGGATTTCCACCAAAATCGATACGTCGCATGTTTGAGGGTCAAAGGTGCAACTGTCAAATCGATTTCAGATCGATTGGATAAAAGATGCCCAGGTTATGACAACTTATTCGCACTGAAATCGTACACGCGATGCGTACGCATCGCTGCGCTTGCCAGCCCCCATATATATGTTTTTGTGGATTCGCCAAATTTCAAAATTTTTTACGGAACCTTCCCGACGATCAAATCGATTGAAAATTGAGTTTTCGCGCCTTTGCTGTGCGCGCGCTCGGAGTTCCAAATTTGAGATCAATTCATTAAAATATGGCTGAGTTATTACTACTTGAAATCGCCGAAATTGAGGCTGTTCTTGTTAAAAAGGGTTACGACAATAACATAACAAGAGAGAACATTTTTAGGCGAAAAGTGTACCCTCTTTAAAAAGCCATATCTCAAGAACCGTAAAAGATACAGAGCTCATCGACCCAGCGTTGGAAAGTAGAAAGATAGTACTTGCGAAAAGTGCCCTCGAAAAGCATCTCACGTCACGTTGATGACGTCATTATGACGTCACAAAGTCGTGAATTTCATATTTTGATTTCCCGAAATTCGGCGTTTTTCAGCGCAATTTTTCGGCATGAAGCTTTTGAGATAGGTGAAAATGCTTATGATAATTCAGAAAGGAAATTTAATGTACTTTCCAAAAATGGGGTCGAAAAGTTCCGGGCCCTCCGGCATCATTGAGATATTTGCAATTGTTTGAAACACTTTGACACGAAAAATCGCAAAAAATAGCAAAACGGTAAGGATGAGTTAGAGAGAACGGGACCATCCCAGAACTTCATCTTTGGATATGTTGTCGGTCATAGTCCCAACTGTGCTAATGAATGGGTCTCAGATAGTTAATATAATTTTATGACGTAATTGTGACGTCATCAGTAATGCTAGGTAACGCAAATTTTGTACGCGCGATTTGACGCCAAATTGCAATATCTGAGCACAGAAAAAGGATGATATTTTTTCCAAAAACCAAAAAGGATTTGGTTGTGGTGGCCCGCGGCGGTTTTAAGGCGTTCTTTACTTTAAAACCCATGATATGGAATAGAACGCGACGGTTAAAACTGCCGCAACGGCACTTTTTCGAAGCATAATAGTTTCGTGAAAGCTGTACATTTTGAAGTAACGTTGCAGCAGTTTTAGCCGTCGCGTTCTATTCCATATCATGGGTTTTAAAGTAAAGAACGCCTTAAAACCGCCGCGGGCCACCACAACCAAATCCTTTTTGGTTTTTGGAAAATACATAGGTATATATATATAGGTATATGGATAGCCAAAAACAATTGAAAATTGTTTGGGTTTCGCAGCCACTCCAGTTCCTAAAATAATACGATAAAAATTATTGATATGAATTTTAATCGCAGCCCGGTCGTGGCGGTGCATTTTGTTAATGTTTGCAAAGCTATTCGATTTGACCAATACGTTTATCACATTTCTGTGTTTAGGTACAGCTCGATCTTGACAAAGTCAGAGAGGGATTTACACAATGAATTAAAGAGCTGTTATTCCATTACTACATTGAAATTGCAGTGGTCTACTACCACCGTGCACCGCCACGACCGGGCTGCGATTAAAATTCATATCAATAATTTTTATCGTATTATTTTAGGAACTGGAGTGGCTGCGAAACCCAAACAATTTTCAATTGTTTTTGGCTATCCATATCACTCTTTTTTGGCAAAAAATTATACTACATCCAGTACAAGTTGAGATAATTGCTTTTATTAGTCAATTATTTCATTAAAGCAGTTTACAACCGGTACTCAAATTTAATGTACAAAACGTAATTCCGGCTGTAGTGAATAATACCGTTAGAATTAAGTCGGTATCATTTTTAATTTTTGAGCTATACGAGATAATTACTTTAATTGGTCAATTATTCATTTAAGCGGTTGACAACCTGTACATAAATTAACGAATAAACCGTAATTTTGGCTCTAGTTAATGATGCCGTTAAAATTAAGTCGTTATCATCTTTTGTTTTCGAGTTATACAGAATAATTACTTTAATTGCTCAATTATCTCATTAGGCGGTTGAAAACAGGTACTCAAGTTGAACGTATAAAGCGTCATTTTGGCTTAAGTTAATGATATCGTTGGAATTAAGTTGCTATCATTTCTTCTTTCGGAGCTAAACGCGATAATTACTTTAATTGGCCAATTATCTCATTAGCCGGTTGAAAATCGGTACGCAAATTTAACGCATTTAACGTTATAGGCTCTTGTTAATGATACCGTTGGAATTAAGTCGCTATCATTTCTACTTTCGTGGTTTTACGCGATAATTACTTTAATTGGCCAATTATCTCATTAGGCGGTTGAAAACCGGTACGCAAATTAAACACATATAACGTTATTGTGGCTCCAGTTAATGATACCGTTGGAATTAAGTCGCTATCATTTTTACTTTCTGAGTTATACGCGATAATTACTTTAATTGGTCAATTATCCAATTAAGGATTTGGCGAAAATATTTCTAACATGCCCTAGTGCACGCACCTCATTCTAGAGTTTCATATGCCGTTTGGATTACGGTTCTATCTTTTATGGTTTTCCCGTTTTGTGGTAGTAGTCGGAGGAGGAGGAAGAGGAGGAGGAATCGTCGTCGTACCGTCCATAACACTAATTTTCGGCAAAATGCTATTTTTTTGATAATTTATTGTGAGAAAACGGTGCATCCGATTTTCATGAAATTTTCAGGAATTGTTCTTCATCCCATGGACTACAACTATGCAAATTTTCGTATCCAACAGAGCTCGTTAACATGTCTAAAACGCGACTCGAAAATCGCGATTTTCGCAAATCACTGTATTTGTCCCTCCCCATTGGCCTTTTTGTGAAGGCAAGTGAGAGGGTTGGCAGAGATCGTGGTTTGGGAAGGTGAGAATAGGGATATGTGTATATCAGGACCAGATTTGCAATACAACTACTGTAATTTGTGGAAAGTGCCCGGATTGCTCCTTTCTAATATCAGTCGCGAAAATGTCCCTCCGTCCGTCTGTCCGTCCGTCTGTCCAAGATCACAAATCTTCAAAATCACGAATTTTATAATCATTGGCTGTCGGTTGTCAAAACTAAAGTCTGACTTGGTCCATCCGTGGAAAATGCTCAAATTGAAGGGCTGTTGAAGAATTCGTGACTTAAAATTTTAGGAGTGAGTTGGGCTATGGATTGAGGGATGAGATGATGAGGTTCTGTATTAACGTGTTAGTACCAAACTGTATCACTATTCGACTGTATACTGAATTCGGCTAAGTTGAAAAAATACGGTGGGTCGATTTGATTTGTGAAAGACGAATGATTCCTTTCGGAACGAGTGACAGCATTGAAACAGAAAGCATGAAATTTGAAATTTTGAAGATGAGATGAAAAGTGACATCAACAGTCAAGTGATATCAACAGTCAAGAAAATACAGCGCGTGAATAAATGGTTACACAATCTGATGCGAAACGTAAACCAATTCAACGAAATGGCGTGAAATCTACAACGAACTGATTACAACAACTTGGTACGTAAGAACGCGCGCGCAAGAATTTCAGAAGAAATGGCACGTGCCAATGCATGTTCAGGTTCTCGGTGGTCGCGCGCAGCCTGGGCGCAATATTTATACTCCTACTAGGAGTGCCTGTTGTAGAATGAGGCTAAGGTTACATCAAGCACCGCCGGGGAGGGAAATTAAGCGCCTGCATACGGGAACATCCCACAAACAAGAATTGAAGAATTCAGCCCGCAGGCGCAATTTTTGTTATATATTGGGCGCTGGCAAACTCATTTTTCAAAACATGAAAATTGGTCGCGCTACGACTTTTAGCACTTCGTGCTGGTACTCCTTGCTCTGTTACTGTGTCTGGCCAGCTGTCCCGGCCCTTCGGGCCAGGACTGCTGCCCTCGGCCCTTCGGGCCGATGGCAGCACCCCTGCCCTTCAGGCGGGGGTGCTTAGGGCATCTGCCCTTCGGGCAGATGCCCTCATCCGGAGACCCCATAACGTGGCTGCGAGCGCTTGCCAGCGCCCTGATAACCACGCGACCAGAAAGAGACTTTTGCAATTCGCCACGCGCAGCGTGGTAAATTACAATTAGGGGCGAACATCAGTGAGTGTCTAATTGCACATATACACGAACGTCAGTAAGTAATGTATGTGAAAACCAAAACTCAAAAGTCTCTTTCTTGGCGCGTGGTTATATAGTATATTTTCCAAAAACCAAAAAGTATTTGGTTGTGATGGTCCACGGCGGTTTTAAGGCGTTCTTCACTTTGAAACCCATGATATGGAAAAGAACGCGACGGTTAAAACTGCTGCAACGTCACTGCAAAATGTGAAGCATTCACGAAACTGCAATGCTTCGAAAAAGTGTGATGTTCAATTAGTGCGATTTCGGCTACGGAAACTTACTCAAATTTCAACATGAAATATGGCCAATCCATGAAAACATATAGTTGGGGGATGGCAAGCAAAGTTACATAACTCACTTCCGATGCTCGGAAGCTCGTTTACTGTTAAGATCGCCGTCCTATGCTCGCCCTCGGACCCTTCGGGTCCTCGGGCTCGCGCTCGGGCCTCGGCCCTCGCTCAGTTAGGTTCGCCGTCTAATGCTCGCCCTCGGACCCTCCGGGTCCTCGGCTCGCGGCTCGGGCCTTCGGCCCTCGCACAGTTAGGTTTGCCGTCCAATGCTCACCCTCGGACCCTTCGGGTCCTCGGGCTCAAATATAAACGAGTCGAGCTATAACCAAGCCAAAGTAAAGGGTTTATCATCCGGATTGTATGCATTAATCAGTGCAATTAACAATGAGGCCGCAGGCCGAATTGTTAATTGACACGATTAATGCATTAAATTCGGATGATAGACACTATTCATGACCCAAACGTTTAGATGGACCAAAACCACAAGATTTAGATGGTGGTATTTCGGGGGAAGAGTTAAATATATGTACTTTAGAGGCGTAAGACGAACACGCAGACAATATAGAGCCCTGCGCGAGCAGGGCTCTATATAATATTTAAATGTCGACAGCGAAGCTGGAGACATTTAAATGATTTAGAGTGCGAGGCGAAGCGAAGCTGAGCCGAGTGCTCTAAATCATATTTCTGCGGTGAGTTTGAGCCTCTAAAGTACTATAGTAGTCGAACGGTGTACACAAGACACACCCTGTACACAACAAGCACACATTACCTTATATGGTAATAATAAAAAATGCTTGTTTACACAAAACAAAAAAGCGCATAACTCAGCCGTTTTTTGAGCAATTTTGATCAAATTTTCAGGATATTACGGGCAAGATATGACCAATATAATCCTGGAGTAGCTAACATTTTTGACCTCCAGAAATTGAGATATGACAAATAAACTGGTGTTTTGTTTTAAAGTTACCGCTTAATAAGTGGCTTTTCGGTCATAACTCCGCTTCTGGAGCTCAAAAATGAATCTAAACTTCACTGAGATGTTGCTTATATCTAGCTCTAAATATCCTGAAAGTTTCATCAAGTTTGCTCAAAAAACCTCGGAGATATGCACGTTTTTGTAACGCAAATACAAAGGTCGCATAGATTTACATTTAAAGTTGTAAGTCATAACAGACACATGATATAAAACGCGTGTAGAACACGACTCTACGCATATAGTAATACCCTTTAAATCGGTCAAAACTTGTCGTGAGACTACTATATAATTATGATTATCAGTCAAAAAACTTTTATTTTAACTATTTTTTTGAAATGGTACCTTTTCTTTCGAGGGGGCTGCAGCCCCCCTAGCCCCCCTGACCCCTCTGTGTACAAGTACTACAATATTGGTAATGTATAAATCAGCGGCGACAAACCAATGCATCAAAATGTGAATACTGAACGACCGACCAAACAAAGTGTACAATATCAAATGGAGAACCACTCATGGTGAACATCGCCATTTGCATTTGCAATTACTTTTCTTTTTCTATTTGGCTGCGATTTTGTAGCTCTCTTATCAGCTAGTGCTTATCTAGTGCTTATCTACTGCTGCCATACCTGCATTGTGTTCATTCTACCGTGTATATACAAGACAATATGGCATCGAATCGTCACCATATAAATGACAGTGAAAACGTGAAAGTCGTCATTGGAAAACTCATAGAAAAGGCTGCGTCGTCTGTCAGACCAGTCATTTCCAATTTTGACTATTTCAAATCACGTTACTCGAGAATTGTGCTGAGTTCTTGGAGATTGCTCCTGCGGATAAAGACGGTTACAAGATCTACACTAAGTCTACCCTTGTTGGCCGCATCTACCTTGCGTTCATGGCTCTGATGCCGACCAAGTGTGGTGAGTGTGGGGACGACTATTTGATCGAGCATGAGCCGGAAGCTCAACCGTTTTTCATCTGTTTCAAGTGCTTTCAAGGATCTCACGACTGCGACAAAAGCAGAGTACTGCACCAGACTCTAGACGCAATGAATACTCCGACTGGTTTTGTGTGGCTCTGTGACACTTGTCACAAATCTCTTGACCCGATTGCAACTAGGAAACAGAGATCCCGTCACAACTCCGGAACGCTATCGTCTCACGAAAACCAGTCACTGGACGGTACATCTGACAGTTTAGGACTTCCCATACCGAATACTTTGCCATCATCTCAGACTAGTAGTTTTGTAAACATTTCGTCTGAGGTGTCAGCTGACTCAGCAGCTGCTCCGTCGCAGGATGCCGCCACCGACCTCTCTCCTCCTGCTGCAATCTGCCAGAGATTCCTGAACTGGAACTGCCCCCATGGAATCAGTGGTAAGAAGGAGGTCGGCGGAAGCCGATGTCCTTACACTCACCCTAGGGTCTGTAACCAGTTCAGAGAAGGTGGTGCTACAGGGAGGAAAGGATGTAAGAAGGGCAAAGGCTGCAGTTTCTTTCACCCGAGATCTGCGAAACTGTGGTAGGGAGTGGTTCATGTTCCAAGAAAGGCTGTTCGAAGTTCCATCCTCGTTCTGGCAAGAGGAAACCTCCTCGAACTTCCAAGGAGAAAGCTACTAAAGGGAAAGGAGCCAGCAACAACAACAGCAGCAACTCGGAATCAAAAGATTTTTTCCCTCCCCATTGGCCTTTTTGAAAATACAAAAAGGCAAATGAGAGGGTTGGCAGAGATCGTGGTTTGGGAAGGTTAGAAATAGGATATGTGTATATGAGGTCCAGTTTTGCAATACAACTACTGTAATTTCTGGAAAGTGCCCGGATTGCTCCTTTATAATATCAGTCGCGAAAATGTCCCTCCCTCCGTCCGTCCTTCCGTCCGTCCTTCCGTCCGTCCCCTTATCACAAATCTTCAAAATCACGAATTTTATAATCATTGGCTGTCGGTTGTCAAAGTCTGACTTGGTCCATCCGTGGAAAATTCTCAAATTCTCTAAAATTATGATAAATTCTAAATTGAAGGGCTGTTGAAGAATTTGTGACTTGAAATCTTAGAAGTGAGTTGAGGGATTGAGGGATAAGATAATAAGGCTTCGGTTCTGTATTAGTTTTAGTTACAAACTGAATCACTATTCGACTGTATACTGAATTCGACTAAGTTCAAAAAATACGGTGGGTCGATGTGATTTGTGAAATACGAATGATTCTTTTCGGAACGAGTGACAGCATTGAAAGAGAAAGCATGAAATTTGAAATTTGAAGATAAGATGAAAAGTGACATCAACAGTCAAGTGATATCAACAGTCAAGAAAATACAGCGCGTGAACAAACGGTTACACAATCTGATGCGAAACGTAAACCAATTCAACGAAATGGCGCGTAATCTACAACGAACTGATTACAACAACTTGGTACGAAAGAACGCGCGCGCAAGAATTTCAGAAGAAATGGCACGTGCCAATGCATGTTCTCGGTGGTCGCGCGCAGCATTGGCGCAATATTTATACTCCTACTTGGAGTGCCTGTTGTAGAATGATGCTAAGGTTACACCAAGCACCGCCGGGGAGGGAAATTAAGCGCCTGCATACGGGAACATCCCACAAACAAGAATTGAAGAATCAAGCCCGCAGGTGCAATTCTTTTTTAGAGTTGCAGAACTTGGTCGTAGGAATGGCGGCCAAGTTGGAGGCGCTGGAGAAGAAGTTGGACCAAGGTGCAGCCACGTGTCAACCAGTCACGTACCCAGCTTCAGCTCCACACACCCAAATACCGATGTACTACCCAGCTCCTACACCCCCACCAGGAATGGGCTAGTGTGCTATGAAATCAAGGAGGCTATCATGCACCATCTTGACAAAGGTGAAAGCAGAGCAGTGGAAACTGGAAAGAATCAAGACTAATCCTAAGTTCTTTTACTCATATGCTAAATCATTCTCCAAGGTTCAGCATAGCATTACAGCCCTCCTGAACGAAGATCAGGAGCTAGTTACTGAACGCAAACAGCTTGCTACCATCTTGCAGCAGCAGTTCTGTTCTGTATTCAGTGACCCAAACTGTCCCAACAAATCAGATCCTGCTTTATTAACAAAGTAACAATATAGACTTGGAAGCTATATCCGAGATAAAGCTCGACTCTGCTCCAGGGCCTGATGGGATACCTGCCGTTCTACTTAAGAAGTGTGCTTCTAGTTTGAGAATCCCTATCCACCTTCTATGGTCAGAATCCATGTCCACTGGTATAGTACCAAGCTACTACAAGAAAGGGCTGGTTACACCACTCTTCAAGAAAGGGAGTAGATGTGCAGCTGCCAACTACAGGCCTGTAACTCTGACGTCACATGTGGTGAAAGTGTATGAGAGAGTGGTCAGAAAACACATGGTACACCATCTTGAATCTAACAACCTGTTAACTGAGAAACAACACGGTTTTAGATCAAACAGAAGCTGTCTCACTCAAATGCTTGACCATTTCGATGGTATATTCGAAGGGCTAACAAATGGTAAAGATACAGATTCCATCTACCTGGACTATGCAAAAGCGTTTGACAAGGTTGACTTGGAACTTCTTATCTCTAAGCTAAGGAGATATGGGTTTCACAACAAGCTTATAGAATGGATCCAATCGTTCCTCACTGATCGAGATCAAGTGATGGTTCTGAATGGTGTTCACTCAGACCTCGCTAAGGTTTTGAGTGGTGTTCCTCAAGGAAGCGTGCTAGGGCCACTCCTGTTCATATTGTTCATAAATGACTTAGAACAAGTGGTTGCTTCATCTAAGGTCAGCTTCTTTGCCGACGATACTAGAGTTTCCAAACAGATTGGCTGCCTTGAAGACTGCTTGCTGCTTCAAGATGATCTGTACAGAATTCTTCAATAAATTGATGAATAATCTATTTATTCTCTTTCGACTCGATGGTACAAGTACTAAACGATGTGGTTCTTCACTGTACTTGTACCATCGAGTCAAAAGAGAATAAATAAGTTATTCATCAATTGTAATCATGCGACTCTTATTCAACAACCCGATCCGTAAAATCAATTCTTCAATGGTCACAGGGAAACAACATGGAGCTCCATGAACAAAAGTTCGAGCTCTTGAATCACCTTCACTACAGTAAAAGCTCAAACTTCGAACTTCCTTTTGTTGCTGAAACCTTGTGCTACAAAGTTTCCGATGAGGTACTACTCAGTCCAGTTGAGCACGTCAGAGATCTCGGAGTTCGTGTATCAAGTGATCTCAGCTGGTCTAGGCACATTGGGAATATAGTGTCAAAAGCCAGAAGCTCTTTGTCTTGGGTGTTCAGTGTTTTTAAAACTCGTGACAGAACTGTCATGTTGACTAGTTAGGAGCACTCTAGAGTACTGTTGCCCACTGTGGGACCCATGCAAAGTTAATTTTTTAAGGTACCTCCAGCTCGTCCTTAAAACCAGTAGGTGCTCCTTATAATTATTATTATTATTATTATAAGGAGCACCTACTGGTTTTAAGGACGAGCTGGAGGTACCTTAAAAATTCGCCGTTTAAGGAGCAGCTAAAGGACCAACTTAAGGACGAGGTGGATTGGGTAATAGTGATTTTTCGGGAATTTTAAGGTCGACCTAACTCGCTAAGGAGCACCTTAAAATCGCCTTAAAGGAGCACATTGGGTAATACGGAATTTTAAGGTGGACCTTAAACTGCAGTTTGGGCCGTTTTAAGGAGCACCTAGGGCTTAAGGTCGACCTTAAACGGTTGTGTAATCCTTAAACCACACGTTATATGTGATAATAATTTGGAGCTACATCGTTGTCACAACAGAGCAGATAAATTTCAATAATTCAATTTGCTGTTAGCGGAGTTTGCAGTCCTGTTGTGATCGGTTCAAAAAGCAAAAACAGCCAAAATCTTTTAATAATTAATAATTATGTGATTGGAATTCGTAACCGGTAAAATTCGTAAACGGTTTTAAACCGATAATAAGCTCTTGAATTTGTGTACAAAATTTTTAATTTATATTCAATCTCAATTCAGCAATTTGGGTAAAAATAGCTGGCAGTGATAGCTCTCATGCTTTTGGGAACTGTGTGAGTGCCCCACCGTAGGCTTCAATCAATCAAATTGACAATAAGTCTATTAACCAGCAATTGTGTTCGATTGACTGATATGTTTTTTAACGAGCCCCATCAATCATCATAGCAAGATTTTTACTCGCCAGCAGTAAAGTCCATTTCACTGGCCCCAAGCACATTCAAATCCATCTATAATTTCATTTGCTAACAGATTCAATTTGCATCTAATTTCTAAATTTAATTTCACTTCCATATTTAATTTCACTTCCATATGACCTTCCATATGACCTTCCTTATATGGTGGTTTCTACCATATATGGAGCTGCTCCTTAACTGAGCTGCTCCTTTACGACCTGCTCCTAAAAATTTAAGGAGGATCTCCTCCTTTCAATTTGGGTAATAGCAGAAAGTGTCAAAGGAGGAGCTGCTCCTAAGATGCCCCTTAGCGTTTGAGGACGACCTCCCCCTTTACGGTTTAGGTCGACCTTTACGAATTGGGTAATACCAATTTTGCTTAAGGAGGACCTACAGTAGGTGCTCCTTAGAGCTCCTCCTTAAACATAGAGCTTCTTAGGTCGACCTAACACGAAAATTGTGTAATCCGGCCCTTAGAGGGGGTACAAAGAACATTCACTAGTCGAATAGGTGGTCTACAGCATATCAACTATTGGAAAAGGCTTGCTGAACTGAAGCTCATGTCACTGCAGCGCAGGCGGGAACGCTATGTCATCTTGGTGATGTGGAAGATCCTCCACAAAGTTGTCCCAAACTGTTGTGGCATCACATTTAAAACGACACTAAGACATGGTTCTGTAGCTATTATTCCTCCACTGTCAAAGTCTAGCTCGTCAGGAAATCAGACGCTGTATGACAGGTGCTTCTCAGTTCAAGGACCGAAACTGTGGAACAAGGTGACGGTTGATGTTAAAGCTACAAAATCGTTTGAATCGTTCAAAATCGCACTGTCGAAATTCGTTGCTTTGATACCAGACCACCCTCCGGTCTCTGGTTACAGCTGCAGCTGGTCGAACTCATTACTGCGACTACACGCCATCGACCTCGAGGTGGTCGGACATCTGATGGCCCTTCTGACTGACGGACAAACTCCACCAAGTTACCAAGTTAGTTACTTTCAAAAATGTAAAGCAGTCACGTTCCATTCTATACCTGTGTTATAGAATGAAAGGTTTAGTAACGAGTAAAAATTACTAAACGTCATATTACACACGAGGGCCGGAGGCCCGAGTGTGTAATATGGCATTGAAAAACCGAGGCCGAAGGCCGAGGTTTTTTAATGCTGAGTTTAGTAATTTTTACGAGTTATTAAACTGAATTATGCACCGACTTTACTCGAAAAAATGGCAATATTTTCAAACACAAGGAAATGTTTTAAATTAAGATTTGAAGGTACAGTTTGCTCAACTGTGCGAAATAAATTATTACGCACTGTTCTACTGCACCATAATAAATTATTATGACCTACAGTGCGTAATAAATCCGGATTTCGGCACTACAGTGCGTAATAATTTATTGCGCACGGTACCCTGGTGCCTATAGGGTTTTTGAATACATAGCATAAACACGCCTTGGAGGTGCATAATGGTTCTTCGCAGACGACACCCGTATACTGCGGCATATCTTCAAACTCGATGACACTGAGACATTGCAGCATGATCTCAACAGTGTAGTTGATTGGGCCAAGTGCAACAATATGGCACTACACGAGGATAAGTTTGAGCTCCTTGTTCATAGACACTGTCCCCAAAATACCCTGCTCAACCTACCGTTTGCTGTTTTGACACAAACATATCAAGTTTCAAGTGGTAACATGCTCTACCCCTCAAAAGAAGTTAAGGATTTGGGGGTTATTGTCTCAGCGGATCTTTCTTGGAGCTCTCATGTCAATTTGATTGCAGAACGTGCTCGAAAAGTCATGGCCTGGGTTTTAAGTGCGAGTCGAGACAAGAGACAAGCTGACGTTGATGACTCTTCACAAATCCCTTGTCAGAAGTCACCTCGAGTACTGCTGTCCCTTATGGAACACCCCCAAACGTGCTAATATTCAGGAATTGGGTGTGCAGCGCACATTCACAGCAAAAATTCAAAGTTTTCGTCATTTTATTAACTACTGGGAAAGGCTGAAAGCCCTGAACCTGATGTCCTTGCAAGAGAACGGTACATCATTATACACATGTGGAAAGTGTTGCACGGCAAGTGTCCAAATGATACCAGCATCAAGTTCTCTGCTACACCACGACATGGCTACAGAGCAATGGTGCCCAGCCTTTCTAGAACGTGCAGTCAACACAACCAGACGCTTTTTGACAGTTCATTTGCTGTTGTGGGACCTCGATTATGGAACACAATCCCAGCCAGTCTGCACACAATCGAGGATATCCTACGCTTCAAGTCGTTGCTCACAGCGTTCGTCATTTCCTTCCCTGATGAACCCACAGTTCCCGGATACAGTAAAGAAACGGGAATTCACTTCTAGAATGGAATGGCTACAAGACAGCTCCTTCGCTGTCGGGGTGGTGCGCAGCTGCGATGGCCTGATAGAGGAATCTACGAAACTCAACAAAGTACAAAAGTACAAAGTACAAAGTAAGTACGAGTCGACGTCACGTGACATGTCTATCATAATATAAAGGTTTGCAAATGTACACAGTAATTACAATGTGTTGATTGGTGTTCGTTATTGTACATACATGTACATTTGCTAAATACAATCTAGATTGGTCAGGTAAAACAGGGTAAATAAACAGGGTAAATAAACAGTGTAAATAAGCAGGGTAAATAAACAGTGTAAGCATGTTTAATTAAGTTTTGTAACATTCGGTAATTTAGTGTGTCGGAATACGAATATAAAACTAAAGATGGACTTTCGAAATCTACTGATGGACTCTTCAGAGAAAGACTTTCGCGCGTGTTTATACCTATAACTCCATATTTGGTTTTACAAAATACAACTCCATCAGTGATGGTTATACCGTATACGTATGGAGCACGCGCGAAAACAACTTGGCCGTGTATATAACAAAATAGATGGTTTTGGAAAGCAATACAACAAAAAGACAAAATCTATGAATAAAGATCATAAACTTTTGGCGCAATGAATTAGTCTCGTTGAACTAACTTGAATTTATCTGCAGTTTGGTAGTACATCATGTAAAAGTTGCACATTTCATCCTGCCCAGTAGCTCCTATATCCACTTCCGTATCCTTATCATTGATAAACAAGCACCGTGCATGTAACAAGTCACCTGAAATAATGATGTCAACGCAGTGGTCGACCGGTGGCAGGATCTCAGCCGGGGCCGGGGAAGACTTTCGAGAAATTTGACCGGGGCCGGGGAACCATCAATTTAGCCGGGGATGGCTGACCAAAGTTAGATAAAGACAATTGGGGTACTTATCAGAAAATACATGAAATACAGAGTATGTGCATGAAAAAACTGACAGGTATTCAATACACATTTAGGCAAAATCACTGAAATTCAATGATATGCAGGGGTCTGGGGGCAGCAGCCCCCAGAAGCCAGACAACTTGAGTTAATAGAATAATCGCCTCTTTAGTATTTCAACTCAATTTCTCGTATTTTTCAAACGAATCTGGCTATAGTTAAGTAGCTAAATCAATACTGTCACTGAAATTCAATGATATGCAGGGGTCTGGGGGCAGTAGCCCCCAGAAGCTAGACGACCTGAGTTAATAGAATTATCGCATCTTTAGTATTTCAACTCAATTTCTTGATTTTTTAAATGAATCTGGCTATAGTTAAGTAGTTAAATCAAAACAGATCTAAACATGCTGTCAGGTGTAATAGCTCCAACACATCTGATATGAATAAATGCGCAACCAAGAACAAGTTAACCAGGGTTTCATTCACATTTAGAGTTTTATCGACACAAGTTGAGAGTTGACTGAATTTAGACTCAATCAGTTAATGTTCTACAATATTGCCATAATATTAAATTACTCCAATATGTGCATTATTGTTAAGTGCATAATCTAAATGTCGCATTTTGATAAGTTGAAAATATTGAATGTTTTAACATGGTTATACATTTACTATGATATTTGTGTGATATGTAGAGTTTTTGTTGATGTTTGATGCTCTATTGCAAACAAATTTAAATATCTTGAGTCTTACAAGAATAACTCTTTATGAAAATACTTTCATCAAATTTCATTGACCAATATCACCACCCCTTATAGCTTAAAATTTAATACCCCTCACCTCTTGTCATTGAACCAACATGATATCATTATTCCTAAATTTTGATTTTGTGCAACGGAAAACACATATTATGACCGTCGGCTTATCGAAATTGAGGATTGAACAATGCGAGATAACCTGCAGCAAGACGAACAGACCGCATACTCGACTGAAAACGCTGAATTGCGTGATTTTTACTCTAAATTACATGACAATGAGGACGCAAAAATAGATTTTCCTAGGTACCAAAATAGTGAATATATAGATTCTGCCAAGTATTATACCATAAATGAACTCAATAATGCCCTTGAAAATTTTAGTGAGTGTAAAGATACGAAAATTCTAAATCAGAACATAAGAGGTATTGCAACAAATTTTGAAAATTTTACTAGTTACTAGTACGCTTAAATCAAAGATTCAAAATTATTTGTCTGACAGAATATGAATGTCACATAACAAAAGAAACTTCTGATAGTGATCTTGAAAACTATAAAATTGACGGCTACCAATTTTTTCACGTAAAATCAAGTATCAAATTCGGCGGAGTTATTATTTATATTAAGGACAGTCATGAGGCACGGTGTATCGAGGAGTTAACTGGTTCTAATTCGAGTTGTGATTATTTGTTTATAGAAATAAAGAACAAAAATAGCAGCAAAAAAATAATCACAGGAGGTTACTATCGACATTGCATAAACACGACAACTGAAAAACAAAATTTGAAAGCCATCTCAATTATAAAAGAATAAAAAATAATAAGATAATTATGCTTGGCGATATGAATATATTATGTCTTCTAACAAGAATTGCACCTGCCAGCACAACTCTTGTTTGTCCATTGTTCCTGTATGCAGGCGCTTAATTTCCCTCCCCCGTGGTGCTTGAAGTTGA
This sequence comes from Beroe forskalii, assembly GCA_011033025.1. Lineage (NCBI taxonomy): Eukaryota > Metazoa > Ctenophora > Nuda > Beroida > Beroidae > Beroe > Beroe forskalii. The sequence goes on from WFMF01000134.1 coordinate 177,788, forward strand.
TGTTTGCTTAGTATCATGATACAACACGTGCATGCTGTCCTACTTCAAGTGAGAGTATAACCTTAGCTAATCTAACGGCGCGTAGTTATACTGTTGCATTTATTGCAAAAAGGCTGGTGCGTAAGAGATCCAAATATTTTCGTATCTCTATCACATGAAATTTCAATATGGCGCTATCATCTATAACGTGAAATATCAACATGGGTTGACGCATAACACATTAACATCAGTCAAACAGTTATTTGACAAACCCTGTCAAACTTTTCAGAGGGCCCTGCGCACCTTCGGACTTCGACTTGATTGAATTATTTCAATTTGACGAAAACTTTCATGTTTGCCTTCTCAATAAACATTAAACAGCTCTTGGACAATGGACGCTCTACCTCATTGATATTCATTCCACTGTAATCGTTACTAATTGCATATATACTGCGGCGCACTTTGATATATTTTGACTCATTCTGCGCCGCGCACGAACATACATCAACAATACGTGATCTCCGCAAGCGTTCAATTGCGCGCGTTGTGCGCGCGCAAATGTATGAGTTGCTAGGAGACTCGTCTGTATGACGTTTTTACGCCACTTTTATGACTTTCTTACACCACAATCGTTTTCCGGGCACTTTTCAGAAATTACAGTAGTTGTATTGCAAACCTGGACCTGCTATACACATATCCTATTTATCACCTTCCCAAACCACGATCTCTGCTAACCCTCTTCAATGCCTTTTTGTAAAACAAAAAAGCGTTGGGGAGGGAAAAAATCTTACAAATCAAAGCTTCCATGAAATATTTTAACACACTTCTCAGTTATGATCTTGAATTGCACACTTTTTTACCCACGAGAGTACAAATAGATAATAAGACACTCTTCGTGAAATCAATTTCTCTGATTGACCGCAAATAGAATAGTCGCCTTTATAGAAAAATTTTTGTATTTTTTCAACATGTATGGTCCGAGAAAAATCAAAAGTGTTGTGGAACTACAATGTGTCGAATGCACTGGGGGCGACAACCTCAAGAAACCAGATAAAATAGATTCCTCAATAGAATAGCTCAATAGCATTTTAGCCTTTTTAAAAACGGTATTTTCATCTATTTTTAACGTGTCTTTCGTGCAAAAATAAGACGAAAGTTAAACTTAAATGATAGATACGGGTCGTTGGGTCTGGGGGTGGCGGTCCGAGGTCAATAGATAGCAACATCAGCTTAATAATTCAATAAATTTTCTATTGAGCAAAGTAAAAGTCGTAAGCATTAACAATATCATTGGATGGAAAAATATATCGTCCCGTTTCATGTCAAATTAGGAAATTATTGTGGAATTCACAAATTTTCATCTGAAAAGGCAAATATTAAATCCCCGGCCAAATTCCCCGACAAAATCACAATTTAAGGCCAGGGTCGGGGTTGAAAATTCGGTCGGGACCGTGGCCGGGGCCCCGGTTGCTTCCTCAATTTTGACTGGGGCCGGGGACAGTGATTTTGGCCGGGGCTAGGGCCCCGGCCAAATTTTAATTCTCTCATATCATTTGGAAGTAAGAAATCAGTCTCCTAGGACATCCCACTGACCCCTCTCTTACCTGTTTTGATAACATGGGTCGCTCCCTCCATCAAATAGAACATCTGGGGCTTCCGTGGATCCCCAGACCCGAGCAAAGTCCAGTCTCCCTCTCGCTCACGCCACGCTGACACTACAGCTCCAAGCTTGTGGGTGTGTGTACGGAACGCGAAGGGGGTCATGTCTTCTTCTTCCTGGGGGAGTGGAGGGTCATGTCTTATTCTTCCTGGGGGAGTGGGGGTCATGTCTTATTCTTCCTGGGGGAGTGGAGGGGTCATGTCTTATTCTTCCTGGGGGAGTGGAGGGTCATGTCTTATTCTTCCTGGGGGAGTGGAGGGGGTCATGTCTTCTTCTTCCTGGGGGAGTGGAGGGTCATGTCTTCTTCTTCCTGGGGGAGTGGAGGGTCATGTCTTCTTCTTCCTGGGGGAGTGGAGGGTCATGTCTTCTTCTTCCTGGGGGAGTGGAGGGTCATGTCTTCTTCTTCCTGGGGGAGTGGAGGGGTCATGTCTTCTTCTTCCTGGGGGAGTGGAGGGGTCATGTCTTCTTCTTCCTGGGGGAGTGGAGGTCATGTCTTCTTCTTCCTGGGGGAGTGGAGGGTCATGTCTTCTTCTTCTTCCTGGGGGAGTGGAGGGTCATGTCTTCTTCTTCCTGGGGGGGGGGTCATGTCTTATTCTTCCTGGGGGAGTGGAGGGTCATGTCTTCTTCTTCCTGGGGGAGTGGAGGGGGTCATGTCTTCTTCTTCCTGGGGGAGTGGAGGGTCATGTCTTCTTCTTCCTGGGGGAGGGGGGTCATGTCTTATTCTTCCTGGGGGAGTGGGGGTCATGTCTTCTTCTTCCTGGGGGAGTGGAGGGTCATGTCTTCTTCTTCCAGGGGTCATGTCTTCTTCTTCCTGGGAGTGGAGGGGTCATGTCTTCTTCTTCCTGGGGGGTCATGTCTTCTTCTTCCTGGGGGAGTGGGGAAGGTCATGTCTTATTCTTCCTGGGGGAGTGGAGGGTCATGTCATCTTCTTCCTGGGGGAGTGGAGGGTCATGTCTTCTTCTTCCTGGGGGAGTGGGGAAGGTCATGTCTTATTCTTCCTGGGGATGTCTTCTTCTTCCTGGGGAGGAGGGTCATGTCTTATTCTTCCTGGGGAGTGGGGGGGTCATGTCTTCTTCTTCCTGGGGAGTGGGGGGGGTCATGTCTTCTTCTTCCTGGGGAGTGGAGGGGTCATGTCTTCTTCTTCCTGGGGAGTGGGAGGGTCATGTCTTATTCTTCCTGGGGAGTGGAGGGTCATGTCTTCTTCTTCCTGGGGAGTGGGGGGGGTCTTCTTCTTCTTCCTGGGGGAGTGGGGGGGTCATGTCTTATTCTTCCTGGGGGAGTGGAGGGGTCATGTCTTCTTCTTCCTGGGGGAGTGGAGGGTCATGTCTTATTCTTCCTGGGGGAGTGGAGGGTCATGTCTTATTCTTCCTGGGGGAGTGGGGGGGGTCATGTCTTCTTCTTCCTGGGGGAGTGGGGAGGGTCATGTCTTCTTCTTCCTGGGGGAGTGGAGGGGTCATGTCTTCTTCTTCCTGGGGGAGTGGAGGGGTCATGTCTTCTTCTTCCTGGGGGAGTGGAGGGTCATGTCTTCTTCTTCCTGGGGAGTGGGGGTCCATGTCTTATTCTTCCTGGGGAGGAGGGTCATGTCTTATTCTTCCTGGGGGAGTGGGGGGGAAAAATGTCTTCTTCTTGGGGAAGTGGAGTTGTCTTATTCTTCCTAATGGGGGACCATTTTTTATTCTTGAAACAAGCAAAGGTCCATGCCCACTTCTTCTGGGCGCAGTCTAATGTCTTTTCTTCCTGGGGAAATGGCAGGGCACTCTTCTTCTTGTTCACGGACTTCGCTTCCGTCATGTCACCAACCAATTCTTCAGCTTATTCTTAAGAACAATTCTCAACATTGTTTTCGACGCTTTTCCAACATTGGACGTTAATCTTTTTGAAAAAGTAAAGTGGAGGGTCATTTTTAAATGATCGTCGACACCGAATACCATTTTCTATCACCCTGCAAAAATTGCGGCGTTTGGTGCAGTCTTTCATACAGGGCGGAGGGCACTGAGCAATTCCTCTCTTTCCTTTGTATTATTAAAGATATAAATCCCACCTATCGATCTTGTAATGTACTTGGAGAAGTAGGAAGTTTATGTTGGCATTGCTTCAATGTGGAAAGCAACGTTTTTCTGGCATGTAAAATCAGGTGCATCCAGCGCCCTGGAAATGAAATGAGTCAATTCTTCCTGGGAAGAAATATCAAAGTTAAAGTCATTATTAACGAGCTACATCCTATTATGAGTGAGTCTTTCCCGAGACTCGAACCCTGGATGTCATGAATCTTGTTCCAGATCTTATCCACTCATGAAAACTAACCAGCGCAGCCCCCAAACCAGGCCCCAATGTTTTCTACTTCTACTGCTACATTACCATCATATCACGCCTTATTATCAGTGCAATAGAAGGTCAGTACCAATACACCAACTAATCACACTGCTTATGGTTAATGCCTAGGACAGTGGAGCCCCACCGACAGTTTACCCTGCGACAGTTTTGGAGGGCGACAGTTTTTCCATGCGACTGCGAGTTTACCCCGCGACAGTTTACCCTTCGACAGTTTATCCCTAGACAGTTTACCCCAAGACAGTTAACCCTGCCTAGTTTAGTGAGTTTACCCTGTGACAGTTTACCTGGGGTGACAGTTTAAGAGAGTTAACCTCCCGACAGTTTTAACCTGCAACAGTTTGGGGATGACAAAACCCCGGCTTATTCGCTAAATTGAGGGTTATATTCTGCGACAGTTTTTGCGACAGTTTACCAACGATGGCGTTACCCCAGAAAAAGCTTACCCTGGGACAGTTCACCCTGGGGACAGTTGACAGCGAGTTAACCCTCGACAGTGACCCCTGCAACAGTTTACCCTGAAACAGTTTACCCTCAACAGTTTACCTGCGACAGTTTACCCTTGCGACAGTCTACCCTGCGACAGTTAACCCTGCGACAGTTTTTTAAAGGACAGTTTACCCTGCGATGGGTAATCGACATTTTTACCCTGCAAAAGATAATAACTCCAACAAGTTTTCCCCTGCGAGGGTTTAGGCATTGTTTACCCTGCGACAGTTTAATATTGCGACAGTTTACCCTGCGATGGGTCGTAAGACAGTTTACCCCACGATTACAGTTTACCAGAAAGAAAAAGTTTATTTTGACAAATTAAGTTTACAACCCCAAAGTTTTCAAGTTAAAATTTTAGATGAGCGACAAAGTTTAATGAGCGAAATTTCCCTTATCGAACCCTTGGATGTTTCAAAAATTCATTTTTAACTGTTCAGTTTGTGCACTAGTTCAGGGCAAGAAGTTTACCCCAAGACAGCTACCCACAACAGTTTAGTGATTTACCCTGTGACAGTTTACTATTTAAACAGTTTACCATCCGATCAGTTTACCTGCGATCAGTTTAGTGAGTTTACCCTTTTAAATTGACAGTTTAACCACGCACAGTTCACCCTGTGACAGTTTACCCTTTTTTTTTTTTACCCTCCGACAGTTTACCCTGCAACGGTTTGCGCTGCGACAGTTTACCCGCGACAGTTTAAAAATGCGACAGTTTGGTAAATTTAACCGACAGTTTACCCAAAACAGTTGTTTTTCGACAGTTTACCCTGCGACAGTTTACCCCAGAACAGTTTACCCTGCGACAGTGACAGGCCTTTGAAACTGAAAAAGTTTACACTTTGACAAAGTTTTTCTATGGTTTAATTGGTTTGCGACGTTTAAACAACAGTTTAATGCGACAGTTTATTTTGCGCACAGTTCAACAGTTTACCCTTAAAAGTTTTCCCCCCGACTGTTTACCCTGTAATAAGTATTTTTAACAGTTGAAGTTTGCATAGAGTTTATCCTGCGACTTTTTACCAGGCGACAGTTTTGCAACCCTGCGACAAAGAAACCCTGCGACAGTTTAGTGAGTTTACCCTGCGACAGCTTCCGTCATGCGACAGTTTACCCTGTGACAGTTTATGAATTGACAGTTTACCCTGTTTTTACCCTGCGACGGGTTTTCCCTTGGACAGTTTACCCTACGAAAGTTTACCCTGCGAATTTTTAGTGAGTTTATCCTACCATTTTTTACCTGCAAACAGTTTAACCAGGCCCGACAGTTTTCCCTGCGACAGTTTACCCAAGACAGTTTACCCTTCGACAGTTTATTAAAGACAGTTACCCACCCCCGAGATCTTGTTTACCCTGCGACAGTTTGCCTAGGACAGTTTATGTTGCGACAGTTTACCCTGCGACAGTTTACCCGCGACAGTTTTAGTGAGTTCCAGCGCCCTGAAATGAAAAGTTTACCCTATCGACAGTTTACCCTGCGAAAGTTTACCCTGAGACAGTTTACCTGGATGTCATGAATGGTAAGTTTACCCAATTGACGTTTACCCTGCGACAATGTTTTCGAGTTAACCCTACTGACAGTTTACCATCATATCACGTTTCCAGTGCGACAGTTACAGATTTTTATCCCTGCGACAGTTAACCCTGCGACAGTTTACCCTGCGACCAGTTTACCCCACGACAGTTTACCCTGCGACAGTTTTAGTGAGTTTCACCCTGCGACAGTTTAATAGAAGTTTACCCTTCGACAGTTTACCCTAAGACAGTTTACCCCTGTGACGGATTTACCCTCCGACAGTTAATGCCCTGTGACAGTTTACCCTGCGATAGATTTTACCAACGACAGTTTAATAGTTTACCCTGCGACAGTTTTCCCTGCGACAGTTTACCCCGACAGTTTACCCTTCAGACAGACAGTTTACCCCAAGACAGTTTACCCTGCGACAGTTTACCCTGCGACAGTTTACCCTGGTGAGTTTACCCACGACAGTTTGACAGTTTACCCTGCGACAGTTCACCCTGCGACATTTACCCTGCGACAGTTTACCCTGCGACAGTTTACCCTGCGACAGTTTACCCCGCGACAGTTTACCCTGCGAAGTTTACCCTGCGACAGTTTACCCTGCGACAGTTTACCCAGCGACAGTTTGCGACAGTTTACCCTGCGACAGTTTACCTTGGGACAGTTTACCCTGACAGTTTACGCGACAGTTTACCCTTCGACAGTTTACCCTGCGACAGTTTAGTGAGTTTACCCCCCGACAGTTTACCCCAAGACAGTTTACGCGACAGTTTACCCTGTGACGGTTGCCCCTGCGACAGTTTACCCTCCGACAGTTTAACCCGCAAGAATTTACGCTGCGACAGTTTACCCTGCGAAAGTTTTGGACAGTTTACCCTGACTGTTTACCCTGCGTGGTTTACCTGCGACAGAACTTATACCAACAATCACACTCCTGCGCAAGCGTTTGAATGCGCGCGCCCGCGCAAATGTAAGAGTTGCTAGAGACTGGACTGCATGACGAATTTACACCACTTTATGACGAATTTACGCCACTTTATGACGAATTTACGCCACTTTATGACGAATTTACGCCACCCCATTTTCCGGGCACTTTTCAGAAATTACAGTAGTTGTATTGCAAACCTCGACCTGATATACACATATCCTATTTCTAACCTTCCCAGACCACGATCTCTGCCAACCCTCTCATTTGCCTTTTTGTATTCACAAAAAGGCCAATGGGGAGGGAAAAAATTTGCAATCCCTATTAATAACTCAAGACTATAATTACTATATGATCGGCTTACCATATGAGTTTTCAATGCCGATTACCCGACGCATAGGAGCATGGGGTTGCAACTAAGGCCATGATATGAAACAAAGCCTACTATTTACTCGGGTATCGCATGTTTGGATAATTCACATGCACTCTGATTAATATCAAGGATCGCTTTGGGGTCCAAGAGATTTCATGAAAGCAATACTCGGTTACTGAAAAAAGTTGAGAGGATTTCAGGCAGGCTGCTTAGATTGGTTTTCTTACTCGATTCGTATCCCAACAATGCCAGGCTGCTGGGAGTGTGAATCTATCATGTGACACGGTGATTCATGAATGAGATATTTCTGATTTCGCTTATTGAAGTTACGTTGTTTGTCAAAAAAATCGCCCGAAATTCACATGTTTCCCACGCAAATTTTTTGATATTTGACGTGGGGCGCAACGAACAAAGGTTTTAAAACAGCCCTGTTCGCGCGGCGAGCGCGCATAAATCAGTAGATCAAACACGACTCAGCAGCCTGGCTAGCTCGATTCAACCCGACTTAGCAGCCAGGCTGCTTAGCCCGCCTTACAAACCTGTCTCAGCAGCCTGGCTAAAATCCCCGAACCTGTCTCAGCAGCCGGGCTAAGAGACTCCTTTTAGCCAGGCTAGACCGACTTAGCCTGGCTAAATTTTTTAGGGGGTTATACGTATATTTTTCAATTGCACATTGAACGAATGCACTTGTCTTCGTTATTATGTTAAGGATTGACATTGTTTTAATCACCCCATGATTTAAGACGTGGTGAAAATCACGCAATAGTTATTGTTGTGTAGGGGGTTATTTTTAAGGGGTGCTGTAAAGCATCCACCTTTCCTTTTAGCGCTTTTTATTTTAGCGCCATATTATAGCGCCTTGTGTTGTGAATCAGAATGTGAGGCGATCATTGTCTTCATATTCTATTTTTGCCAATGTCAAAAACCATGCAAAATACAGAAACAAAAGCCACTCGGGCATTTCCACTTTTTATGTCTGAGTTTTCTTTGTTTTGATTGACGAATGCTCAATGATTTCAATGCGAATTAAAGCTGTATCACAGAACCTAAATTATTCATAGGGAAGTTTCTAAATTGGGGAGTTGAACTGTAGCATAGTGAATCGCATGACGGTCTGTATTCCCGGATCATTTAAGTACACGTGGCACGTACCTTAACGCGACCCCGACGATCATTGAGTCTCATGCTTTACAATTGAAAGATAGATTGCTCTGAAAATAGATTGATATACCCTGAGATAACTGAGCCATGAATACGTCATATATAGTAATTTTTGATACGTCATGATGATATCATAGTAGCGAATTTTGTTACGTCATAACCCTGAGCGAGCATTACCTAATTATTGATTAATTGTGATAACCCCTCCATTAACACCTGCATAAGATCCCGTAACCCTTCGGTTATCACATCTGGAGCCCTGCTGCTGGTTCTTTTTGATCGGGGGAGGCAGTCGTGCGATTTGCTACGTTACACTTGCAAAAAAATCGAACTCCCTAATGTTTTCTTATTACATTGTTTTATTTCATTGCATACGTGTGTCACCATTGTCAAAGCTTTAATTTTCATACCTATTGATAGTGTATAAAATTTGCTAATTTGTGATATATGGCTACTTGCTGCTATAAGAGTATATGTACTCGAGTAGAAATAAACTATACGAGTATAAGTAGCATAAGGTATATTTCACTATCTTTGTTCTTAACTTCTTATTTTGCAGCTTAATAAGATAAGCCGAGACGCCTGGCAGCGTTCACAGTTACAGTTCCCGGTATAAGAGTGATCATATAGTACGTGAAGAAAATGTTGAGTATTTATTAATGTTGAGTATTACTATTAAAAAAGAGATTAAGAGACACGCTTACATAGACTGATAGAGTTGACAAGTAAAGTGAGAGTTTTTATTATAGGGGCCGACAATTGTTCGTGCGGGTTTTAAGTTTTAAAATTTAATTCATGGGGGCCGACACCTTAGTTCGAGTAAATTTCTTAGGATGTTGCCCTACCCTTACGCGTGTGGTGCAGCGTTCCACATTTGGACGTTTCTGCGCCAACGGCAGAGGTGAGAGGAAATAAACGGGCAACGTCCGTCGAGGGTTATTGGTAAGTGAGAAGTGAAATTTATGTGCGAAATTTATGTGCGAAATTTATGTGCGAAATTTATGTGCGAAATTCATGTGCGAAATTTATGTGAGAAATTTATGTGAGAAATTTATGTGCGAAATTTATGTGTGAAATTTATGTGTGAAATTTATGTGCGAAATTTGACTGCAAAATTTAACTGCAAAATTTAACTGCAAAATTTAACTGCAAAATTTAACTTCAAAATTTAACTGCAAAATTTAACTGCAAAATTCAACTGCGAAATTTAACTGCGAAATTTAACTGCGAAATTTAACTGCGAAATTTAACGGCGAAATTTAACGGCGAAAATTAACTGCGAAATTTAACTGCGAAATTTAACTGCGAGATTTAACTGTGAAATTTAACTGTGAAATTTAACTGTGAAATTTAACTGCAAAATTTAACTGTGAAATTTAACTGCAAAATTTAACTGCAAAATTTAACTGCAAAATTTAACTGCAAAATTTAACTGCAAAATTCAACTGCGAAATTTAACTGCGAAATTTAACTGCGAAATTTAACGGCGAAAATTAACTGCGAAATTTAACTGCGAAATTTAACTGTGAAATTTAACTGTGAAATTTAACTGTGAAATTTAACTGCGAAATTTAACTGCGAAATTTAACTGCGAAATTTAACTTCGAAATTTAACTGCGAAATTTAACTGCGAAATTTAACTGCGAAATTTAACTGCGAAATTTAACTGCGAAATTTAACTGCGAAATTTAACTGCGAAATTTAACTGCGAAATTTAACTGCGAAATTTAACTGCGAAATTTAACTGCGAAATTTAACTGCGAACTTTAACTGCGAAATTTAACTGCGAAATTTAACTGCGAAATTTAACTGCGAAATTTAACTGCGAAATTTAACTGCGAAATTCATGTCCAGTACGGAGCACCTCAGCTTCGGTTCCTTGTTTCATATGCCGTACAGGAAGAGTTCACCATGGTTGGGCGCGTAGACGCCCATTATTACCACGACATAAGTTGGGTTTATACCTCTTGCCTAATGAAAATGTTTCCTTGTGTTTGATAATTAATGCTCACACAGTACCGCGTGAATTAAGTTCATTAAAGTGTGAAATAAGTGGGATTCGAGTGAGATCTAAATTCTAAGTGTGATGTTTTATTGAGTGTAAAGTTAGATTAAAATCAGATAAATTTGAGATTTCAGTGAGAATGAGATAAGTCAAACGAGATTTTAATAGTGAGATAAGTCAACTGAGATTTTAATAGTGAAACATGTCAAATGAAAATTTAAAAGTGAGATAAAACAAATGAGAGTTGAAATTATAATTGCACTTGCAGCGAAAGAATTAGCAATAAAAAGTGCTGATCACGGTTTCCAAAGAAAACCGTGAAATGGAGAAGTATGAGAATTAAGCTGAAGTTCTTGAAGAGTGTAATAAGGTGCGTTTTGTATATATGTCTGTCTGAGTGTGTATGAGACGTGAGAGTGAGACCTGAGTTTGTCCGATATGTGTGTCTGTCTGAATGTGTGTCTGTCTGAGTGTGTCTGTGTTTGTCTGTCGTTGATCGTGTAAGACCCTAGAACGATACAACCGCCACTCAACGTAGCTGGAGAGGTTAATGTTCTTATGTAAACGGGTAAGACAACGACGGACAATTGTGTGCGTGTGAGAAGTTCAGAAGTGTTATTGGGAGTGAGAAGTGAGAACTTCAGTGCGTGTTTGTTTGTCGTTGATCATGAACGACCCTAACAATACGACCGCCACTCAACGTAGCTGGAAAGGTTTATGTTCTTATGTAAATGGGTCAGACAACGGCGGACAATTGTGTGTGCGAATGTTTACGGGGAGTGAGAACTTCAGCAGCGGCATGGAACACTTTGAACATTAGGGATATCTAAAATTGGGCCTAAAAGTGGTGTATTTTGTGATAAAAGTTCACCATACACCTTGACGCAGACAACCACTGTTGTTATGATGCGAAACTTGCCGGCGCAACAAGTTACATGATCTGCTGACAATAATATTTAGCCCACTACATGCCAGGCAACTACTCCAATATAAGTCTAACAGTACTTTATATTTGATAGGGCTTGTAGTGAGTTAATGGGTGGCAATTTATATAAATTTTACATGCCAGGAACTAATATTTTTGAGGAAATGCGTTAAAAAGAGACGCATGGAAGGAATTAAAACTATAGAGAGGACATAAGTTTTGTAAGACAATCTCGTCTCTAGTGGGCTCAAAGTCAAAGTGGTTGGGAAGAGGGATGAGCTCCTTATAATCCCAGCCATCAACAGGAGGCAGTGGGTCCGCAAGGACCTGGGGGCACGCAAAATCTTACTATAGTGCTGGAGAGATACTGAAGGCTCCCGTGTCTAGCAAATCATGAATTAACATGATACTGTGGTATCTTCTAGTCGGCCGTGTTGTCGGGCTGCCTGGCGTTTAATGCCTGGATTTAGACGGTCATCCCCAGGGTTAGACATGCACCCCCAGGCAAGTGGCACACGGTGGTACGTGGACGACAGTCCTCACCTAAGCTGATGTAAACCCAGGCTTCAACCCCGATGATTGTTCCGGGGTAAATTTGATGTTGAATGATTATAAATGATAAATAGTGGTCCTGAAAATTGGTGTTCTCCGTGAGATCGAGTCACGGGTCACTATAAATCGGGCCACTATGATATAATGCGATGATAAATTCCGCGAAATAATACGAAAGTTTGGGGGTTTACATCAGTGAACAGGCAAGGCAAGTGAAAACGGTCAAAGTTCATTGTTGTGAATGCAAGTCCACTTTGGATCAGACCGTCGGTGGAGACCAGGTGTGCCAACCCCATGCACTGGTATCTCTGTCGCTACAGACTGGGTCACTTGCCGGTAGGATCACAATGCTATAAAACCCTTGTGTTCTACGAGGTTGCGTGTCCTGCTCAATGTACAGTCGGGCCTACATAAGCTAAAAGCGACCTGGTCAGTAGGGCCAAACAGTTAGTAAGCGAATGTAGCTATTGCGATCGAAGTGATTGAAAATTTAACTTCGGGAACCAATAGGCAGTACTACGTACTGTGGAAATGGGGTCGGCTCTGATTGCACCCGCCTTAAGAATTTAGGAAAGTGAGAAGTGAGTAAGGCAGGCGGGAGATCGAAGACCAGAAGTGCAAAATTTAAAGTTTTTCACCGTCACTTCCTCATGGCAACCTAAGTATACAAATTGACAGGCACATAAGTAGAAATCCTAACAAGACGACAAAGTCGTACTTTCAGAAGGTCTGCCTTCTGGGGGCTGCCGCCCCCAGAAAGAAAATGCTCGGTCACAAAAATGTCATTTTAAATTCAAGGATCAAATCTGCAGTATCACATGACGATGTCAGGTGACACCTGAAAATCCCCGACAAGTAAAATGCCCGGCCGACTCAGCATTGATAGGCGGTAACAGTGATGTCATTTACCATGGCAACTGTAGAAAATATCCACCACATATTTGTCGTGCGCGGGTACATTGTACAACTTAAGGGGCGATATCGATATAGATAATGATACTGCGATAATGAAATTATATGGAGCTGTAACAGTGTGACTGTGACGTGGTGAGATACCGGGAACTGAGGTTGTAGAAAATTTAGAATTCTGTTGCAAATGAGTGCCCGTCGCTGCAAGAATCAGTGCACAGGTACCGTATTCTAATAAGAACCCCATATCTTAGTTTGGGTTCAAATATTGGAGAGAATAGTCGTTAACTAAGAATTGTGACGCTGCCGTTGCCTGGATACATAAACTAGTTTTTGTTTCATGATTTAAAAGCGTGCATCAGCACGGACGCTGATTCATTATTTTACTATTTTAATCATATTTTGATGGCTACCACTTTAAAGAGATGGTAAGTAGTCAGAGAGTAAGTAAATAGGCAATGAGTAAGTAAGGAGGTAAGTAACTAAGTAATTAAGTAAATACTCCCAGAAGTAGTAAGTTAGTACCTATAAAAAACAGTAAGTCGTGATACACTAATAGTAGTTTCAAATCGTCGTACTGACTATAGTTTCAAGATTTTGTCATCAAAATTTACAACTGCACGGGCATACACACACTTATCACACCGGCCAGAATATTTGAATTAAATTTCATCATTTTTCAGAACTATACTCTTTGTCCTAACCTAATACCAAAATTCCTCCTGTAAAGCACTAAGGTTCATTTCCTCCCATGGGTGCGAATATGCGCAGTGTCTGAGTTCCTGCTAAACTCTCAAGGGAGGAAAGGCTTTGATTATGTGTGCTAGGAAAATTACTACTTTAACCAGATCCATGGTGTTGCGGATGCGCAACGTAACTCCTGGTAACACATCTGGTTAGAGGATTAGTATCATCTAAAAGTTCAAGTTATGTTACGTACGAAATTCAATCAATTCTCAAAGGCAAAACTTCTCAAATTATTGTTGTGTGGAATTTCTGGAGGGCCATATCTCGTTGGTATAGCCTACGTCCTAATCCAGCTTTGTCTACAAGGAAAAGAACTCCTCATAACCCTCCTGGTCGGTTTCTGAAGATGGGAAGGGCTCACTGCATACGTGCATGAGCCCGGGTGTGTAACCTATGCTGTGGAGCTACTGCTAATCAAGAAGTACTCCTGGAAGCCGGGCCACACCCACTCGCCACTCGGTGCTTCATTTTTCCTACCCCACTTCATTGAGATTGGAACCAACAGGGCATGCAGGATTCCCTATCCTTTTGCATTACAATGGCATGCCTTTTAATCATGAGTTATTATGCAGCATAATTATAGCAATAAATTGCAATTACTCAAATTTTATAATTTCTAAGATTAAATCGAACAAACGCACGTGCATAAAATTCTCATGGGTTTGCCTTACCCAAAAAGTTTGTTTCTCAGATTTGGAAATTCCATAAATTTCTAAATTCCATAATTTCTACAAATTAAGCCAAATAAACACGCGTGTACAAAATTTTCTTGTGGTTTTTATACCAAAACTTGTCGTTGACAATTTTGAAAAAGGGAAATTTCTCATTGAAATGACGTTATCATGAGACTATAACTAACTTTTTCATGTAATTGGCTCTAGTTACTAAATTTACCTTCCATTATTTCTCATTTATTTTCATAGTTTCATTTCAATTCATTATACAGTGCAGATATACGGTACTGTAGTCTTATTGTTTGCATCGACGATTTTGTACACTGTTTTGTTCAGGTCGTTTGGTTGACCAAGGTTGTCATCAAGATCAGTTGCTTCATTTAAAATTTGAATTTTAAATTTTTAATTTGAGGCTTGACGAAAATCAGGCAACCTAACAATCTACTTGCAGATCACGCTAATCCTGAAACAAGCGTGAGAAGTTTCAACGATCTTATACTTAGTACTTACCTCAACATACCTACTTACTCCAACATTTCAGCTGTCTCGAGATAATTCCAATGATGGAGAGGCAGGACCTAAAGCACGGTTAATAATCCGGCAAGATTTTTTGGTTAAGCTATTTAGAATTTAATCTATTGAACCGAGACAAGTTAAGCTAGTTAAGTAGTTTAAGTAGCTTAGTAACTAAATTCACCAGTTGATTTATAACTACATGTGACATGTTGAAATGGTGCATGTGTAAATTTTTTGGAGTACTGGGGATGCTGCGCTGCTCAATTCAAGAGTCCAGCTGCAGGAGGGACAGAAGAGCGGAGTAATGCTACAAGTTCCTAATCTCATCATTCTGTGCACCATTCTATCCAAATCCATTCCTACAATTCTACAAAGAAAAGTCAGAGAACAGATGACACTTCAAATATCCTGTTACTCAACCATAAAAGCATGAAAGCGGCCAGATACAGGATTACCCAACCGGATGTCTTGAATGTGCCCTAGGCACTATCATACAATGTGGACAAAAGGAAGGACCAATTCTACCGATGACTACTCACGATGAAGAACTAACCGACTGAAGTCTTGAAGGTGCCTCTCCAATATGCATCGCGCAAATTGCAAGCACTATCAAACAATGTGGACGGACAGAAGGAAGTTCTACAATCACCCAGCACTGTTAAACCTGAAGTCTTGAAGGTGCATTGTAGTCCAATGCACTATCAAACAATGTGGACGGAAGGAATAACAGGATCCCAAAGAAACCTTGATCAAAGCAATCCCTATCACTACCTCCAAACTGGCGTGTTTAGAGTTCCCAGTTTCTCACCTGATCTTGTAAATTCAAAATATGGGCGTGTTTAGAGTTCCCCATGCAAGATCCCAAAATTTTCCAAATCCATTCAAAATGTGTTTCTCAACACAAATTCACATCTACATGATGATCCTAAAGAAACGTAGATACTAAAAGCAGGAACTAGCGAAACCACCCCGAAACAAGCCGAAACAAGCGGAACGACCCGAAACCACCCCGAACCAACCCAAAAACCTTCCGAAACAAGGCGAAACGAGCCGAAACAACCCGAAACAACCTGAAACAAGCGAAACAAGCGAAACAACCCGAAACAAGCGAATCAACCCGAAACAACCCGAAACAAGCAGTTTTGTATTTTCCACTTGTTTCGGCTTGTTTCGGCTTGTTTCAACTTATTTGGTTGATTCGCTTGTTTCGGGTTGGTTCGCCTGTTTCGCTTGATACGACAGAAAAAACACGAAACAACCCGAATCAAGCCCGAATCAAGCCAATTTTTTACTAAAACCTGGAACAACCCGAAACAAGCCGAATCACCCCGAAACAAGCCGAATCACCCCGAAACAAGCCGAAACAACCCAAAACAATCGACTCAACCCGAAAAAAGCGAAACAACCCGAAACAAGCGAATCAACTCGAAGCAAGCAGTTTTGCATTTTCCACTTGTTTCAGCTTGTTTCGGCTTGTTTCGGCTTGTTTCGGGTTGATTCGCTTGTTTCGGCTTGTTTCGGCTTGTTTCGGCTTGTTTCGGCTTGTTTCGGGTTGATTCGCTTGTTTCGGGTTGATTCGCTTGTTTCAGCTTGTTTCGCTTGTTCGGCTTGTTTCGAGTAAATCAACCGAATCAAACGATTCAACCCGAATAAATATCGAAACGAGCCGAATCAATCTGAAGCCGGCCATGATCAATCCGGAATAAGTGTCAGAGTCAAGGTGAATCAACCCGTATAATTATGGGACATAACTAATAGGATATTTATTGATATTCAGTTTGTCAAGAAATATGTTCTTCTAGTCATCTAGCTATCTAGGCACTCTTAGAGATGTGTATACACAAATCTTATGAACTTATAATTGTATCTCCTTTTCATGATAGGCGACTTTATTACTCCAATCCCAACTCAGTCGGCTCATTTTACCTGTCAACTGTGAAACACTGCGTACACTGCACATATTTGTATATTATGCATATCCTGATCTCTCAGATCTCTATTTTTCTATTTTTCCCTTTCCAACTAACTATTTAGAGTTGACTGCGGATCCTTATTAGCACTTCCGTACTGTAGTATGTAGATATAATACTCTGGCTACGTTATCTCTTTTCACCATTCATCACCACCCTATTCTTGATAACTGATCAACTGTGTCTGACTGATAATTACTTAATTACATAATAACGTAATCACTCGAGAGGTCGAATGTTTTCAGGTTCCTATCACTCGTTAACTCATTAAGGCACGGTACTTAACAGTCTTGTTAATCATTATAATTAATCATGTTATTCCCTTAATTTGCAACAAAATGAAATGCAACTCACAATTCGTAATGGAGAAAATTATTTGCGGGTCAGTTATCATTCATGTTTGACTATATAACTCATGAATTGGTGTTTAAAGTTATGGCATTTACTAAAACTTATGTTCGTATTATCAGTATCATCGTCATCCGTGTTTTAGTCTCAAAATGACACGACTCCATTTCGGACAACACTCGAATCAATTCGGAAATTGTCCCACTCGATATCAATTCATTCAAGTTTACCGGGCGAATTTACTGGGCTACGTGGCATAGAGATGCCAATTTAGAGATGCTTCTCGAGTTCTTGCATTTTCACATAAAGACATAGAGGTGAATAAGATGAACGTACGGTCGAATAACATGAAAGCGATGGAGATAAGTGCACGGGCCGTATGAGCAATGAACTTACTGTACTGCAACGAAATGAAGGATTCTCACGCAACCAATGACACATTTGCGACATTTCCCTTACTGCCGCTGAACCTGCCCGGGCATGTTATGCGTCGCGCGCGAACAATAGGCGCAAGAATTTATACTGTCACTGACAGTGTCAGGGGCATATTGTTCGTGTGCGACTTATTATTTGTGTGCGATGCTACCCTCGGCGAAATCTTCTATCATTTCAAACAAATGTCAGATGTTTCGTTGTGAATTACATTATGATTGTTTTAATGGATCAGAATTTGCACATTCGGGCCCAAGTTAAGTGATGCAATCATAACGTTGTTTTAAGAACGTTATGGGTCAAAAAAGTGTTACCATGCATGGTTTCAAAAGCACCTTTGCTCCTTTACTCTTTTATGGAGCTTGTGTGTCTGCCTTAGCTCTAACGTTTATGGGACTTCATTGGTCGAAAGTAACAGCTTAAGTAGTTTGCCGTAGGCTGTAGCCCCAGTTTGGAGGATTTTCTCTACAAGAATAAACAAATTCTTATGTTTTTACTACCTATTTCCCTATTTCTCTTGTAGATTAAAACCACCATATATGCAATTACCCGGCCACTGAGGATCTTTCTTTCTTTTGCACTTTCAACTTTCTTTACAATCTGATGCCTCTGCCCTATGATTTATGAAGATACATATCAGTAACGAGCTTGAACTTGGCCGTCGGGCTCGTACTTCGTAGCTCAAGCTGCCACAAGTCATTAATACATGTCATGTTCCTGATTTACGATTTTAAGTTGAACTCAGTGTTCAATCCATGTTAATAGTGATATAATAGTGCTGTTATTTCTCCAAACCCCGCTCTTGCATTGGATAGTCATTTTTTTGCCACAAGAACTTTCTGTTCTTTGAAGATTTATACTCAAACTTTCAACATTTCCTTTCTAGAAGAGAAAATTTCTCAAAAAAGCTCCCGAGAATGAATAGGTATTGGATTTAAATGGATATATCGCAGTGAAGTAATTGCCCAGAATAGAAAATCTGCCCCAAAATTCGCTCTCCATGTATTATAAATTGATACACGTATGGATTGGGGATGCTATATTTGAGCGGGGCCGTGGAGTGTGGACACTAGACATATCCATGAGGAATTTAAATTCTTACTTGCACACAAGAAGTGAAATAGCCCATGTCAGTGTCAACTCTGCAACATGCTGGAGGATGGAAGTCAAGCTACTAATACAGTACTACAGTTATACAAACTTTAAACATGGGCTTTCCTTGAATTCACAGTTTATCGTGTTGATTCGGGTTGTTTGGGGTTGATTTGCTTTTTTCTGTGTTGATTCCGCTTGTTTCGGGTTGATTTGCCTTGTTTCGGGTTGTTGTGGGTTGATTCAACGTGTTTCGCCGAAACAAGGCGAAATTTCGGGTTGATTCGCTTGTTTCGGGTTGATTCGCTTGTTTTGGCTTGTTTCGCCTTGTTTCGGCTTGTTTCGCCTTGTTTCGGCGAAACAAGTTGAATCAACCCACAACAAACCGAAACAAGGCAAATCAACCCGAAACAAGCGAATCAACCCGAAACAAGCGAATCAACCCGAAATAAGCGAATCAACCCGAAACAAGCGAATCAACCCGAAACAACCCGAAACAACCCGAATCAAGCCGAATCGACATGAACTACAAGCAGTTTTGCATTTTCCGTTTGTTTCGGGTTGATACGCCTTGTTTCGGGTTGGTTCGCTTGTTTCGCCTTGTTTCGCTTGATATGGCAGCAAAAACACGAAACAACCCGAAACAACCCCGAATCAAGCCAAAATTTTACTAAAAACTGGAACAACCCGAAACAAGCCGAAACAAGCTGAAACAAGCCGAAACAAGCCGAAACAAGTGTAAAATGCAAAACTGCTTGTTTCGGGTTGTTTCGGGTTGATTCGCTTGTTTCGGGTTGTTTCGCTTGTTTCGCTTGTTTCGGGCTGTTTCGGGTTGTTTCGGCTCGTTTCGCCTTGTTTCGGCTTGTTTTGGAAGGTTTTTGGGTTGGTTCGGGGTGGTTTCGGGTCGTTCCGCTTGTTTCGGCTTGTTTCGGGGTGGTTTCGCTAGTTCCTGCTTTTAGTATCTACGCCTAAAGAAAGGATGATCCTAGTACATAATGATCCAAAAAAAATCTCATTCTTTTTCGCAAAATACGGGCGTGTTTAGAGTTCCCCGTGAATGAGACAGGATCCCACAAAGAATCCACGATTCCTTATCGACGAGCGTGTTTAGAGTTCCTCGTCAGTTTTTTTAAATTAGAACAGATGAGAAAGCATCCCTCAAAACCGACTCAAGGATACCACGACACCTAAACGACGAGCGTGTTTAGAGTTCCTCGTCAGCCTCCTTAAAGATCAAGATCCCGCAAAATCTCAACATCCTGGAAAGATGTCTATATCACCACCACAAAGTTCCACAGATGAAAAGAAAACAGAGATGAATTGTAGAATGGGCTGATGGAATACCGCACAGAATGATCCTCCTTCAACGCTTCAAAATCAACGTCCTGAACTTCAACTTCAGTATATGATCCCGTACTGAGGACAAAAATCATCAAAATGCCGTGGTAATCATAGAACAATTTTACTGACCATAATTATGGTCAATAAAATCAATTGGACTTCGGAAATTTGAACGTTGTACCCCATAATTCCGGACTGAAAGGAAAATCACAGGACCATGATCAGACAAAAATTGGCACTTCTACGGCATATGATATGTTTTAGGACATTACAGATTTAAGGATTGACTAATTCGTGAAAGTCATTGTTTAAGTCATTGTTGAAGTGACTGGAATCAATTTCGTTAAAATGATCATAGGTCTGAAATTTAAGAAAATTTGATACTTAAAGCAAGTTGTGATATATTTTCATGAAATCTTCAAATTGAGATGATACGAGTCAAATATATTTTAATAGGTTAATATATATAATATGGTACGCAATTAAATCGTACAAGTAGAGCTATCAATCTTCTGGACTTTATTATATGGGCAGCTATATAAAAAGCATAAAGACTAATGGGCCTCATTTAGGATTCTGTGACAGAATCACACAAACAGGAGGGAGATGTGGGAGACCCATGGTCCCCCTGTAGTGTACATTAGCTGATTAGGGCTCATGCTGATAGCTTCACAGGCAGATATAGTATGCATGACTAATAGATAGGCTGATAGGGCGTCTTTTAGAGCGTAGTTTATAGTGCCAATAGTGATATTATAGATAAGACGTCTTTTACTTTAGGTCTTCGGTATAGAAGCTGCAGCTGCAGATAACGGCATAGGTCATACGAACGTCATAACTAGGTAATACGATACACTCGTAGTATACGTCACATAACACAGCTGCAGTACATAGGGCAGTAAGTTCATTGCGCGTTACAGAGTAACGCGCTGTGTCAGTCACGTGACCCAGCGTAACTCTCAGTAGAGATCGTGTAGTGCTCCAATATAAAATATAAGATGTGATAGTAAGATCTGTAAGGGAGACAGAAAAACGACGACTTAGCGTAAGGCAGAAGTTGTAGGATTTTAGAATTTACAGAATAACTGAGGATAGTGAGTGAACGCTCAACTACCCCCTCTCGATACCCGCCGCATTTCCAATCTGCCACCACACCCCACCAAGGTGACGTGCCTTATTCTGATTGGTTCTTACTCGTGTCACGTGACAATTCGTACCCGCAATACACTCTTGCTTTGCCCGAACAAAGCAATAGGTGGGTGTATCTTCCTCTCGTAAGGATGTCGGTTGAGACTTGAGACTATCCAGAACACTGATCAATGTCAACAATGTCTCAATGTTGGACTTGGATACACTGCTCTACGTGTATTGAGTAATATAGTTCAAGTTCAACACGATATTGAGAGATCAAGCAAGTGATGGAAAGTCACACCTGCGAATAGAAAGTCACACCTGTATTTCTGGGGAGGAAGGTCCAACTTCCAAGGGTTGGATCCACAACATATCCCCTCTGCAAAAATTAAATAATTTGCAAAATTATTTAATTTGAGAATTTGACACGAGAAGATTACGCGCAACGTACGGTAGTCAATAAGGACACAATATAGGTGTGCAAATGTGCAGCAGTATAGGAAAGCGAAGAATTAAATGTTATACGATTAAATATTCTGTATATTTAATATTCTGTATACGATTAAATATTCTGTATATCGTACTAACTAAAATATCTATTGTAAGAGAAAATTATTATCGAAGATTTAATAATTATAATCAGATAATCGATATCATAAATATAATCGATCATGTAGTAAGGAAGACATTTACTAAATTAATTCCCAGATTACTAAATTAATTCCCAGATTTAATTGATAATTCATTAAACACAAATGCCCAATGAATGTAAAGTTATATTACTTATGGACAACGTATTGATACCCAAGTAAATACTAAATAATAATATCGAATATATAATAATGATAATGAAAGGTTAACTAACACCCCAAGAAATAATGTCTTTTATGTTTTACATTAATTTCAAATTGTAAGATAGATATCTACGACGGCTTAGCACTATATCAGTCAATGTTAAACCTCGACGTCATGGATTGTGCGTTGAATTCGCCGTATGGCTGCAAATAGTATTGATGATGGATCAATTGACCAGCAATTAATACATCATCAACTTTCATCATCATTTATTCTTGAACTGGTTAATTGATCTACAATTATACCGTCTAATTACATTTGTATTTGTATTATACAATCTGTAATTGGCCTGCAATTACATAAGTTTGTATAATAGTCGTATTTATGACGAAAATTGTTGCTGATGTTTCAACAAAATGTTGGCAAGTGACCTGCAATTGCACATTGCAAATAGTGCTCCAATATAAGATGTGATAGTAAGATCTGTAAGGGAGACAGAAAAACGACGTCTTAGCGTAAGGCAGAAGTTGTAGGATTTTAGAATTTACAGAATAACTGAGGATAGTGAGTGAACGCTCAACTACCCCCTCTCGATACCCGCCGCATTTCCAATCTGCCACCACACCCCACCAAGGTGACGTGCCTTATTCTGATTGGTTCTTACTCGTGTCACGTGACAATTCGTACCCGCAATACACTCTTGCTTTGCCCGAACAAAGCAATAGGTGGGTGTATCTTCCTCTCGTAAGGATGTCGGTTGAGACTTGAGACTATCCAGAACACTGATCAATGTCAACAATGTCTCAATGTTGGATACACTGCTCTACGTGTATTGAGTAATATAGTTCAAGTTCAACACGATATTGAGAGATCAAGCAAGTGATGGAAAGTCACACCTGCGAATAGAAAGTCACACCTGTATTTCTGGGGAGGAAGGTCCAACCTTCAAGTGTTGGATCTACAACACATCCCCCTCTACAAAAATTAAATAATTTGCAAAATTATTTAATTTGAGAATTTGACACGAGAAGATTACGCGCAACGTACGGTAGTCAATAAGGACACAATATAGGTGTGCAAATGTGCAGCAGTATAGGAAAGCGAAGAATTAAATTGTTATACGTCATACGATTAAATATTCTGTATATTTAATATTCTGTACCTATACGATTAAATATTCTGTATATCGTACTAACTAAAATATCTATTGTAAGAGAAAATTATTATCGAAGATTTAATAATTATAATCAGATAATCGATATCATAAATATAATCGATCATGTAGTAAGGAAGACATTTACTAAATTAATTCCCAGATTACTAAATTAATTCCCCGATTACTAAATTAATTCCCAGATTTAATTGATAATTCATTAAACACAAATGCCCAATGATTGTAAAGTTATATTACTTAAGGACAACGTATTGATACCCAAGTAAATACTAAATAATAATATCGAATATATAATAATGATAATGAAATGTAAACTAATACCCCAAGAAATAATGTCTTTTATGTTTTACATTAATTTCAAATTGTAAGATAGATATCTACGACGGCTTAGCACTATATCAGTCAATGTTAAACCTCGACGTCATGGATTGTGCGTTGAATTCGCCGTATGGCTGCAAATAGTATTGATGATGGATCAATTGACCAGCAATTAATACATCATCAACTTTCATCATCATTTATTCTTGAACTGGTTAATTGATCTACAATTATACCGTCTAATTACATTTGTATTTGTATTATACAATCTGTAATTGGCCTGCAATTACATAAGTTTGTATAATAGTCGTATTTATGACGAAAATTGTTGCTGATGTTTCAACAAAATGTTGGCAAGTGACCTGCAATTGCACATTGCAAATAGTTGATGCAGCAGCATTCAAATTTGAAGAAGATTTTGTCTGACGCCGTCAGACTTATATTATATTTTGTAACAAATTTGCAGTAATTGTCCTGCAATTACGTAAATGAACAAAGTTTGCAACAAATTTACGGTAATTGACCAGCAATTGACCAGCAATTGACCAGCAATTGACCAGCAATTACGCAGTGTTTGTCGAAATTACACAGTCTCGTTGAAGCGGACAACATAGACGAACTCAGAGATAGATAACTTAATCTCTTTCTTTATTTCTGAAGACCATTCGTCTATGTTGTCATTCATAGACTTCATGCCCTGAATGAGAGCTTCCACTTTCTCTAGTGCTTTGCAGCCATGCCAAAGTTTCTTTCTGAAGACCTTGGTCATGTCACGTTTTGCAACTGAGTGGCTCATTGGCAACTTGAGTGATGGAAGTTTCTCACTCAGCCAGTCCACCAGTTCATGCAGAGTCTTGCTCAATATTAGATTTGCCGTAAGACGCAGTTGCTTCACAATGATGCCAGCATCGTTGAGAGTGGCGACTGGCTTGAGGGATGCCTGCATCCCTTCTAGCATGTTGAGCAAGAGGTTCTTCTGGATGGACCGGGGCAGTCTGTGGTATGGGAAGGATGAGGAGGAGGAGTCTTGGAATGAGTTGAACGTTACAGCGTTGAACTCTGCAGTTAGACATCTCCCAACGTCTATGGAGTTCAAGAAAAGCTTAGGCTTTTCCTTGGAGATGCTGGGTATAGAATCTATCTCCTCCTTTATTTTGTTTATTGCAGCTCTTCTTGCCTGTTGGCAATTCTCCGATGGCGGTATCTTATCCTGAAGTGTAACAGTTCTTGATACTGTTGGTCGTGAAGAGGAGGTTGAAGACCGGCTTCCACTGTTGGTAGGTGTTGTTCTATCCCTCGATCTTGGAATCGAGCTTCTTCTCCTTTCCACCTCTTTTCCGTCCAAGTCTTTGTTTGCCCTAGTTTTCTTAGGGATATGGTAAGTCCCGCTTGAAGAGGAACCGGCCTCTTTAGGTAGAGTGACTTCCTGGTATCCCTTGGACCTTTTGTGAGTCTCCAACAACGCTTTCTTTTTGAGTTGGAGGAGCTGGTTCATTTTCTTGTCCTCTTCCATTCCATTATCATCATCTGACGATGATGGTTCTTCAGAAGTGCCAGATGTCGAGGTGTCATCCCTAGTTCTTTTATGCACCGACTCCTTCAGCTTTGTGCTTGACTGCATTATTTTCAGTCTTCCTTTGAGTCCTTGCAGAGTGTCCTTTTGTGCACATTGCTGTAGTACATCATGGAGTGTACTGGTGTAGTGTTCTGCCACGTGCAGGGACTTTGAAACTTCATGAAGAAGTTGCAACACCATTTTGAGTTCCGCAACAGTTTCGAACTCACACTTTGCAAGGTCTGTAAGAGGAAATTTCGTCACTGATGCGAGGATTCCTTTGAGCTTGGATATCACGACATCTGTGCTTGAGAACTGTACATCTTCCAGGTTTTCAGTCATAGTGATTATCACCTCGTCAGGGGAAGCTGCAGACGTAGTCAATTCAGGAGACTTTGTTGTGGTATCTTTTGCCACTGAAATAATGAAGTCTGTTTAAGGTTATTTCAAATAACATGCAGACTACAAGTAATAAATGAATTATGATTCATAGTAAAATCTTGATGAATTAATGGTAATTACACGCAGTGTATGTTAAGGCACT
This sequence comes from Beroe forskalii, assembly GCA_011033025.1. Lineage (NCBI taxonomy): Eukaryota > Metazoa > Ctenophora > Nuda > Beroida > Beroidae > Beroe > Beroe forskalii. The sequence goes on from WFMF01000134.1 coordinate 203,256, forward strand.
AGGCACTAGTGATCGAGATGCAGGAAACGTCCTGCACGATCAACGTATATAGGATAATAGATGTGTCCATGGGAAAATATATCAAATCGCAAAGTATCAACTTTGTATAAGGAATATATTATTATTTCCTATGTTGATGGTGCGTAGCGCTCTGCGCTACGAAGTGTCCCAAAATTATGTCTCAAACATAATTCAGGGCTAATATGAACCATTTATGGTTTATAAGGAGTGATGTTTGGATGAACTCAACATACCGGACATAGATGGCTCATCTATAACTTTTCTGTCAGGTTTTGAGTAATGTTTGGAATTTTGAAGCCGTTTTTTATAAAAGATAATCCCTACGATAAACAGAGATGTGGCAATCGCGCACACTATCGCCAGTGAAACCAGTAACCATTTCCACCAACTTAGTGTCGAAGACGGATTCTTATACAAATGTACTAACGGTGGTAGAATTTCGTTCAAAGAAGAATTATACTGGTTGCAGAGATCAGAAAAGGTACTTGTCAGATTTTTTATGTCCAAAGGAAAATTCATGAGACTCAAGTTGACATCAATGTCAAGAGGAATAATAGGATTGGTGGAAATCATAGGTGAAGTTATTTTAGTATTTCCTATTTGTAGGTAGGATATGTTCGACCAGTGTATAAAGGTAATTCTTTCTTTATTGAAAGCTACAACCTTAACCATGCCATCTAAATCTGTAGAAAAAGTATCCATGTCTTTGTTATTTCTTATAAGAATGCCATTACCCGTAATGACATATTTATAAGATTTCTCACAAGTGTACCTACTTATTTCACATCTTATGTGATTTTTTTGAATACAAGATGTAGAATTAGGGAAATTTTGCACCTGACAAATACGTAAGCCTTGATGAGATAAACAACCCTGGAGTTCGACTGGTTTAAAAATCTTCCCTTTGGGATCTTGGTAAAGGAATTTAGGTAAGTCGAATCTAGCACAGTTTGAAGAGTCTAGGTAACGTCCTACCTGTGACACTTCAAACAATTTTGTACCCGTTCCTAATCTGAGATCTGGAAATATCAGAACAAAGTGCGCTAACGACAAGTCATTGCTCACGTTTATTAGGCGAATTTTGGCAACCGAGTATAATAGTGTCGGTTGAATTTGATACACAGTATCATTAAAGGTGAGTGAGCCCATCACTAACTTTGAGAGTACAAAAGGGTCAATGACGTGAGGTGATAGCACCAAGTCATTGTAACCACTAATCGTTGACCACATAATGTTATCAAATTCCAGTTTGAAAGCATTAAGGTTTATACGATACCAAGTAACTAGTTGTCCCATGTATTGCCAGCATTCGAGGCCCCTAATATTTCTGAATCATAAATTTTAGTCACGTCTTTGACGATTCCTATGATGTCGTTCTTTATTTTATGGATTGCCCCGTCCATTGCAGCAATTTCTTGCTGCATGGCTAAGATGTTGTTGGAGTTCTGATGTACATGCTCATTAATCCTGTGTATCTGGATTTCAGTAATACCTGTCATTAATCCAGTTAATAACATGTTTCCCAATGCGGCAAAAATACTACGTTTTTGCCTGTGTTGAGAAGTGGCCATATAGTTGTTCAACAACAATTTCCGTGACGTCATGAAGGCTTGATGCTCGTTCTGTAATTTAGTAAATGTGTCGTGAAGACTCTTTATTCTGACGACCTGATTGACGTCATTGAGGGAGTCACATTCGCTGGCCAATGTGGGTACCTCTAAAACTGGTAGCTTAACGATAAGCGAGAGTAGAAGATCAACTTCGTATCTCATTACTGTTCCCATCTCTGAGATCAATATACCGTTAGTCAAAGAGATAAATCTCTCGGTCTCTTCAACCTCATAATGATCTGTTCCCTCCGAATTCAATAACATGGATAGGCATACTAGTATCGTGCCGCATAAATACATTCTAAAGACAGAGTTCAATTAACTTTTTCATTAATAGAGACTGAACCTGCTATAAATATACATCTTAATCTACATCATATTTTATCTAAAAGAGCTCAATGATAAAAGTAAAATAATGTAGATGATGTCAAGCAGTTTATATTTAATCAGTCACGAAAGATCACACGCTAATCCCTTTTTATTCATCAAAAGTATCTCGTATTTATTTAATCTGTACAATGTCATTCAAGTGAAGAAAAATGCGACCAAGTATGCCACGTTAAAGAATCAGAGTATGTGTAGATATACATTCAGTAAAAATGTTTCTAGAGCTTGTGAGTCTTCTATACTTCTATAGGGACCGGGGACCGCCTGCGGTTCTCGAGGGGAGGGTTAACTTATCAATAAGGCATAAGTGGGGAATCCAACCCCTTCCACCTATAGGACCCTTTTAAGGACCTTATAAAGAACCGTTATTGCTGCCAGAGGATAGTCAGCCGCGTCTAAGGGCCTCAAGGAACACCTTGGCACCGCCGAGAGAAAGATCAGTCATGAGGAGTGAGAATGATATTTAAACGGCGTCAAGCCGAAAGAGGCCTTTCTAGAAAAAAAATGGGAGGAACCTCAACAAGAAACGCTCGCTGATTGTCTACCATTACTTTCTATGTTTCTTCTGATTTACTGAGAAGTTAAATCTTTTAACAGGGTTCCTATTGCGCGTAGGATAGCGTCGTCTCTCTAAAGGTTCGTCAGAGGAATGTGGCTGTAATGGAAGTCTGTGTCTGTGAACTCCAAAGAAAGTGGACCTGTCTCTTGTCACATCTGTATTCGTAGCAGGGTCATTCTGAATTTCTGAAATGTCACTCTGGGCTTGTTGATTGTCTTCCAGATTCCCCGGTTGGAGGTTCACTGCTTCCATGGCTTCGTTGTGATCCAGTTCACTCTGTGAAGTCTCATTTAGAACCAGATCAGTCAAACTAGGCACATTGCTGATTGACGTAGGTGGAGTTGATTTCGGGGATGATGCTGTTGAACGTACATTCCTCATAGCGTTGTCAGTTCTGCCCGATCTTTTAATTTTAAATTTTTTCTGGGCTTTGGTTCCAACATCAGTGTCGACCAGTATCATTTCTGATTCGTTGCGTCTGGCTTTTCTCCGTCTAGAAGTCGAACGAGGCTTGGTGTTGGAGTCACTGGGAACCGTAGAAGTAATAGGTTGGACTGGCAGTCGAGAATACTGGTTCACCTCATACTTCTTTAGCTTCTTGATACCGACAACCTTAGTATCCTTGTCATTGCCTTCTATTGCAATTCTGTAGAGACCATCGTTAATGCACTGCATTACTTTGTGTGGACCTGTCCACCTATCGGAGAATTTATGCTCAGGCGCATTGACTTTGAGGAACACCCAGTCTTCCTCTGCAAAGAAGGGACCTTTCAGCTTTTTGTCATACATACTGTTTTGACATATATTTACATTTTTGCTGAGAGCTTGCTTGGACTGAACGGGTTACGTCTGTTATCCTATTGTACAATTCAAATGCTGTCATATGAAATGGATAGGATTCATTTGAATTAACCTCTTGAATAATCGCGTTGATGCGATCTTTGTCGTCAACGACAAAGTCACGTGGCATTTTCAATTCCCTGCCAAACACCAAAAAGTTTGCAGAATGCCCAGTTCGCGTGGAAACAAGAGAATTCAAGGTGAATACGATGTATTTGACCCACAAATCATAGTTTTTGAATTGCTCCTGCGACAGAGTCAATCTGAGGGCTGAGCCTATTTTCTTATTCATAGCCTCTGCTCGTCCATTGCCTTGACTATGGTATGGAGTAGTACGACAATTTTTTATGCCGAAAAGTTTAGCAATGGTAGCAAATAGTACAGATTCGAAGTTTTGATGTCTATCATGCAATACAGCCTCAGGTACGCCAAATTTTAGGATCCAATTATCAATAATACACTTCACAGTATCCTCTGCTTTCTGTGATTTAACTGGAACACATACAACGTAATTAGTAAACATGCATACTATAGTAAGTAATGCTGTCATGTTTCTAGGCGTAGGCGTAGTGGAAGGAATAAGATGATCAATGGCAATGCATGAATTGAAATCTGAGTACACAATGGGTTTAAGCGGAGCTTGAAGGTAAGCAGTAGGCTGCTTATTCTTGCTGCATGTCCAACATGCGGCTACATATAGTTTGAAATGCAATTTCATTTTGTAGAAATAGTACTGTTTAATGCATGATAAGTACGAAATTTCATACCCGCTATGACAGTTACTAATGGAGTCATGGTACATATACATAATGCTTTTTCTTAAACTGTGGGGAACAACTATCAGTTTTAAATATATGCCTTCATTAGTAATGTACTGCCTATAAAGTACGTCATACTTGGTAGACAATAAATTGAAGTTTTTCCAGTAATGTAGAAGTTCTACGGGAGATTGAGTTTTATCAATATCGTCTGGTCGTTTGCCCTGCAAAACCCAATTAAGAACCTGCGAAAGAATCATATCTTTCATGGTTTCTTTTTTGATGTTCTCCAAGTCACAACTGAGAGTAGGATTAACGTACTTTGCTAACTTGACACTTGCAGTATTATCTATTGAAGAATCTACTTCGCTATCACTAGATGACTCCTCCTCTGAGGAGATGCTACTGCTACTGGAGTGTGAATCGATCACATTGTCAATCGAATTGACTTGAGTATGGACGGTTTTTTTGGTTTTTAGGAACGGGTACCGTGAAAGGAAGTCACAAACGATATTACGTTTGCCTTCTATGTGTACGATGTCCAAGTCAAATCCCGCCAGATCAGCAAGGCGTCGCTGCATGTAATCATTGCCTCGAGCAAAAATTGTATCAAAGTTTAATAACGCTTTGCAGTCCGTGAAAACTTTAACTTTTCTGCCTTGTACGTAAATTTTCCAATGCATCAAAGCATTGTACATAGCCAAAAACTCCAATTTTGTGGCTCCAAGGAAACGCTGGTGATCAGGAACGGATTTCGAATAATATGAAATTATACGTTTATGACCGTCCTGCCACTGATTGAGTGTCGCACCAAAGCCTAATTTACTGGCATCAATAGAAATTTCGTAAGGCAGCTCTGTTCTAGGTAAGGCAAGTATAATAGGACTTTCAATTAAGCACCGTTTCAAATCAATAAAACTTTGCTGACATTCATCGGTCCATAGGAATGGGCTATTTTTCTTAAGTAACCCATACAATGGGGCTGAACGGGCGGCTAAATTATCAATGAAACCACGATTGTAATTTATAAGCCCAAGAAATTGCTGTAATTTCTTTACGTTTTCTGGAGGACTTAGGTCAGAAATGGCTTTTTTACGATTTTCGTCAATGCTTATCCCTTTTTCCGATAAGATAAAGCCAACAAATTTTATCTTTTTGCGCAGCAAAAAGGTTTTTTCTGGACAAAGTTTTAGATTGGCCCAAGAAAGTTTACGAAAAACGAATTCAAGGCGTTTCAAATGACTGTCAAAGTCATTAGATCCCAAAAGAAGGTCATCCACGTAAAAAATGAGATCTGAAAAGGGTACGCGTGCAAATAAATTAGCAATCACCCTTGACCATTGAGCCGAACTTGTTTTATGTCCCATAATCAACCGTGCCCATTGATATCTACGGTTTTTGTAAGTGAACGCCGTGATTGGGCGGCTTTGATTGTCAAGCTCAATTTGCAAAAAGCTGGAGGTAAAATCAAAACTGCTTAGATATCGAGTGTTTTTGAAGTTGTCTAAGAGATGATTAATATTCGGAAGCTCATAATTATCCGGCAAACACTGTTTGTTTATCATTCTTGCATCACAAACGACCCTAAATTGGTTGTTACGTTTCGGAACGGCAAAAATCATAGAGTTCCACAGGGAATACGGACAATGTTCAATGATGCCGGCTGCCTCCATTGCGTCAATTTCTTCGTCAATAAATTGGGAAACGTGGTGGCTCATCGGACGTGAAGGGACCCATTTAGGCGTAGCATCATTTTTTAGACTGAATGAAGCTTTATAAAATTTGCATTTGCCTAAATCGAACCTGTTTTCAGAGAAGCAGTAACTAAATTTTTTAATCAAACTTTTTAATCTTAGCTTCTGATGGTCAGTTATGTCAATATCTTCTATTTTGAGTTTGTCATAAAGATCATCCATATTTGACCATTTGTGCACTGATTTATTCAATAAATCATCGCCGTTATTTAGATCTTTAAGGTCCAAATTAATAGAAGCAGATTTAGTAAAGCTGTGAGTTACATTGGAAACGGTATAAAACGGTTCAAATGGGCTGAGGAAGCCAATGAGTGCTCGCTTTTGAAGTACAACTTCATGATCATTGATATTTATGCATTTAAGCAGCAACTCATTTTTACATGTGTAAACCATGGCACTTGTCACGAATATGCCCTGTTCCAATTTAAGCTTGTTGGCAGCTTCTATAATTCCTTCATAATTAGTTTCTCGATCGACGAGAGGAATTTTGCATCTAACGTGCGAAATTGAATTGCTTGGAATGACGGTATTTTCAGCACAACGAACTTTTTGTTTCTTAACAAGGCTTCGCGGCTTATCTAGAAAATCCTGTTTTCCGTGTGGTGTATAAATCAACCGTTCATTGACATCAATTATCATACCCAATTTGGTGAATACGTCCATCCCTAGTAAAAAATGATTATCCAGGTAATCACAAACTAAGTAGGAGTGGTTAAATTTACAGTTAGCAAATTCCATTTCTAACGAAATTTCACCTCGAATAGCAACATTTTCTTTTGAAAGATTTTCAACTTTCGTGTACGTAGGTCTAACGTCCTGCATTAGTCCCTTTTCGAAAATAAATTTAGTATTTACTAAACTAATCGAAGCGCCAGTATCTATCATGCATATAGTGGTACTGTTATTGCATCTAGATTCAACTAGGATATGCTTCGAAGGTTCTAACTTCGGTGCTTTATCATCATTTACAGGCCATGTCCCCTCGGACATGTTGATTGCACGGCAATCTCTATCGGTTACATGACCTACTGGGAGTTTAAAGCAGCACCGTGATCAGCATTGGTAAAGTTTTGAGAGTTGGTGGCATGGGATATGCCATAATCGAAATTATGCCGTCCTCTACTTCTCTGCGGTCTAGAGTTCATCATGGCTCTGCCATGACCATTACCAAAATTGTTGTTAAATTGCCCATTTCTGTAATTGGAGTTGTATGATTGAGTTCTACAATCTCTAGCGTAGTGCCCGAAACGTTGACAATTATAACACTGGATGTTAGATCTGTCTAACCCACGGCCTCTACCGCGGTTATTTACGTTATACACTCTATGAGACGATGGATTGAAAGGTAGATCTCTGTGGGAATATGAATCGTTATAATATCTATCCCGACGGAAATTCCTGTCACGTGAAGTTGATCGTGAGCGACCTCCTGAACGAGCACTATTGGGTGAGCGTGACCTAGACCTGCTAGATCTCGACGCTACACTATTAGAACGAGATGATGAAGGCGAGCCTTCAGCAAATCGAACATGATTCTTCGTGTCATGCGTGTCAGAATACTCAAAATCACTAGAACGACGGCGAGTCCGTTCAGAAGAGCGTGTCGAACGTCTATCTAAGCGTGGTTTTCTAGGCCTGCTAGGACGCAAGTTCTCTGGAGATGCAGTTTCCGTCGACTTGACTTTTAAAATGGGTTCAATCGACGTTGAGGGATTCACGATACGTTTTTGAACCGATTCTAGTTTCTTGGCATGATCTACAGCCTCATCGAATGTCGTAACATTCGATTCATTAAGTTTAATCCTCAGATTAATATCCTTAATGCCTTGCAAAATTGCCATTAGACAATTTTCCTCTCTAGAGGTCTCATCTTTAAAAGCAATGGTGGCCAGTTCATGCAATCTAAATGCATATTCAGCGACTGATTCGTCACCCTTCTGCTTGCAAGCAAGCACTTCTGCGCGTTTCGGAATGGATTCGCTGGAAGGATAGTAGGCTTCAATAAACTTTTTACAAAAAAGTTCTGGAGACCTCTTTTCTTCTGCAGACAAAGACACTTTATCTAACTTTTTGTACGTTTCGTCATCCACCATCGCCAAAAAACAGTAATGCATATTCGGATTTTGTAATTTCGTAAGTTGCACGTACTCCGTGAACCGTTTACAAAATCTTGTGAAGTTATCTCCTGCTTCAAAATCACGCGGTTTGAGCATCAAACGTGGAGTGGGGCCAGGCCCCATCGATTGATAATGACCATCATTAATTTCAGTAATTTGTTCAAACAAAAAGTTGTTTTCAGAGTTACTCGCACTGCGAGTTTTTCCTGTATTAGGACGCTGGTGTTGATTTAGAGTGCGAGGCGAAGCGAAGCTGAGCCGAGTGCTCTAAATCACATTTCTGCGGTGAGTCTGAGCTTCTAAAGTACTATAGTAGTCGAACGGTGTACACATGACACACCCTGTACACAACAAGCACACATTACCTTATATGGTAATACATGGTAATGCTTGTTTACACATAACTAAAAAGCGCATAACTCAGCCGTTTTTTGAGCAATTTTGATCAAATTTTCAGGATATTACGGGCAAGATATGACCAATATAATCCTGGAGTAGCTAACATTTTTGACCTTCAGAAATTGAGATATGACAAATAAACCGTGGTTTTGTTTTAAAGTTACCGCTTATTAATAACTGGTTTTTCGGTCAAAACTCCGCTTCTGGAGCTCAAAAATGAATCTAAACTTCACTGAGATGTTGCTCTTATCTAGCTCTAAATATCCTGAAAGTTTCATCAAGTTTGCTCAAAAAACCTCGGAGATATGCACATTTTTGTAACGCAAAAGCAAAGGTCGCATAGATTTACATAATAATGTTGTGTCATGACAGACACATGATATAAAACGCGTGTAGAACACGACTCTACACATATAGTACTACCCTTTAAATCGATCAAAACTTGTCGTGAGACTACTATAGCATTAACATTGTCAATCATATTTCATGTGCAAAGTTCAACGTATCAGATCGTGTGCTAGGAAAATAGCTCTTAACTCGCGAAGAAAAGCTGAACAGTTGCGCGTAAGATGTAATCATAATAAATTATCAGCTTAATGTAAAGATTACATTAAGAAACCAAAGTTAGACAGAAATAGTAAAGCATGGTCAGGGGATTGGCGCCGGTCACTCACATCAACAGAATTTGAGACAAATTATATACCATAAAATTGTCGAAGTGAAATCTGAGAAGTAGTCTGACCGTAAATACAGTACTAAAGTGCGAGTAAAGTGTGACTAAAGTGTGACTAAAGTGTGACTAAAGTGAGAGTAAAGTGAGAGTAAGAGTGGTCTGGTTGTTAGTCAGGAGAGACCCCTTGCGATACGATCGTCGATCGCCACTCTGAGTAGCTGGTGAGGTTTACGTCAATGGGTCAGACAACGCCGGACAAGTGTGGTGAGAATATAGGGGAAGTGTGTATATTGCGTGAGAACCTCAGGTGAGAATTACATTTATGCGGCATGGAGCACTGTGAATTATAGGGAGATCTAGAACTGGGCCTAAAATTTGTGTATTTTGTGATAGAAGGTCACTATACACATTGACGCAGACGACCACTGTTGTTATGATGTAAAAACTTGCCGGCACAACACGTTACATGATCTGCGGACATTACTATTCAGGCCACTGCATGCCAGGAGACTACTCGGATGTTATAAGTATAACAGTACCTTATGTTTGATAGGGCGTGCGGTGGACTTATGGGTGGCAATTTAGAAAATTTAATGCCTGGGACTCATACGTGGGCAAAATGCGTGAAGAGACGCAGGAAAAGGGATTTAGGAATATGGGACTGATTTTTTGTAAGATAATCTCGTTTCCAGCGGGCTCAAAGTGGTGTTACTCCCACAAGATGAACCTTTTAGGTTAGGATTGTATAATTATCTATTTAGACTCGGGGATGTGGTAGGAAATGCTTAAGCGATTATTAGGGAAATTTGGGACTCAAATAAGTACAGGGAACTTCAAAAGTCTTGTCGGGATCAAGTAATACCGAGTCAGCTGGTTTGTGATTCTTTACCGGTAAACTGGATCATTAACGCCGGGATTGTCTTACAAAATTTTAATGGTGTACACCAAGTCCAGATAAATGAGACGGAGTTGGAGAGTAAAGACCGCTGAGATTAATGACTATTTAATATTCAATCGGACGAGGGTCCGATCATATGATAAGAAAAGTCAGAGAGACTTCAATTTGTATGTCAGACTGTGTGTATGGTTTTTTTTTGACACATTTTTTTCCTTTGGCCCGAGGGCTCGGCCCTCAATCCGTGGGTGCCGGAGTCTCTTAGTATTCGTGTTTATCTTTCCAGAAAATATCGCCCGAAGATGTTTTCTCACAGGAACTTATTATCGGAGTATGGGCTAATAGAAAAGGAGGTTATTAGGAAAATTTTACACTTCACAAGATGGGGTTCGTTGGTAACCATGGTGATCAAAATCGATAGGGGATATTCATTTGTACGAAGGGGACAAAAGAAAATGAGTTACGGTTACTTTCCCCTTCAGTTTAACTGAAGAATACCGGGGATCGCAAATGGAGATTCTAGGTACGGATATTAGGGGGTTTAAACTTTAACAGCTGGCTCCTCTTGCGCTCATGAGCTCGCAAGGGGGAGCAATCAACAACGATAATTAGAGGAGTAAAATTGATTAACGAAGAGGGCTACCTTAGTGGTAGAAATTATGATGTGTACTTATTAAGACGAATGAAATTATGATCGGTACTAATTATGATGAAAAAATTTTGGGGTTAAAACAAACCTTTTTGGTGAACAACCAAGTGGAATGAAATTTCATTATTTTTTAACCATTTTACCCGGCCCTTTGAACCAAAATTTTCCAGAATCCTCCGACATTTGATCAAAAATCATAAAATAAGCCTTGATGCCGGCTATTTTCTGACAAAATCATTTCTTTTAGCATGATTTACATCCATAATTGTGCTAACTTTCAACATCACGGTGATTGGGAAGTTGATTTTATGTCAATATCATGCCTACACATTCACTTACACTCAGTTTTTTTTATAAGAAACTTATTGAAATCCTAGGCTACAAGTTTCTTATTTTTTCACGATTTTGAGCCTAAAAGTTTCTTAATCGGTTTCTTAATTCTACATACCGACATACCGTACAGCAAAATGTCTAAGAAATTTCCAAGAACCTACTGTGTAGACTGTAGTTGAGGATTAGAATCGAACCTTCTGATATTTTCAGTTAAATTATACACTTTTTAAGCATGTACCTATCTTAAAAGATTTGTGCAGCTGTAGGTATACAATAATGTTCAGGGATCTTCATCAAATGTTCTTCCAAAAAAGTTTGAAATTTTGAAATCATATCTAAATCCTATAATGCTTAATGCTTGGAACTATTGGAAATAGATATGGAACTGTAATACTAATAGTGTCCTGTCGCAACAACAATTTCTAAATTTCTGTTTTGTGCTTTAGTATCTGGCATGTTACTTTAAACCGACAAATCATGAGAGATTCATTTTCTAAATTTCTATGCTGTATGGTCAATTATCACATAGTATCCAGTGTAATACTGTAATAGGAGTCCAATAGAAGTACTAGATTAGTTTCGGAATGTTCACAATCAAAAAAAGTGGGGGTCTGGGGGCGCAGCCCCATAAGCCGACGTATCATGTTAAAAGAATTTCAGTTGCAATAGGATTTTATAGACAAATTTCAAAATTCTAGGCTAGAAGTTTCTTAATTTCTTAATTGTAAATCAGTGAAGTTTCTTAATTTTTCCGAAATTCTAGGCTAAGTTTCTTAAATTTTCGGAAATCCTAGGCTTAGTTTCTTATAGACAGTTTCTTATAAAAAAAACTGAGTGTATTGTTTTTCGACCGATGTTGTCTGTGTTTTCATTTTGGATCAAATGTAAATTTGGTATTTGATAAGGTCTGGCAGTAGGGCAGCTAATTTGGAGGTTAGGGCCTTGATTATTGGTATCAACTAAGTTGAGTGAAACTCCGTTATTTATTGCAACTCCATGATATGATAACACCGCAACCTTTGATTTTTAAAACTTGCTGATTGAAGTTGTATTACAAAGATGTAAAAAGGGCCTTGGAGCCAACCATAATTTTTTGCAACATGGTCATCCCGGTTGTTTCAACATGTTTTCTAAAAGTCTAAATAATGGTCGAATTTTGAGAAAGTATAAATCATGATCTGTAGAAATTATGATGTGTAGAATTTATGATGCGTACTAATTATGATCATTTTATGAAAATAATCATAATTAGTACGCATCATAATTTCTACCACTAAGGTATATCAGTTTTCAAAAGGGAATAATAATTAGGAATTATATGATTATTGTTTATATGATTAGTTTGTACTGAGGGGAAATTGGTAGGCTTAATGGGGTTAAATTGGGACTAAAAAGGGGCCTGAAAATTTTATGGGGGTTTGAAATGCCTTGTTGTCAGGCGACGCCTGACAACATCCGAAAGTTTACACGCACTAGGGATGGATGGACCGTCACCATGACGTCATTCACCGGGTATGTAATGGGGTATGGGTGACAATGTTCCACTTATCAGACGGGAGCGAGGTATAATTGGAGTTTGAGGACCGTGACCTGTAAAGAATGGGTTAATAGTATGATACACAAGTTGATATCATTGTAATTTCCATAATCGCATTAAAATTGCACTGACCTGGGCATACGGAGCGTGGTATAGTTGTTGTAGCGAATCATACTCCTTTTATTATTTTAGCCCCCTTCCAGCAGGCGCCCCTGCGGATCTAATTTGGCAGGATTTGTCTTGAGGACAAATATCGCTGTCTGAGGCACTGATTTGACTCTATATCAATCCTGCGGAAATGAAGGCCGAACCTGCGTAATCCAGCTCACTTAATTACATAATTAAGTTAAAGCTTGTTGACGAATACTGCGAATTGTGGTCAAATCCTGCGTCGCCCCACCACCGACAGAGCATGGTTATACCATTTTGGCAGGTTTCTTCTCCTAAATTTTGATTCAATTTTCGCGGGTTGCTGATCGAAAGCGCAGGATTAATGAGTAAAATCCTGGAAGTTCCGGAGATTTGATTAAGGCAGTCGTGAATTGCTTCCGCAGGATTATCGATTAACTTGAGGTGTAAACTAATTGCATTTACACCAATTTTCTGTAGCACTATCATATTATGTTTATATGTTCATTCTTACATTCCCTTACACACAATATTTTGTGCACACCACGAACTTTGTTCTCTTGTTGTAGACTTTGCTTCGCAGAGAGATGTGAAAATTTGAATGGCATTCAATCGTCATTCCCAAGTTTTCATTTGCGAATGACAAATGTGAAATGACAAATAGCAAAATGGCAAATTACGCCACCAAAAACCAGAAAAATGTCACCAAAACCGGCGATAGTCGCCAAAAACCGGCAAAAAGTCACAAAAACTGGCAAAAAGTCGCCAAAAGCGACAAAATTAAAGTCGCAAAAATAGAATTTGGAGAATGAAAATTTCATATTTAAATCAAAATGCATTTTTTAATGACAACTGCATATCTTCACGTTAGCACGTTCATTGCAATTGCATAGGTAGTCCTTTTGGATTTCAACGGCCGAACGCTTAAACTGAAATTATACTAGGTAGGTACTCATTGAGCTGATAATCAATATGTTTTTATCCGAAGTTTCTAACAAGGTCCTCAAGAAGTTAACGAGGCACTTGAAAATCGGCTAAAACCAGTCACTTGTTACCTACAACACGCGCAAATCGAGCTGGTAACTTAAAGTTAACCCTCTCATGAGAGCTAATGATATGGTGATCACGCCGCACTCTGGCAGCTTGCCTTAATTTGATTCACATATATCACCATCGGCATAATTATGCAGTTCCGCTTCCGCTTCCAGTTCAATTGAGGAAGTTGTTTGTCGTTTCATGCTAAACCTAACTATTGGCTTATTGGCGAGCTGAATGTGTGTACACTGTACCTACCTACAGGGCTACAGTGTGCAATGAGAGTGTGGATTGTGTGAACATTAGGTACCTATAATACATTACTGATTGATATTTTTTTTAATCTATGAACTACAGTACAGAAGTGCTGTAGTCCGATCAGTCCATATCTTTTGGTTACAAAATGTAAATAAGTTATGAACCCCGAAATTTCTAAATATAAAAAATCATAATGCACCCAAACTTTATTAAACTGTATCTTTGCCAAGGATCCAGACAAAGAGTATGAAGAATTAACATGACGCCAGTCGAGTCATCCGTGAGTGTGTGATGATTTATAGCAACGGTCGAGAAATTTAGTCTCCAGACAACACCAGATAAGGCTATTTTTCAAGGATATACAAGAAAAGAAAGGATTTCTCACGCTTGCTGCACAAATTCCAAGCATTAGGCACCTAAACAGCCACAATTACCTTTTTAAATAAAATAAATTAAATTTCAACTAATGATAAAACTTTGCCCTGCTCTCCGATCTGTAGTAAAAAGAAGGGGAAGTCCAGGGGAAACGCCCAAAGGGTCAAAATTTAAAAAAAATTAAAATCAGACAAAGAAGGAGTTTTTTTCAATGTTAATATTTAATTTTGTTTTAGTTCTGTTATGTATGAAGTTAAATTTATTATTACCCTAATATTTCGAATTTTTTGGTTTTGATACCGTCCCCAGGGAATTACTGCAATGTGAAATTACTATCCCAATGTTAAATATTCAAGTGTTAATTCATTACTTTGAATTATATGTTGAATTAAATTTTCAAACTTTTCCCCGGATTCTAATTTTTTATCTCGGGGGATGAAAAAGAATAATAAGCCCCCATTTTTCTGTTATCGCACTTTTCTTATAGAAAACGATTCGATAAAACTATTCAACCAATTATGTAAAACAAGAAAAGGATAAGGACAAAAATCGGTTTTAAAATATGTTATTTTCTTTTAATTAATTGGTAACAAGAGAAATAAAAGAGCAAAATGTATAAAATAGAAATCAAACGTTATTATGGGGAAACAAAGTTTAAAAATTGATAGTAGAGATAAAAACGGATTATACACCTAAAAAAACTTTATATCAAGGAGGGAAAACAAACAGAATTTTTTTATTTTTTTTTTGATTTTTTAAAGTTTTAAAATAATACTTAAAGTACCAGAAAGGGTTTTAAAAAAGAGTTTTTCCTTTTGGGTTTTAGAGAAAAAAGCCCTCCTTTTTTAAAATTTTATTTCCCGTGGGGTAAATAGGGAAAATAAGTCCAAATCTTTATCGCCCTTTTTAAAGAAAAAGATTGATATAATCTATTTTTAAACCGTATATATATGTAAAAAAAAGATAAAAAACATAAAGACAAAATGATCGGACGATATATGTTATATTTTAAATTTATTGGAGCACAAGATGAAATAAATAGAGACAATTTTAAAAAAGATAATCTAAACGTTTTATAGGGAAAAACAAAAAAGAAAAAAGAAGTAGGAAATTTTATGGGGCCCAAATGGGCCCCTGACCTTGATAATCATCCGTGTTTCAATGTTTATTTTTTTTAACTAGATATGACTTTTGGGGATATATAGGGGGTATTTTTTCAATTTAATTTAATATTTCCCGGGCATTTCATTTCAGTGTTCACTTTTTTTAGATCATAAAATAATGATTATACAAAACATTATTCAACGGGGAGTACATACATACATTTTGATGCACTCTAAAAGATTTAGCTGACACATTCACATGTGATCGTGTTTTCTTTAAGGGCAGATTCTATACGAGATCCGCATAAGATTGTAGCCTTCGAGTCGGTTGTTAATGTTTGTGGTGTGAATTTTTGTTTTTCGATTGAGTACTTAACTTTCATGATTCATGCTTTATGGCAATGAAAGATCATAACAAAATTTTTGTAAAGTACATATACATTACACTACGTCATACACTTGCAGTGTGTATCAATGCCTGGGTTGTATCATTTGGACTTTTGAACTTATTCTGAATTGACCCCTGACATGATGATGATGTGATTCTGACTTCTACAAATCACTGACAAATTTGTCCAAAATTCTCGCCTGTTTCAATTATGAAATAGTGTGCCCAATCTTCATAAAACATTGAGTTCGAATGCTTAAGTTTCAAACCGCTTACTTTGATTGATGTGTATATGGCAGGGTAATAATAGGCAATACACACTTGGGTGTGTAATTAATATCGTATCTGCACTCGCAGGCTCGTGCATTATCTAATAAATGCACCGCAAGCCGTGCATTAAAGGAATTCCACCGCAAGCTTGTGGAATATGGTACTACACACCCAAGTGTGTATTTACCGCATATTATTACCCTGCAGTGTAATTACTATTCAATTTTTGAGCAATATTAATCATGTAATATCACCGTACCCAGCAGTTGAATTACTGTCAAGTGTATCATTATACCAACTGTTGAATGACTATTCAAGTGTTGAATTACTATTCCCAGCTGTTGAATTACTACTGTTGAATTACTACCAATTTTCTGAAAACGGCCATTCGCACGATTCTAACCATTTGCTATCTCTTGTGCGGATGTAAATAGAGAATAATAAGCTCCCATTATATCTGTTATCGCACTTTTCATTTTAAAACGGTTCGATATAACCGTATATACTTATATATGCATACTGTAAAACAAGATAAAAGAAGCGATAGGAGCACGAAATGATCGGTACGATATATGTTACATTCGGTAGCACAAGATAAAATAAATATGAGCACAATGTATAAAATAAGATATAGGGCAACACAAGATAAAGATAAAAAAGATAGAAGGAACACTATCGTATACACCTAAATGGCGCCACCCAGACGAGCTTGATAACTCCATCCGTGTTTCAATGTTTATTTATCTAGTCTTAGAGATATGACAGACTTTTGTGGCGCCATATATAGGGTGTATTGCTCCGTTTTATCAAATTCAGCTACATTATTTCTGTTCGCCGTCATTTCTATCTGTTAATGTTCGTTACTTATTTTAGATCGGTATGAAGATAATGATTATGGCGCAAAACTTATTATTGTTCAACTGAGAGGAGCATACATACATTTTGATACACTTTAAAGATTTAGCTGACTACATTCACATGTGATCGTGGTTTTCTTTAAGGGCAGATTCTATACGAGATCCAAATAAGATTGTAGCTCTCGAGTCAGTCGTTATTAATGTTTGTGGTGTGAATTATTTTGTTTTCGATTGAGTGCTTAACTTTCATGATTTATGTTTTTTTATGGCAATGAAAGATCAAAACAAAATTTTTGTAAAGTACATATACATGCACTACGTCATACACTAACAGTATGTATCAATGCTGGGCGCTGGTTGTTACATCATTTGGACTTTTGAACTTATTCGCTGAATTGACCCTGATACGATGATGATGTGATTCTGACTTTACAAATCACTGGCAAATTTGTCCAAAGTTCTCGCCTGTTTCAATTATGAAATAGTTTACCCATTATTCATAAAAACATTGAGTTCGAATACTAAGTTTCAAACCGTCTACTTTGATTGATGCGCATATGGCAGGGTATTAATAAACACACACTTGGGTGTAATTAATATCGTAATTGCACTCGCAAGCTCGTGTAATTATTTCCATTAAATGCACTGCAAGCTCGTGCATTTATTGCATGAATTCCACTCGCAAGCTCGTGGAATTAATGTGGTAATTACACACCCAAGTGTGTATTTACCGTATATAATTGTATCTTTTACTGTGTGCATCATCCCGCAGCGAGCTATTCCCAGGCCAACTTGTTTCACGTAGAAAGGTGGCAATGTGTAAGCAAGCCGCACCTCGGAGACTATTCTTTTCTTAGAAAAGAGTAGCAAAAAGATAAGATGAATTGAGACTCGACTAGAATAGGATGAATACTGAACAGTAACCTTACAAATAGAGCCTCTGACACCCAAGGAAAAATTAATAATCATCGGTAATGAAACACTGAACCAGTTTCAGTACTTGTGTGACAATATCCTACTTCTCTACTTCTTGATACTACTAAAAGAGGTGTTTGGTGCTTTGTATTATTTAACTGAATTTGAGATCCTGAATCAGGCTCCAGTGCAGGCACCCAAATGCAATCTTTTGCCTTACTGAGGGCATCCCGTAAAGCATCATGTGATCAATAATCACTGATGATTTGACACATTTCCTTCAGTACATAGTGCAATTATTTTTTAGTTCTTCCACGGCACCCGATATTGGGGGGGGGCCAACCCCCCAAAACCCCCCAAAATTAAGCCCCCTATTGGAAATTTGTTACATCCACCAGGGGGTTAAATTTAACCCCCCAAAATTAAACCCCCTATCGACAGCAAAAATTAAACCCCCCAAAATTAAACCCCCTATCGACCATAGGTTCATATTACTTGAAAATCACCATTCTTATCTTCCCGAAATTGAAAGTTTATCTTCGGATTTTCAACTTACATTTTTGGGCCATTTAACCACATATCCAAAAAATTAAATCCAAACATAATATTTTGTGATTTTTCTGAGACCTGCTCGCTTTGATCACAAAATTCAACCAATATGATTGGATAAGATTTATTTCTGCTTGGTTTGAGACCTCATACTTCATAGGCAAGGACAAATCACAATATATAAATAATTAAAGAATAAGGACAAGCGGGGGTCTGGGGGCAACTGCCCCCAGAAGCCAGACGTTATGAACACACAATTGTTGCCCAAATATGACTTGAGACTCAGTTTTAGAATAGAATGACAAGCACTAGCAGTGGTCTGGGGCGGCAGCCCCCAGAAGCCAGACATCCTGAGTAACTTAAATTTACGACCTGATATGATTTTGTGACTCATTTCTGATTGTTGTTAGATAGAAAATTTCAATGTAATTTATTCAAATTTTGGAGTTTGCTTTTAAGCATATTGTGCAGCCAGATTTTTGGCTCCACTGCCATGTCTACAATATTTCAATTCATCTTCTCTAAGATTAGAAGAGATAATAATCTTCGGACTCCTGTAGTTTGTTTATCAGTTTATCAAAACACACTTCTCACTACATGCTTCTTTTTAAGCCGAGTATCAATCAATTGCAATTTATGACCCAAAGTGATAATAATCTTTGGATATTTTCAGTTGATTATTTTCTCAAAATAAGAGAAATAATTCTGATTTAAACTAAGCTGCGTCTGGAAAAGAAATAGATCAAACTCAAAAGCGAAGATGATCCTCAGATTGAGTCCATTCTTTCATTTATTGTATGAGAAATTGGAAAACTTATCTTCGGTCTGAGCCTTATCTTCCCTATGGGAATGAGATTGGACCAAATATGAAGGGGTGCTATCGACAGCAGAAATTATTCTAGTATGATTCAAAAAAGCACCAAAATGAAGAAACAAAAAAGTACCATTTGAAAAAGTTGCCAAAAAACACGAATAAAAGGTACCATTTCGAAAAGGCGCAAAAAATCGGACAAAAAATTGGTACCAATTTAGAAGGGTACTTCTGAAAAATCAGAAACGAAGAAGGTACCAATTGAAAATGATGCCAAAAATCAGAAACAAAATGGTACCATTTGAAAAATATGCTGAAAATCAGAAACAAAAATGATACCATTTCATAAAAGTTCCATAAATTATAAACAAAAATGGTACCAAAAACCGGAAACAAAAATGGTACCATTTCTAAAAATTGCCAAAAATCACCACCAAAAATGGTACCATTTTGAAATGGTAAAAATCAGAAACAAAAACGGTACCATTTTGAAAGGATGTTAAAAATCAGAAACAAAATGGTACCATTTGAAAAAATATGCTGAAAATCAGAAACAAAAAATGGTACCATTTCATAAAAGTTCCAAAATTATAAACAAAAATGGTACCAAAAACCGGAAACAAAAATGGTACCATTTCTAAAATCGCCAAAAATCACCACCAAAAATGGTACCATTTTGAAATGGTGCAAAAATCAGGAACAAAAATGGTACCATTTTGAAAGGGTGTTAAAATCAGAAACAAAATGGTACCATTTGAAAAGATGCTGAAAATCAGAAACAAAAAATGGTACCATTTCATAAAAGTTCCAAAAATTATAAACAAAAATGGTACCAAAAACCGAAAACTAAAATGGTACCATTTCTAAAAATCGCCAAAAAATCACGAACAAAAATGGTACCATTTTGAAATGGTGCAAAAATGAGGAACAAAAATGGTACCATTTGAAAGGATGTTAAAAATCAGAAACAAAACGGTACCATTTGAAAGAGATGCTGAAAATCAAAACCAAAATGGTACCATTTCATAAAAGTTCCAAAATTATAAACAAAAATGGTACCAAAACCGGAAACAAAAATGGTACCATTTATAAAAATCGCCAAAATCACGACCAAAAATGGTACCATTTTGAGATGGTGCAAAAATCAGGAACAAAAGGTACCATTTGAGAAAAAATGCCCATTTTGCACTAAGAATTATCCCCCAAAACCCCTAAAACCCCCCCAAAACCCCCAAAATTAAACCCCCTATTGGCGATTTTCTATATCCACCAAAATTGAGGGGGTTGGCCCCCCCCCGATATTCCGCCAAACTAAACAGATTTTTTATGAAAAAGATGAAGCCAAATATTGGAACCAAACATTGGAACGAAACATTGGAACCAAACTCTGGAGTTACAAGAACGTCTCTTGACTGACGTGATGGCAAAAACCATCTCAAAAGACAATCGGAAGTACGATAAAAGAATATGCAATGACTTAAACTTACAACACAAATTAAATTAACTATCTGAGGCAAGGGGCTTCAAATATGATTGTAGCACTGAATATGTTCTGAAAGAACTTTGCTATTTTACAATCAGCTCGTGTGTCTCATTAAGTGTTGTGAAACCTGGCAATTGACAGTGACATGGTATGCAATCACTGGGCTTGATAAAAACATTCCAAAAGACAATCGAAGGAATATCAAGCAATAACATGTATATCACTGTTTAGCAATAAACGAACATGTAATCACTGTTTAGCAATAAACGAACATGTAATCACTGTTTAGCAATAAACGAACATGTTATCACTGTTTAGCAATAAACGAACATGTAATCACTGTTTAGCAATAAACGAACATGTAATCACTGTTTAGCAATAAACGAACATGTAATCACTGTTTAGCAATAAACGAACATGTAACAATGTTTAGCAATAAACGTATGTAATCACTGTTTAGCAGTAAACGAACATGTAATCACTGTTTAGCAATAAACGAACATGTAATCACTGTTTAGCAGTAAACGAACATGTAATCACTGTTTAGCAATAAACGAACATGTAATCACTGTTTTTGATTTTGCTCCCAGGATCAGAAGCTAACTTGTCAGCCCAAATCTGAGCGTCTTGAGCAAGCTTCCTTGACCAGCACAGAGGGGGAGTGTCCTGAAGGGCGAGGAGGGAAATCAAAATAAAGGGGAGAGGGAATTGATGTACATTAATTCCAATACTCCAATAATTGTTAAGGGGGTTCAAGCCAAATTTTTGGGAAAACACGTTTCTGAGATAACGGTTGACCCAAAAGGTATACTCCGTGGACCAACTTTTTGGCCAGGTTTGGTACCCCCAGACCCACTGGCGCCGTGCCCAAATATGGGCACAAAATGGGCATATTTTTTCAAAAGCAACTTGGGCGGTATCTGAGATGTGCAATCGATAGATAATGGTCCCCTGAGTTACCATAAAAAAATTTGAAGTCGATATCTCAAAAAATGGCGCAAAAAGCGCCAAATTTTTGGCAAAAATTTGGCGCTTTTGGCGCCAAAAAAAATGAAGGCCTAACTCAAAAATCCGGCTCCATTCGTATCTGAGGAATTTAGTCTAGTTTCACGTAAAAAAAGAATTATGCAAAATTATCAATCGTAGCCGAAGTTATAAGCGTTTGAGTAAAGTGCACTTTGGAAAAAACGCGAACTGAGAAAATGGCGATTTTGTGGTTTTTCAGAGGTTTTTTGGACCTCAAATCGCCTATTTAGCAGCAAACAAGCCCAAACTTGCAGAGAATACATAATTCAACGCTATTTATCGAATTAAGTTAGTTTCATTCAAAAATATTGATATCTGCCCAAGTTATGGGCCAGAATTGGCTTGCGCGACGCGCGTATGCCCATATATGGGCATACGTTTTTCGGCCATAACTCAGCCATTTTTTGAGATATCGACTTCAAATTTTTTATGGTAACTCAGGGGACCATTATCTATTGATTGCACACCTCAGATACCGCCCAAGTTGCTTTGAAAAAATATGCCCATTTTGTGCCCATATTTGGGCACGGTGCCACCAGTGGGTGTGGGGGTACCAAACCTGGCCAAAAAGTTGGCCCACGGGGTATACCTTTTGGGTCAACCGTTATCTCAGAAACGTGTTTTCCCAAAAATTTGGCTTGAACCCCCCCCCTCCTTAACGCTCTTAGGGGTACCGGGAGTCATCCGGTTTTCAATCAATAAATCTCGGAAAACAGAAATATTCCATACAATATACATTCTTCACGTTAGTGACATCTCGGAGATATGGATAAATTGACTGGTCCAATCATGACAGGGTTCACCGATCGTAACTTCAGGGTAGAATCCAAAAAACCTTACAAAACATGAGGAGACATCTAAGAAACATGGGCGTCATTCTGATACACCAATATGGCAATATAACTTGGTGCATCAAATGTTTCTTTTAAACTAAAATAATAGTTCTAAATTAAGTTAATTAAATTATCAACAATCATGATGTATAATGGAAGTTGTTGATAAGACTTGCATAGTCTCAGCCTTTCCTGACATAGCGGCTGCGTACCTCGTGTTGTGATCTGATGTAGTTGTGGTGGTACAGAATCTTGGATTCGAAGGTATTCAATTCGTTTTGATTAACAGAACAATTCCGACTGAATGTAAGTGTAGCGTCTGAAGAAGTGAACGTGACAATACCGAAGAGTATTGTTCAAGACAACAAGAAAGATGCAATGATTGAAAGACTATAACATAGTGCTCTGTAAGTCCTAATGAGCACAGCTGCTCACCAATTATTGGAATGAACAAATCTGTCGTTTCAATTTAGTAGTAAAGCGGTGAAACTAAGAATTAATCATTAGCCTAGATTGCACAACTTACCATTTAACAAAAGAACAATTACTAGAATCCAAGAATTACAGTGATAAAAAACCATGCCTGATAGGCATCAGATAGTTATTTCATAGATAATACACAAAATGACTGAAATTGTGATTTGAAGGATGAAAGCACTAACAAACAAATCAGTCTCAAATCATAAACAATTCTATAATTCTCGAATTCTACTGCGAGTTCCGGTACTTATTTATAAAAGAAACAAAAAAAACAGCTGAATTACAGTGAGAAAAACCAACGAATTTCCTGACTTTGTAATTTGAAGCCGGGAGATGGGAACAAATCAGCCTCAAATCATCAATAAAGTCAAAATTATCGAATTCTGCTGCGAGCTCTGTCACTTTTTTTATTATCAAAAAACTAAAAAACAGCAGCGACTGAAGGTTAAATTCAACCGAATTGGAAAGTGACAATTCAAATCCGAAAGGGAAATTTAAAGTCAAGAAATGCGGACCGTAGAATGATGATACCTATTCTCAACGCTCAACTTGTTTGAAAAAGGAACCGATATTGAGATAAGAATTTAATGTCAACAAAAGCGAAAGGACAGAAATTCGTCCTGCTAATTGCATGAGAAGGAAAATTAAGGACATTCGCACGTTTTATTCAAAATAATATCTGAAAGTTGAAAGTCCCCTATTTCCCTATTGATTATCGAAATACGTCACTAAAACGAATCCTCGAAATTTGATGCTCAGACTGCAAGACGTTTCGCCGAAACTGGTACCCGTAATTTCGAAATTAGCTGTCCAGCTCGGAAATTTTCAAAGAACCCAACTATTTTCCGTTCCAGAGCACCAATGAGGGCGCACGTGGCTCGGAAGAACCAATCAGAGCACTCCTGGCTCGGATGAACCAATGAGAGCGCTCGTGGCAAGGGCACCTCCCATACCGTGGAGTGAAGTAGGAAAGGTAGGAAATGAGGAAGCGCCATAGTGAGAGGTATATTCCGGAATATACCCATGAAAAACGTCGGACATGAAACAGAAAACCGTATTATGTCACAGAAGCGGCTGAGTAAAATATAAGAGCTACTGATTTTCAAGGCTTTATTGTACATGTCAAGCACTGTTCTCCTCCCGATAATAAAGTGTAGTTCCAAATGAGCAAACAATTAAAGTTAAACCGATCTTTGGTGGAGGAGTTCCCCGTAACATTTCCTCCGCAAACATTTCCTGCGCAAACAAGCCTGCCTCTCGCAGGTATATATAACCGAGGAGATCACGTGACATGTTTCCCCATTCATATCATGCGGACATTACCTAATGAAGCGCGGTGTCGTGTGGGAATTAGGACAAGTTTTTAAAATGATCATCATCAATATATATTATATCCGATGAACATAAAGCATAAATATAATATAAGATTGGTGAAAAATCCGCTGAAACGCAGGGATAGGTCCGTTAGGGTTACACAACTCGTGTGTCTACGGCAAAGTACAGTGTTACACGTCTAATACGGCCAATTTCCGGGGAACTTTCAACTTCGGTGGAGCAGAACTTGATTTAAAGAGGAATTTAGAAAATACCACACGATTATGAGAGCTGCTCGCTTATAAACTGATTCTAATATAATATACCCGGGGAGATTTGGAAAGTAATTGCGATGCCTTATCATCAGGAAAACAGAAAGAGATTCCAACGGACGTAAATTTGTAGGGTAAATGGTGCTTTGTATATTATCTACCATGAAAATGTAGGAAAGTAAGAACAGTGATTCAGAAAATACACCAAACGATCGGCACTGACTGATCTCTCAAATCTCCTATTATTGCCTGGGTATATTATATATAGCTCGAGCAATACGAGGACCAGTAACTTGTGGTAAAATTAAATCTAAACCGTATATACGGCGTCCAAAATTCTGTGAAATTTTACTGATTTCAGGCAGCCAAAGAAGCGATAAATGTCACATTTCATGTGAAAAATGCGATATTATCAATATCAAGTGAAAATCAAGACTGAAAAGGTTGATCTTATTCTGAACTTACGTATTTAAAAAGATATGATTGGAATCGCGTGGCAGATGACAATACACCTATAAAAGCTGTCACAACAAGAAAATCGTGACAACCGATCTGGAGACGAACAGGGAAACGTACCACGTGACACACATCACGTGACAGGTCACGCGTTTCCAAGTAACCGGGTGACAGACGGAGCCGAGCGGACACGTGCACTTTAACAGCGCCACGTGATTAATTAAAACATTTAATTGGAATTTAATGAATCGCTTAGCACTCCAGGCGACTAATTGAAGCGTTAGTGCCCGTGGACTACGTAGCCACCTTTCAGAATACCCATTGCGTTTAATCTGTATTTTCAAGCGATGATCAGGCGTTTTACTAAGACTACTAAGAAAAGATCAGTAACGGGAAGGTAAACGCGAGATCATCGGACAAGGGAGTTTACTCTGGAATAAACAGACAAAAAGTCAGTTTTCTGGAAACAATATCAACCCCGAAACGCGAGGTAGCGCTGCTGCTAGTAGTTTGTGCGCAGTTTTGCGAAACGTAGCAATTCTGCAACAATATTGCCCGATTTCATAGGCTAAACTTCAGATAGAGTAATTTTGAAGGTGGCCATTCGATAGAGCACAGCATAGGGAGTTCAGTGGTGAAGAGATCATTTGAATACGCCTTTCATGTCAGAAGTTATGATCAATAACACCTCGCGGCAGAAAACGAGGTTTTCCAGTAGTGGCGTGTTCAACGATTCATTGTGAAGCTCACGAACATGATATCGAAAATCTATGATCAACTAACAATGTAGAATTTTATCCTCTATCGATTCTCGAAGGTCCCAAGTCTCTATCTTCAAAAATGTGGATTTCTATAAAAAGAAACCATGAGATGGTGTAAAAAAGTACATTACTGTCTACGAATGAGGTACCGCTG
This sequence comes from Beroe forskalii, assembly GCA_011033025.1. Taxonomy (NCBI): domain Eukaryota; kingdom Metazoa; phylum Ctenophora; class Nuda; order Beroida; family Beroidae; genus Beroe; species Beroe forskalii. The sequence goes on from WFMF01000134.1 coordinate 229,257, forward strand.
CTCTGTAGGCACCGCTGCTCCATTGCGCGCGTGATTCGACAGCGCAAATCAAGTTCCCAGTTTATTTCGCTCTGTATACTTGATCGTGCATGTGTTTGGCCCGTTACCGATTTTGCATGGTTTCTCGCTATTCCTCTCCGGTTTAAGGAGGCCTGTTAGCCAGTTTAAATGAGAAAAATTTGGGTACGAAATTTGGGGATTTTTTACAAATATCCCCATATTTTCATTCCGCACGAAGCTTTAAAATGACGTCATCATCATACGTTAACATGCGTAATATTCCCAAAGACTCACCTCATTGCCGGGCTTCACCATACCCGGCTCCAGTGGAGCCGCTCCACCTAACGTTGGGCTTCACCAATGCCCCGGGATAACCCCGATACAGGGGCTTACCCGGACCAAACTCACCTCATTGCAGGGCTTCACCATACCAGGCTCCACCTAGCCTTGGGCTTCACCAATGCCCCGGGATAACCCCGATACAGGGGCTCACCCTCACCAGACTCACCCTTACCTTGGGCTTCACCATACCACGCTCCACCGAACCTCGGGCTTCACTGATGTTGTGGGCTTACCCTCAAACATGGCATCACCCATACCAGGCTCCCCCTTACCTTGGGCTTCACCGTACCTGGCTCCACCGTACCTGGCTCCACCTTATCCTGGGCTTCACCATAGCTTGGGCTTCCTCACACTAACATTAGCTCCCCGTACTCCCGTAGTACTAACGTGGGCTCCCCGTATTAATTTAGGCTCCCCTAGTCCCCCACACTATTTGAGATCTCCATACAATTACAAACTCGGCCCCATACTAACTCGGGGCCCTATACAAACTCGCGCTCCACCACATTCAAAACATGGAAGCATAAGTGGAAACACTATTCCAAATCATAACCAATTAACCATAACCCTAACCATCGACCAAAACCTAACTGTTTATGGTTAGGATAAGGTTTAGCCACGAATGTTAGGGTTACAGTGGGAATGTAAGACAGAAATAGCGCTTCCACTTCTGTTACCACTTTTGAAAATCGGTGTTCTTCCAATTTGCCCAATTTAGCATTAAATTATTTCCAGTGTATGAAGTGTTGGCTCGGATGAGTGTTGCCGGTGTAGAAGTACTTTAAGCCCGCCGTTGTTATTGTTCATTGCTACAATGCGATGCCCGTCTCAAGGCGTGGAAGCCAATGTCTGATTCAATTAACTAAAGCCTTTCATTGCGTATAGGGGAATCAATATGGAGGAATTATTAATATGGGGGATTGGGGAGCCCAATATGGGGGATTGGGGAGCCCAATTTATAGTATTGGGGTTTGTATGGGGAGCCCAAATTAGTATGGGTGAGCCTAAATTAATACGGCTAAGCTCAAGTCGTAATGGGGGATTGGGCAGTGAAAGTTAGTATTGAGGACTGGGAGCCCGAGTTTGTATGGGGAGCCCGAGTTTGTATGGGGAACCCAGATTAGTATGGGCGAGCCCGAATTTATATGGGAGATTGGGGGAGCCCAAGTTAATATGGGGGAGTACGAGTTAATACGGGGGAGCCAAATACATGGATTATATATAGCTGGAGCCGCGTATGGTGAACTGTGAAGCCCGGCAATGAGGTGAGTCTAATTTGGGCTAGTACCGTGTATAGTGTATAATAGACGTGAGCCCCAGAAAATCAGGCAATACCAAGATTCAGGGAAGCGCTGTTTTGGGAAGCGTTGGTAAGAGGTAATCCCATGTGTAAGGGAAGCTTGGGTAATCGGTATGACATGGGTGTCGCTGTAAAGATCATATACGTATTATTAGTCGATGTTATACTTGGGTCATAATGTCTCCCCCTATTCCCAGCCTTCCATACTCGCTAACTGCATTGAATTTGAATGCCGGTAAATTCCGTATTGTACAGGGTGCGCCAGACGTCTTGACCCCTTTCACTTTTTTGATCATTCGAAAAAATACAGCAGATATTTCGATTCTGTAAAAAGTTTCTTTAAATATAACCAAAGAATGGCGGATTCTGAGATTTCCCATAGCAACCGACCTAAAATTGAAGATTTTTTGGCGTTTTGACATATAAATCTGGAGTTATCAAAACAGAAAATTTTCAGTGATCATAACCATTCAACGCTGAATTCTGAGAATTTCAGGTTGCTATGACTTTCAGAACAACCACACGAGTTCCCATAGCAACCGGACTCAAAATGGAAGAATCTGGATTTCTTTAAAAATAAAACTTGTTAATTGCCATTAATTTCAATTTTATTGTTGATAGAAAGGGTAATAAATTATACCAAACGTTCAAGTACAGTGAATCTACCTTGTCGGACATAATTATCACGGACATTAAATTCACGCTGAGCACATCAGCGTGAATATTAATGTCCATGAAAAATTGTCCGTGATACTTATATGTCCGTGATTTTCAGGTCCGTGAAAATTAAGTCCGGTATTTCCTCTTAAAATTTCTAGGGTAGAGACGCGAAATTTCTGACTGTATCTCTTTAAACGCAACGATAAAATTTTAAGGAAATTATACTTCTTTTTTAAGCTCAAAACCTGCAATATGGAAATTTATCATATTAATCAAAGAAATATATTAGAAAAATCTTGAAATTCAAATCGTGGAAAAAATGGAAAAAATCGAACCGAAAATTTCGAGATTTTCTTGAAATTTGAAGTGGCAGGATCGAGCGTGAATATTAATGTCCGTGAAATTTTAGGTCCGTGAAACTTAAGTCCGTGATAATTATGTCCGATAAGGTAGCTCAATAGGGGTTCAATGCTTGTTCAAAGTAGTCTCCTTGGATGGAATTTGGGGCTAATGTAAGCCCGGTTGCTATAGAAACTCGTGTGGTTGCTATGAAAGTCATAGCAACCTGAAAATCTCTGAATTCAGCGTTGACTGAAACTTTTAGCTTTCACAGAATCGAAATATCTATTTTTTATCATGACCAATCAAAACATTAAATTTGGTCAAAAATGTCAAAAATGTCAAAAATCTTCGATCTTTAGGTCGGTTGCTATGGGAACTCGTGTGGTTGCTATGGACGTCACAGCAACCTAAAAATCTCAGAATCCGCCATTCTTTGGTTATATTTAAAGAAACTTTTTACAGAATCGAAATATCTGCTGTATTTTTCAAATAATCAAAAAAATAAAAGGGGACAAGACTTTTGGCGCACCCTGTAATCAGAACTGTATTATCTTAGCCTTGGTATTCTCGATATCCATAATCATGTAGTTGTACCCCTACACTCGTGCCCAATTACAAAACACACAAAAAGATGCGAATCCTATACACACAATGACACAGCGCCCATAAACAAATTTAAAGCATTTCTAGATTGTAATAAAAATATTGAATGAATACTCAAGCTTCAGCCTTCTTCATTTACTACAGTTAGTCACTATAGTTTAGTCAAAATGTAATTTTGCAGCTGTACCAAAATAGTACATCAGTTAAATGTCTATACTATACAGGGATTACTGAACTAGTACACAGCATGATTTAATCAAAAATGTCACGTGTAAAAGTTGCAAGAAAGGCTAAAGCTATGCAAAATAGGTAACGGGCCAAACACACGCACGAGCAAGTACACAGAAATAACCTATGAACTTGATTTGCGCTGTCGAATCACGCGCGCAATGGAGCAGCGGTACCTACAGAGCAGCGGTACCTCATTCGTAGACAGTAATGTACTTTTTTACACCATCTCATGGTTTCTTTTTATAGAAATCCACATTTTTGAAGATAGAGACTTGGGACCTTCGAGAATCGATAGAGGATAAAATTCTACATTGTTAGTTGATCATAGATTTTCGATATCATGTTCTGAGCTTCACAATGAATCGTTGAACACGCCACTACTGGAAAACCTCGTTTTCTGCCGCGAGGTGTTATTGATCATAACTTCTGACATGAAAGGCGTATTCAAATGATTTCTTCACCACTGAACTCCCTATGCTGTGCTCTATCGAATGGCCACCTTCAAAATTACTCTATCTGAAGTTTAGCCTATGAAATCGGGCAATATTGTTGCAGAATTGCTACGTTTCGCAAAACTGCGCACAAACTACTAGCAGCAGCGCTACCTCGCGTTCCGGGGTTGAATATGATTGACAATATCGCTTTGCTGACCGATAAATAAACACGGTATATATCACAAGATTGGCTATGCATAAGCGTTTATTTGACCGCTCAAAACGATAGACATTTGAACCTGACGCCACCCTCTGTACTCTCAATAGTGCAGCAGTGACGTCAGAGCGGTCGTCTGAGGCTCGTGCAGCTGCCTAGGATCATACAGGGGATGTAGGAGCAGGCTTAGTATATTCTGTAACTCTGCAGCTACTATGACGTCACTGAGGCTCCAATGTCTGCAGCTACTGTGACGTCACTGAGGCTCCAATGTCTGCAGCTACTGTGATGTCACTGAGCAGTGTCTGCAGTCACTATGACGTCACTGATTCTCCAGGAAAACGCTGCCCATGACGTCACGCTGGCGCTGTCAGCGCTGCTGCAGGTTGTATGCTTGCGGAGAAGATACAATAAGGCTGAGGTTGCAAGAGGTTACAACTTGAGGTTATAAGAGGTCGCAACTTGAGATTAGAAGAGGATACAAGAGTTATCAAGAGGTTACAACCCGAGGTTACAAGAAGTAACAATACAGGTTACAAAGATTATACGAGGTTACCGGAGGTATGAAGATGTCACAAGAGGCTTCAAGAACATAAGATGTTACAACTTGAGTTTACAAGAGTTACCAATACAGGTTACAAAAGGTTATACGAGGTTACAAGAGGTTGCAATTTGAGGTTACAAAAGATTAAAAGAGGTTGCAAGAGGTTGCAAGAGGTTGCAAGAGGTTAGAAGAGGTAGGTTGGTAGCGGAGGGTATACCAAACCGAACACAAGCAATTAGAGGAGTATTTTGTGTGAGAGGGGCATTTAACATGGAACTATTTATCAAAGAAATAACAAATCATAACACAGATCTATCGATCTTTACTAATAGTTTAATGGACACGAGGGTATCAGAAAACGTGAAGTTATTCATGCATGAAGAAAGGACTGCCATTTATATAAATTGAAATTTCACTTTCTTGATGTTAAGTTCATTAAGAGGATGTTATTCAAATGAGCCGGTGATACGTACAAAATACTTTTTGAAATTAGAATTCGTAATGAATTTTGCCTAAAATCGTAATAACTAAACGATAAGAATTCTGTTGTTTTATTATTCAGTTGACGAAATAAGACATATCCGTCCAATATTTTCATGGATATAATTATTCATTAATTGTAAGAGTTTGGGGACTGATATATAATGAATATAATTGTTATTAACTTCTCATTTCTCTTAGGGGTTTATGGTTTCTAGCGTAAAAGTGTGTTTTACTGCGATTTGACATTGTATGTATATTTCTTTCTTTCTGTCTTCAGAACATAGCATTGGAGACGAGGATCGTGAGTGAAGATGACCCAAGCTAGAATACCCATCATAGACACTTGGACGGGATCTAATATTCGGGATCGGATCGACTGATTAGATGAGTGCATTGAACTGGAATCAGGAATCAGATATATCGGACCGAGAAAAGGTTGCATTTCTCATTTCGAACATTGATTCAGAGAACTATGTAGTAATGAAGAGTTTGACTGCCCCAGCGAAGCCAAGCCAAATACGGTTTTTACGCTTATAATCTCATGAAGATGATCATCGAACAGTTGGACCCAAAACCAACTCCTTTGGCAGAACCATACAAATTCTTTCGGGGCTATTTATATAAATTGAAACTTCACGTTCAGGATGTAAAGTTCATTCAGTGGATGTTATTCAAATGAGTAATGAGCAGGTGATGCACCCAACTTAGTAACGCGTACAAAAATGTTTCGAAATTAGAATTCTTAATAAATTGTGCTTAGAATCGTAATATGAAAATTACATGAAAAAATACCCGTCAAATATTTTGATGGATGTCATTTAATTGTGCGAGTTTGAAAACTCTGACAGAAGAGAACTGAGAAGAAAAACCGGCAGAAGCTTACAGAGGTGAACACTGAACACCGGCAGTTCTGTATTTCTGCTGGATTGAGTTAAAAATATACGATTGAAATCAGCCATTGGCAATAGCCCGTTGGACCATTGCAGGATAAGCAATATTGGAATTATAATCAAGTAAAACACTTGGAAAACATGGCAACCACACACCTGATACCAAGTTAAATCTGACATTGAATGTCTGATATAAGCATATAATTATAAACAATTAGAACCCCGAGGCGTACTACTGAATGAATCCTGTCCATCGAAATAAACAAAATCAGTTTTAAACTTTACAACCCTACTTGTATAATCAAATTTGATAACTGAAGATAATGTCGATCATTGAAAATATATATTTGATTAATAACTCCTTGTTTCACTGAACGAATTCGCAATATAAGAGGAATATCAGTATTTACTGAAATCAATCAAATTTGAGATAATGACTACAACAAATAAGAGGAAGGCCGGAAAATTAACTCCAATTGAGAGAGATTCCAAGAGAGCAAGTCGGGAGTTGGCCCGCTCAAATCCCACGATGTACACTGTGCTGATATTCACCAAAATCCAAATCTCTTCTGCAGCCGGTAAAAAAGGACTTCGATAGACTCAGGAGGGACCTCGGCAAACTGATGGTGAGAAGAATGATATTTTCCCCACAGAGAAATTCTTGACCAATTCAACAGAGGACTTTAAACGGGAGATACATCTAGAGATGCATGATGAAGGTAAGAACAAAAGTTTTGGCGCCAATATTATATATTTTTAATAATAATATTACCAAAACCCGAGGTCATACATTACTAAGATGAAATAGTGAGAAAGTGTTGAATCCAGACCACCAGTATGCCAGTGAGAGCATTATACATATATCATCACAGGGTAACGTTGCTAAGCAACCAATGAAGAAAACGAACCCCATGATATAATCCACGTGATCTTAATAAGAAATGTAGGTTATGATTGTAATAAAATATTCGTAACAGTATTTGATCATGATATCAAACTCTATCTCTGAATTGCGATTTTCGTCACCACTCGTAAATTTGATGAAATAAGCGTTTATCGATAATAATAGGAAGCACAAATCAGAAAATTCAATCATGTACGCGTTTCGGCAATATACACCTGCGCTAATTGATCTCATTTGTCAAGGAATGGTTTTCATTGTCATACTTCCCCGCAGACAATTAATTGTAAATATATAATCGATTGGCTATGAGTGAGCTCATATTCTCAAATCTCGTTTCGCACAATCTGTAAGTTCTTTACATATAAGTACGTAAGTGAGTAACTGAGTAACTCATAGAGCTATGAACGCATCTTTGAGAAATTCTACCGCTCGTAGGAGATACATATAACTGAGAGCTCAGTGACAAGTAAGCTATTACAAATCAGTCATGATATGAATCTCCCAAACTTTTCCTTCCCTAAACCCCCGGAATATTCACGAGCAGGGTCTCAATCTATGCCTATAAATATAGGAACGACTGCTACATAATTTATATAGGTATTAGAAGTGGGTAGCTCGGGGCCAGGAATTCATTTGTCTCTGCCTTTCTCATATAAAGTCAATGAAGCGAGGTAATAAACCTATTACGAGCTTGCATTATGGAGCAGGCACACATATATTTTTATTCTTAATACTGCAACTGCTATATATTTGGATATATTTCATGTTGCGCAACTGCTGAAAATGAGTGGTTTTCGAAATAAATCTAATTAAAACATGTTTGTCCTTATAGCGGCTACAGTATAAGTAACCTACGCAATATGGCTCGCCCTTATTGCTCGCCGTATTACTACACAATGTAGTAATACGGCGAGCAATAAAAAACATATACGATTCGTCGTGTGGTGAGGCAGTATAAAAATAGCAATATATGTGGGTCCGTGACGTCAATTTGCGCTACAAAAAACGAACAAATTACCTCACAATATGCTCTAGAAGGTGTTCTTTCAAACACCAGCTCTCTCAAAGACTCCAAAACACGGCAACTCGATGTAATATGTGTGCAGTACATGTCCGAGATTTCAACAACAACAACACCGCCGTCTTATATGAAACAGGTCGAATATTGAAAGCTGAATTATAGTACAGTCGTATATAATGATATAATAATTAGCAATAAATTGTACTTGATGGGCTTTGACACCTAAATTATCGTAAATGTTTTAGGCAAGTTCACATTTTAAAAATGCGTCGATGGCAATAAACGAAACCACCCAACGGAAACTGAAAATAGAGAGAATATAGTTCCTCTACTATAATAACTCTCCCCAATATGATGTACGTTTCTCTTTGCGTGAGATTGGGGGGCAAACACCTGTTCAAACACATGTCTTACACTATCAGGAGCAATCAGCTTAAACACTAAACCGCGTTTATGGTCCTGGATTTTTCATCATTTCCGCTCAAATGATTGGTTCCCCGCATGTGTATGAAGCCACATGACAACACATGACAACACATAACAACACGCATAACAGGGGCCCGGTGTGGGTGTGTACAAACGTCAAATCCAGCCCCCCCTAATGATTAGTAAGCTCTGCTTCGTTTGTCTGTCTGTGCTCTGCTTCGTTTGTTTGTCTGTCTGTTTGTTTGTGCTTTCAACATCTGGTGAGGGGACTAAACACCGAAATAGCAAACCTACATCATGATATTACAAACTACAAGCTCCCCGGAAGAATTAGGAACGAAAGCATTAGCGCAACATTTACCGATGATGACTTGTTAACTGTTATGCTTACACGAGCCGACGCACACAGGATCGCAAATTGGGCTTTCTATCATTTTCAGGGTCAAAAAGAGCATGTGCACTGTAAGCAAGGTGTTTCAAGGTGTATCTAGGTGTTTCAAAGCATAAAGGTAACACTTTGAAAAAGTCTAGAGCTGAGCATAAATGAGAAGTCACTCAGCGCAGAACGAAACAACCGCCATCCACCTGTGACACCTGGCCACAATGACCACAAGAAGATTGACAGATGTCATACTCTTTTGAGATAAGTTATGCTGTACGTTATGAGTCAAACTTGCCACAAAACTGTAAAAAATTGCAGACTTTACAGACCTTTTAGTGCAGCTGAGCAACTACTTACGATTACTTATAGCATTAAACTCAGGATAATTTCAATTTTACATCCCTGCGACTTTTGGTAAAGCCCAAATTTAACAAGGACAAACACCAGATTAATGATGAGTTGGAAGCAGTTCAGCAAGGATGCAGTAAAACGAATATAAATTTACCGCAGTTAATTGCCATTATCTTGCTTCCCCTGTGCCTTCCACTTGACATGGTTTCATGTCGTCATTAATGAGTACAAAGTAGACATGCACTAACGAGACAAGTCGATTATGACAAAACGGAAACAGCCATATAACTCTGTAGCAGGGTCGATTTCGTCATCTAGATCTTTTAATTACAAACGAAAATTTTTCAACAATCTCGGGCTAAATAGTAATTATAGTTTGTAATGATGTGTTGTTAACTTGATGGTTAAACATTCGAAATCAAACAAAAATTCAGCTATCTGAGCAAGTTTCCGCCTACTAAACATTTATTTTTCCAAAGACACCGCAAACCCAAGGAAGCCCAACGCACCTGCTGTAAAAACGGCTGTAAAATTACAGCAATTCATTTCACGGGGGCAAGTGCGTTACGCTAAATTTAGGGCTGAAATGAAAGTGAAGCACAGATATAAACTGGCACACTGCCATCCCACACTAACATACGGCATAGAGCAGTGAAAATACCGTTTAAGTAAATAGTTTATTGCCTGCTTCCTCAACAATACGGTGTGTCCTGCTGCCCATTTTATGCAGCAGCGTAAACTTCGGACTTGCAAATTGTCATTCTTTCGTGATACTGCATTTTTCAGGGATTGTTTCAGCGTTTGATTATATCATAAACTCTTTCGAGGGTTCTTTTATGAGGTATGATATCATTTCTCCTTTTGAATATTATTACCGTCTGACATATATCGAAATAGCAATCTATTGTTTTGGTTTCCGGGGTGCAAGATATATCCGAAGTTTTTCCCTTGTGTTTTTCGCGAATAAGATCCAATACACACATTCCACATAGCTTTTTAAACGTACATCATATTATAGAGCTTTACACCTACCATGCCATGCTAATTATCGGGAATTAAGTAAGACTATTCTCTACAAAATAGCTCACTACACATACTTTAATAAAGGGTTAAGAGAGAGTGAGGTGATAAAATGCCAGTAATGCGCGATGTTTTTACCCTGTAAACAATGACGACAGTATGGTTAGGCGTGTGTGTTTGTTTGTTTGTTTGAGCATGTATTCTGTATGTATGTTTGAATGTATGTATGGGGGTGTATGCTGTATGTTTGTATGTGTGTAAGAGTGTGTTATAGAGGCTTACACACACCTGTTAGGTTTATAAGATCTGTGTGACCCAGTGTGTGAGTGTGATTTGGGCTAATCGTTATAACCACCTCGTTTCTTTTCTGTGGTTTTAAGTTACCCAGGTGTCTTGCTTCCATAGCACCAGTGTGTGTTTGGGTAGCTAGCAACATATATCATGAAACTTGTAACGAATAAAGAATATGTGTGTGTTGCCCATGATTACATACCCACTCTGTGTTTACAGCATACCAGATGGCACAAAAAACACTCGACATGTGGGAAGTTCTATCACCGATATGTACATTTTCGTGTTTTTAGTTCTCCAAAATTCCACAAAAACAGAATAAATACGTACGTGCGCGCGCATCATAGCACTATTCTCAAGCCTTGCGCGTTACGTAAAAACGGCGTAAAATAACGAGCGCATGACAAAATATTAGAAACTTTCAAACGGAAACGTCGTAATCAACCCCGGAACGCGAGGTAGCGCTGCTGCTAGTTTGCGCAACAATATTGCCCGATTTTATAGGCTTAACTTCAGTTAGAGTAATTTTGAGGGTGGCCATTCGATAGAGCACAGCATAGGGAGTTCAGTGGTGAAGAGATCATTTGAATACGCCTTTCATGTCAGAAGTTATGATCAATAACACCTCGCGGCAGAAAACGAGGTTTTCCAGTAGTGGCGTGTTCAACGATTCATTGTGAAGCTCAGGAACATGATATCGAAAATCTATGATCAACTAACAATGTAGAATTTTATCCTCTATCGATTCTCGAAGGTCCCAAGTCTCTATCTTCAAAAAATGTGGATTTCTATAAAAGAAACCATGAGATGGTGTAAAAAAGTACATTACTGTCTACGAATGAGGTACCGCTGCTCTGTAGGTACCGCTGCTCCATTGCGCGCGTGATTCAACAGCGCAAATCAAGTTCCCAGTTTATTTCTGTATACTTGATCGTGCATGTGTCCGGCCCGTCACCGATTTTGCATGGTTTCTCGCTATTCCTCTCCGGTTTAAGGAGGCCTGTTAGCCAGTTTAAATGAGAAAAATTTGGGTACGAAATTTGGGGATTTTTTACAAATATCCCCATATTTTCATTCCGCACGAAGCTTTAAAATGACGTCATCATCATACGTTAACATGCGTAATATTCCCAAAGACCCACCCCATTGCAGGGCTTCGCCATACCAGGCTACACCGAACCTTGGGCTTCACCAATGCCTTGGAATAACCCCGATACAGGGGCTCACCCTCACCAGACTCACCCTTACCTTGGGCTTCACCATACCACGCTCCACCGAACCTCGGGCTTCACTGATGTTGTGGGCTTACCAGACTCACCCTTATGGCATCACCCATACCAGGCTCCCCCTTACCTTGGGCTTCACCGTACCTGGCTCCACCTTATCCTGGGCTTCACCATAGCTTGGGCTTCCTCACACTAACATTAGCTCCCCGTACTCCCGTAGTACTAACGTGGGCTCCCCGTATTAATTTAGGCTCCCCCAGTCCCCCACACTATTTGAGATCTCCATACAATTACAAACTCGGCCCCATACAAACTCGGGGCCCTATACAAACTCGCGCTCCACCACATTCAAAACATGGAAGCATAAGTGGAAACACTATTCCAAATCATAACCAATTAACCATAACCCTTACCATCGACCAAAACCTAACTGTTTATGGTTAGGATAAGGTTTAGCCACGAATGTTAGGGTTACAGTTGGGATGTAAGACAGAAATAGCGCTTCCACTTCTGTTACCACTTTTTGAAAATCGGTGTTCTTCCAATTTGCCCAATTTAGCATTAAATTATTTCCAGTGTATGAAGTATTGGCTCGGGTGAGTGTTGCCGGTGTAGAAGTACTTTAAGCCCGCCGTTGTTATTGTTCATTGCTACAATGCGATGCCCGTCTCAAGGCGTGGAAGCCAATGTCTGATTCAATAAACTAAAGCCTTTCATTGCGTATAAGGGAATCAATATGGAGGAATTATTAATATGGGGGATTGGGGAGCCCAATATGGGGGATTGGGGAGTCCAATTTATAGTATTGGGGGTCCGAAGTTTGCATGGGGAGTCCAAATTAGTATGGGGGAGCCCAAATTAGTATGGGTGAGCCTAAATTAATACGGCTAAGCTCAAGTCGTAATGGGGGATTGGGCAGTGAAAGTTAGTATTGAGGACTGGGAGCCCGAGTTTGTATGGGGAGCCTGAGTTTGTTTTGTCTCATTTTTATCAAAATGAACAAAATTTTCATATCATCGTGGGGAGCCTGTGTCGAATTTATATGGGCGAGCCCGAATTTATATGGGAGATTGGGGGAGCCCAAGTTAATATGGGGGAGTACGAGTTAATACGGGGGAGCCAAATACATGGATTATATATAGCTGGAGCCGCGTATGGTGAACTGTGAAGCCCGGCAATGAGGTGAGTCTAGTTTGGGCTAGTACCGTGTATAGTGTATAATAGACGTGAGCCCCAGAAAATCAGGCAATACCAAGATTCAGGGAAGCACTGTTTTGGGAAGCTTTGGTAAGAGGTAATCCCATGTGTAAGGGAAGCTTTGGTAATGGTATGATATGGGTGTCGCTGTTAAGATCATATACGTGTTATTAGTCGATGTTATACTTGGGTCATAATGTCTCCCCCTATTCCCAGCCTTCCATACTCGCTAACCGCATTGAATTTGAATGCCGGTAAATCCCGTATTGTACAGGGTGCGCCAAAAGTCTTGACCCCTTTCACTTTTTTGATCATTCGAAAAATATAGCAGATATTTCGATTCTGTAAAAAGTTTCTTTAAATATAACCAAAGAATGGCGCATTCTGAGATTTCCCATAGCAACCGACCTAAAAATTGAAGATTTTTGGCGTTTTGACATATAAATCTGGAGTTATCAAAACAGAAAAGTTTCAGTGATCATAACCAGTCAATACTGAATCCTGCGATTTTCAGGTTGCTGTGACTTTCATAGCGACCACACGAGTTTCCATAGCAACCAGACTCAAAATGGAAGAATCTGGGCTTCTTTAAAAAATAAAACTCGCTAATTGCCATTTATTTCAATTTTATTGCTGGTAGAAAGCGTAATAAACACTACAAAATGTTCAATTACAGTGAATCTACCTTGTCGGACATAATTATCACGGACATTAAATTCACGCTGAGCACATCAGCGTGAATATTAATGTCCATGAAAAATTTGTCCGTGATACTTATGTCCGTGATTTTCAGGTCCGTGAAAATTAAGTCCGGTATTTCCTCTTAAAATTTCTAGGGTAGAGACGCGAAATTTCTGACTGTATCTCTTTAAACGCAACGATAAAATTTTTAAGGAAATTATACTTCTTTTTTAAGCTCAAAACCTGCAATATGGAAATTTATCATATTAATCAAAGAAATATATTAGAAAAATCTTGAAATTCAAATCGTGGAAAAATGGAAAAAATCGAACCGAAAATTTCGAGATTTTCTTGAAATTTGAAGTGGCAGGATCGAGCGTGAATATAAATGTCCGTGAAATTTTAGGTCCGTGAAACTTAAGTCCGTGATAATTATGTCCGATAAGGTAGAATAGGGGTTCAATGCATGTTCAAAGTAGTCTCCTTGGGTGGAATATGGGGCTAATGTAAGCCCGGTTGCTATGGAAACTCGTGTGGTTGCTATGAAAGTCACAGCAACCTGAAAATCTCTGAATTCAGCGTTGACTGAAACTTTTACCTTTCACAGAATCGAAATATCTATTTTTTATCATGACCAATCAAAACATTAAATTTGGTCTTGATCTATATGTCAAAAATGCCAAAAATCTTCGATCTTTAGGTCGGTTGCTATGGGAACTCGTGTGGTTGCTATGGACGTCACAGCAACCTAAAAGAATCCGCCATTCTTTGGTTATATTTAAAGAAACTTTTTACAGAATCGAAATATCTGCTGTACTTTTCAAATAATCAAAAAAGTAAAAGGGGACAAGACTTTTGGCGCACCCTGTAGTCAGAACTGTATTATCTTAGCCTTGGTATTCTCGATATCCATAATCATGTAGTTGTACCCCTACACTCGTGCCCAATTATAAAACACACAAAAAGATGCGAATCCTATACACACAATGACACAGCGCCCATAAACACATTTAAAGCATTTCTAGATTGTAATCAAAATATTGAATGAATACTCAAGCTTCAGCCTTCTTCATTTACTATAGTTAGTCACTATAGTTTAGTCAAAATGTTATTTTGCAGCTGTACCAAAATAGTACATCAGTTAAATGTCTATACTACACAGGGATTACTGAACTAGTACACAGCATGATTTAATCAAAAATGTCACGTGTAAAAGTTGAAAGGAAGGCTAAAGCCATACAAAATAGGTAACGGCCCAAACACACGCACGAGCAAGTACACAGAAATAAACTATGAACCCGATTTGCGCTGTCGAATCACGCGCGCAAAGGAGCAGCGGCACCCACAGAGCAGCGGCACCTCAATCGCAGACAGTAATGTACTCTTTTACACCATCTCATGGTTTCTTTTTATAGAAATCCACATTTTTGAAGATAGAGACTTGGGACCTTCGAGAATCGATAGAGGATAAAATTCTACATTGTTAGTTGATCATAGATTTTCGATATTATGTTCCTGAGCTTCACAATGAACCGTTGAACACGCCACTACTGCAAAACCTCGTTTTCTGCCGCGAGGTGTTATTGATCATAACTTCTGACATGAAAGGCGTATTCAAATGATCTCTTCACCACTGAACTCCCTATGCTGTGCTCTATCGAATGGCCACCCTCAAAATTACTCTATCTGAAGTTTAGCCTATGAAATCGGGCAATATTGTTGCAGAATTGCTACGTTTCGCAAAACTGCGCACAAACTACTAGCAGCAGCGCTACCTCGCGTTCCGGGGTTGGTAATGTAACCCGATCTAAAGAATTGGTTTCACCACTCAAAACCATTCTGACACATTCACACAACACCGCAATCCCGCACAATAAAATGTCAAAAGACCTGTAACCCGCCTTCTTTTTGAGAGAGATAACAGATCTTCTGTCCTCATACAGTCGACTAATGTGTTGCGTAACAACTAAAATGTAACAGCAGCGCCGGCAAAAATCTTATCCTACCGTTACTACTGGAAACACTTTGTCATCATCGATTTTATACATGTACACACCGTAAGTACACACACATACAGACACAATTACACCTGTGACTGTGTGTCATATGGTCTGTATATGTGTCACGTGATGTAGCCAGTACCAAGCTATGTCAAATTATACTCCAAATATTATTATAGTAAGTGGTTATGGTTATGCCATTCTCTTCTAGTGGAGGGAGGAGTATGTGACATATGTTAATCAAGTCTAATTGGATGAGGCGCGCCTGTATAGGTGTGTACTGTGTAATGTGTATAGGGGCATGTATCTATGTATGTATAGGGGCATGTTCATTGAGTATGTATGTATGAGTAGGAGCATGTATATGGTGTATGTATGTATGTATGTAGGTTTATAGGTGACTAAGTAAGACTAGGTAAGAGTATACAATTAACATACACGCTATTGTATGTCAGCTATGTGTAGATGGTGCCAGACGTCGAATTAGCAAAGAAAAAGGTAATTAACAGAACAAAGAGAGAATGTTTACCAATGATGATGACACTACAGGCAAGGGATGACAGTATACC
The DNA here is from genome assembly GCA_011033025.1 of Beroe forskalii. Lineage (NCBI taxonomy): Eukaryota > Metazoa > Ctenophora > Nuda > Beroida > Beroidae > Beroe > Beroe forskalii. The sequence continues at coordinate 245,371 of WFMF01000134.1, forward strand.
AAACTGTCGCTATGTCTACGTCTATAAGTCTATACTCACTATCAAAATGCTACAATAAAAAGTCAGGATGACAGCATACCAAACTGTCGCTATGTCTATACTAACTATCAAAATGCTACATCTGATAAAACACTTCGCCTGCAGCAGCCATATAGAAATTCCCGAATGTTCCTTCTCTTATACCTTAGTGTGTTTGGAATTTCTTATAATTACTCGAGCTACAACGAGATGCCGTCATGAAATTAATAACTGAGCTGAGCTGATTTTAATTCATTGTAAGCCGACTTCATTTCAAAGCTGACCACTTTGACAGTTAATTAAAAATTTAGTGTTAATATTTGTCGGCATTTATAATCTAATCAGAAATTCATCGTGAAGTCCAGCATTTCATTAGTTACGTTGTTGAGTGACTGTTATGAACTTATCTATCGGTACCATAGAGTCAGTAATTGCTTAATTGGCTGTTAAATGTCATTATTTCATTATTTAGCTTATAATTGGCTGTTTACTAAATATGTCATTATTCTTTGTTGAGAGATACTCAGAAATTGGCAACAACGCAGTGCGTGAAATAGTGAAATAAGAGGCCACACGTCACATTCCAATAATTTATCACCAAACTGAATTCCGAATAATGCGCATACATATATTCTGCGAATTAGAATAAATGGGACCTACAGCCTTAAAATCACGCCGGTAACTTATTAAAAGCCTTGGAGAATTCTTCAAAACATTTAAACTGGCACACCATGTAATTTGATACGTGCATGTGCGTTACATCTGAATACACACATTGCAAACTTGTTAATTTTAAAACTTTTTGTTCTAACAACAGCGGGGAAATTTTGGCCCAAAAAAATTTAAAAAAAAAAACACAAAAGTTTCTTTTTTAAAATTCTTGGGGTACTGAACAAAAAAACTAAATTTGGTTTTCATTTAGTTCTTTTAACGTATGAGGTATATTTGGATTTGGGCCAGATTAACTAATTATTAGATGCTGCTGGTTTTAGGAACTTTTGGATGGTTTAAATTTACAACTGTAGCGAAGGAAATTTTCCAAAGTGCAAGTTACTGCTGCTGTGCAGTTCAAACTGGTGAAACATTACATCACAAACACACTAACACAATACCGTTGCGTTTATCAACACTCGGCTTCTCCTCAAGCGGTTCGTACTCTTATGACTCTATTTAGCACTCGGCTTCTCCTCGTACAATTATAGCAATTATAACAGTACCGCTATATGATGTTAGATCAGCGTATCTCCATAGGTTTTTCTGTAGACAATACTTAACGTGAAGTTTACTTAACTCTCTCGTGCTTATTTACGTAAATAACTAGCTGACATCAATTGCTGATGATATCGCCCACAGCTTTCATTAGAAACTAACGTGGTTTTTACGTTTTATTTGTAATACTTCATGTTTTGTTCGGGCTGAGTTGTTATGAAATCGGAACTAGATCTAATAATTAGTCTAGTAAGGTTTATAGAGTACAATAGATCTTTAATCAAGATATGGATGATGAATAGTCATATTCATGGACTTTCATGCAAAGATATAAATATCTATTTCTTGATATTCATTAACAAGGGATCGTTCAAATATTACGTAATCAATGTTTGTCCGAATTTAACCCCCCTCTCCCCTTCGTAATCAAGTTCACAGTAGTTTTATTTGTTACAATAACATGTAACGTAATCATTCGGAACCCTAGGTGATTACGAAATAATATATTATGAACAATCCCTTATGATTTTAAGCTGCGAACAAGTTTCAGACTCCTCAACTTTTAAACTATATTTGTGTTAATTTATGTTAATTTATTACTATGGTTAAATGATGTTGAATATTTTTCAATATCTACGAATATTTCAAAATGTTTGTAAAATTTGTTATTTCACAGCTTGGTTAAATTAATGATAAAATAAATATGTTTAAAAAGTTTCGTTTATGAAGGTTCTATAATAATACCTAAATTAAATACTTAAATATAACGTAGCCAACGTTTATAATTTTTCAACTGAATGTATATTACTGAAGTACCATTGACCTCAAAAATATTATGTTTACTACACGAAAAGTGTTTGACAAACCGAAGTGCATTATATCAGATAATATTTTATTGGTATACGTCGCACTATTACACATTTTTCACACGCAATACAACTAAACTTATGAATCTATAGGTTTTTTTGAATATAGTGTAATAAAAGGTCTCTATCATGAATGAAATAGACCTTTTATTGCACTATATTCAAGAGACTAAATTTCTGCTTTAGGTTAGCCTGTCAAAATTAATATTGAAACTTTGAAACTCAACGCAAAATTATCGACGAAATTCCTCATTTGCTGATCGTAAAGATGTACGGTTAATTTCACAATACCTTATGAAGTTATGAGGGATATTTATTTCTTTATTTTTTGCAAAGGGCGAAATTTTGTGCTCTTTCGAGAGAAAAACATACTTTCTAACTAATCTTCCCCGAAGAAATCACGTTCCTCGATACTATTAATACTGGGTGCGAAATTTAGGAACTGTGGAGAAAATCTTCCCTTTTTCGTCTCCTACACCGCTTTTTAATATGTATATATCCCTCGTAATGATGCTACAATAGTAAATGATATAACTAGAAGGTTATTTGTTAAATGTTTAATATAATTGATGTAATATAAAATTTAATTTCTAATAAAGGATCTAGTTTTTGTTTTCGTTAATGCTTGTGTCGGAAGCTTTGGAAATCATTGTACCCATTATAAGTTTGAAAACCATTTTAGGCATTTTCACCAAACGGGATCAATTCAAATCCATCACCGACTTGGTGGATGGACATTAAGGGATGTGTTAGCAAAATTGCAAGTAGCTGAATAATGAATATGCCTATACCGCAATCGCCAATGAAAATTGGTCACTAACTGCTGACTGATTTCGATTAAATCAGCTTAGATGACTTAATGGTCCCTTATGCAAACTGGAAATAAATTTAGGTCACTTTTCAGTATTGACAATCATTAATAATTGTGTTGGCGATGAGAAAGATTGAGAGGTGAAACAAGCAGAACCAACTTTGAGTAAGGCTAGCGATTTTTGTACTATTTTGTAGCGCGCGAAGAAACTTTTCTTGTACAACGTGCTTAATCGTAGACGTAATATTCGTGCGCGCGATCGAGCACAGCGCGCACTTATTTTCTAGTGCGCGCGGCCTGTGTCCTCTTTTGCATTGCCCATATTCAACCCCGGAACGCGAGGTAGCGCTGCTGCTAGTAGTTTGTGCGCAGTTTTGCGAAACGTAGCAATTCTGCAACAATATTGCCCAATTTCATAGGCTAAACTTCAGATAGAGTCATTTTGAAGGTGGCCATTCGATAGAGCACAGCATAGGGAGTTCAGTGGTGAAGAGATCATTTGAATACGCCTTTCATGTCAGAAGTTATGATCAATAACACCTCGCGGCAGAAAACGAGGTTTTTTTGCAGTAGTGGCGTGTTCAACGGTTCATTGTAGGCTCAGGAACATAATATCGAAAATCTATGATCAACTAACAATGTAGAATTTTATCCTCTATCGATTCTCGAAGGTCCCAAGTCTCTATCTTCAAAAATGTAGATTTCTATAAAAAGAAACCATGAGATGGTAAAAAAAGTACATTACTGTCTACGAATGAGGTACCGCTGCTCTGTAGGTACCGCTGCTCCATTGCGCGCGTGATTCGACAGCGCAAATCAAGTTCATAGGTTATTTCTGTGTACTTGCTCGTGCGTGTGTTTGGGCCGTTACCTATTTTGTATAGCTTTAGCCTTCCTTTCAACTTTTACACGTGACATTTTGATTAAATCATGCTGTGTACTAGTTCAGTAATCCCTGTATAGTATAGACATTTAACTGATGTACTATTTTGGTACAGCTGCAAAATAACATTTTGACTAAACTATAGTGACTAACTATAGTAAATGAAGAAGGCTGAAGCTTGAGTATTCATTCAATATTTTGATTACAATCTAGAAATGCTTTAAATGTGTTTATGGGCGCTGTGTCATTGTGTATATAGGATTCGCATCTTTTGTGTGTTTTATAATTGGGCTTTTGAGTGTAGGGGTACAACTACATGATTATGGATATCGAGAATACCTAGGCTAAGATAATACAGTTCTGACTACAGGGTGCGCCAAAAGTCTTGTCCCCTTTTACTTTTTTGATTATTTGAAAAATACAGCAGATATTTCGATTCTGTAAAAAGTTTCTTTAAATATAACCAAAGAATGGCGGATTCTGAGATTTTTAGGTTGCTGTGACGTCCATAGCAACCACACGAGTTCCCATAGCAACCGACCTAAAGATCGAAGATTTCTGGCATTTTTGACATATAGATCAAGACCAAATTTAATGTTTTGATTGGTCATGATAAAAATAGACATTTCGATTCTGTGAAAGCTGAAAGTTTCAGTCAACGCTGAATTCAGAGATTTTCAGGTTGCTATGACTTTCATAGAAACCACACGGGTTTCCATAGCAACCGGGCTTACATTAGCCCCAAATTCCACCCAAGGAGACTACTTTGAACATGCATTGAACCCCTATTGAGCTACCTTATCGGACATAATTATCACGGACTCAAGTTTCACGGACCTAAAATTTCACATACATTAATATTCACGCTCGATCCTGCCACTTCAAATTTCAAGAAAATCTCGCAATTTTCGGTTCCATTTTTTCCACGATTTGAATTTCAAGATTTTTCTAATATATTTCTTTGATTAATATGATAAATTTCCATATTGCAGGTTTTGAGCTTAAAAAAGAAGTATAATTTCCTTAAAAAATTTATCGTTGCGTTTAAAGAGATACACTATACAGTCAGAAATTTCGCGTCTCTACCCTAGAAATTTTAAGAGGAAATACCGGACTTAATTTTCACGGACCTGAAAATCACGGACATAAGTATCACGGACAAATTTTTCATGGACATTAATATTCACGCTGATGTGCTCAGCGTGAATTTAATGTCCGTGATAATTATGTCCGACAAGGTAGATTCACTGTAATTGAACATTTTGTAGTGTTTATTACCCTTTCTACCAGCAATAAAATTGAAATAAATGGCAATTAGCGAGTTTTATTTTTTAAAGAAGCCCAGATTCTTCCATTTTGATTCTGGTTGCTATGGAAACTCGTGTGGCCGCTATGAAAGTCACAGCAACCTGAAAATCTCAGGATTCAGTATTGACTGGTTACTTGGTTATGATCACTGAAACTTTTCTGTTTTGATAACTCCAGATTTACATGCCAAAACGCCAAAAATCTTCAATTTTTAGGTCGGTTGCTATGGGAAATCTCAGAATCCGCCATTCTTTGGTTATATTTAAAGAAACTTTTTACAGAATCGAAATATCTGCTGTATTTTTCGAATGATCAAAAAAGTGAAAGGGGTCAAGACTTTTGGCGCATCCTGTACAATACGGGATTTACCGGCATTCAAATTCAATGCGGTTAGCGAGTATGGAAGGCTGGGAATAGGGGGAGACATTATGACCCAAGTATAACATCGACTAATAACACGTATATGATCTTAACAGCGACACCCATATCATACCCATTACCCAAGCTTCCCTTACACATGGGATTACCTCTTACCAAAGCTTCCCAAAACAGCGCTTCCCTGAATCTTGGTATTGCCTGATTTTCTGGGGCTCACGTCTATTATACACTATACACGGTACAAGCCCAAACTAGACTCACCTCATTGCCGGGCTTCACAGTTCACCATACGCGGCTCCAGCTATATATAATCCATGTATTTGGCTCCCCCGTATTTACTCGTACTCCCCCATATTAACTTGGGCTCCCCCAATCTCCCATATAAATTCGGGCTCGCCCATACTAATTTCGGTTCCCCATACAAACTCGGGCTCCCCATACAAACTCGGGCTCCCAGTCATGGGACTACACGGCCCCCCTATAAGGGGGGCAGGCCCCCCTAGTTTTCAAAAGGCCCCCTGTAGAAAAATCTTAGGGGGGGGGGGCCTTGGCCCTACCTAAGATTTTCTCAAAAAATTGAGCATAGAATGGAGGTAAAAATTTAGTTCATAGACAGAAATTTTCCTGAAATTCACCCTTTTTTAGAGTAAAATCAATGAATAAAACATTATTTTAGTACTATTTTTAAGCAAAATAGTAAAAATTATGGCTATGAGAAATGAAAATTTGCCTATGTAAATTTTGGCCCCCCGTAGTTTCCAAAGGCCCCCCCCCCCTAGATTTTTTCTAGGGGGGGGGGGGGCCTTGGCCACCACTAGCTCGAAGTGTGTAATAGCATGCTCCCAGTCCTCAATACTAACTTTCACTGCCCAATTCCCCATTACGACTTGAGCTTAGCCGTATTAATTTAGGCTCACCCATACTAATTTGAGCTCAGCCGTTTTAATTTAGGCTCACCCATACTAATTTGGGCTCCCCCATACTAATTTGGGCTCCCCATGGCCCATACAAACTTCGGATCCCCAATACTATAAATTGGGCTCCCAAATCCCCCAAATTGGGCTCCCCAGTCCTCCACATTAATTCCTCCATACGCAATGAAAGGCTTTAGTTTATTGAATCAGACATTGGCTTCCACGCCTTGAGACGGGCATCGCATTGTAACAATGAACAATAACAACGGCGGGCTTAAAGTACTTCTACACCGGCAACACTCACCCGAGCCAATACTTCATACACTGGAAATAATTTACTAATTTAATGCTAAATTGGGAAAATTGGAAGAACACCGATTTTCAAAAAGTGGTAACAGAAGTGGAAGCGCTATTTCTGTCTTACATCCCCACTGTAACCCTAACATTCGTGGCTAAACCTTATCCTAACCATAAACAGTTAGGTTTTGGTCGATGGTAAGGGTTATGGTTAATTGGTTATGATTTGGAATAGTGTTTCCACTTATGCTTCCATGTTTTGAATGTGGTGGAGCGCGAGTTTGTATAGGGCCCCGAGTTTGTATGGGGCCGAGTTTATAATTGTATGGAGATCTCAAATAGTGTGGGGACTGGGGAGCCTAAATTAGCTGGGGAGCCCACGTTAGTACTACAGGAGTACGGGGAGCTAATGTTAGTGTGAGGAAGCCCAAGCTATGGTGAAGCCCAGGATAAAGTGGAGCCAGGTACGGTGAAGCCCAAGGTAAGGGGGAGCCTGGTATGGGTGATGCCATGTTTGAGGGTAAGCCCACAACATCAGTGAAGCCCGAGGTTCGGTGGAGCGTGGTATGGTGAAGCCCAAGGTAAGGGTGAGTCTGGTGAGGGTGAGCCCCTGTATCGGGGTTATCCCAAGGCATTGGTGAAGCCCAAGGTTCGGTGTAGCCTGGTATGGTGAAGCCCTGCAATGGGGTGGGTCTGGTAAGGGTGAGCCCCTGTATCAGGGTTATCCCGGGGCATTGGTGAAGCCTAACGTTAGGTGGAGCCGGGTATGGTGAAGCCCGGCAATGAGGTGAGTCTTTGGGAATATTACGCATGTTAACGTATGATGATGACGTCATTTTAAAACTTCGTGGGGAATGAAAATATGGGGATATTTGTAAAAAATCCCCAAATTTCGTACCCAAATTTTTCTCATTTAAACTGGCTAACAGGCCTCCTTAAACCGGAGAGGAATAGCGAGAAACCATGCAAAATCGGTAACCGGCCAAACACACGCACGATTAAGTATACAGAAATAAACTGGGAACTTGATTTGCGCTGTCGAATCACGCGCGCAATGGAGCAGCGGTACCTACAGAGCAGCGGTACCTCATTCGTAGACAGTAATGTGCTTTTTTACACCATCTCATGGTTTCTTTTTATAGAAATCCACATTTTGAAGATAGAGACTTGGGACCTTCGAGAATCGATAGAGGATAAAATTCTACATTGTTAGTTGATCATAGATTTTCGATATCATGTTCCTGAGCTTCACAATGAATCGTTGAACACGCCACTACTGGAAAACCTCGTTTTCTGCCGCGAGGTGTTATTGATCATAACTTCTGACATGAAAGGCGTATTCAAATGATCTCTTCACCACTGAACTCCCTATGCTGTGCTCTATCGAATGGCCACCTTCAAAATTACTCTATCTGAAGTTTAGCCTATGAAATGGGACAATATTGTTGCAGAATTGCTACGTTTCACAAAACTGCGCACAAACTACTAGCAGCAGCGCTACCTCGCGTTATGGGGTTGATATTTTAAACGGGGCCAGGCAACTTTTGCACACGCCGTGTGTGCAGTCTTTCCACGCAGTTTCTGATTTCCAGGTCCACTGCATTTCAAATGGAATACAGTTCACAAAATTCCATTGTGATAGAAACGTCACAACCGTAATTCATTAATTACGATCCTGTTTCAAATAGATGAAGAGAAATGACGAAACCATTTTATATTGACAAGATTTCCAAATGAAAGTTTAGCTCATTTATAATTCTACAATCAATCTTAAACAATAATACATCGAAAATATTTATTCAGAATACATAGACACACGCCTATCGGGTCCATTTTGATTATTGGGATAGGGGCCATCCATAAAGGACGTCCGCAAAATTTCGGCCATTTTAAACCCCTCCCTCCCCCTTGCCTGCAAACGTCCGCATTTCAGAAACCCCTCCCTCCCCCCAGGATGTCCGCATTTTTCTTGGAAATCTATATGATCATCATTTTTGGGCCCGAAATTTCACGATTTTCTAGTGAAATAACCGTCAAATCGACCAAAATTACCATAAACTGACGTCCGCATTTGACCAAACACCCCCTCCCCCCTATGTCCGCAAACGTCTGCATTGGCCAGACTCCCCCCTCCCCCCTCATTGTGGACGTGCTTAATGGATGGCCCCATACTTCTCTAGGGCGTAAGCCTGAGGGATGCATCCGGTTTTGGCCTGAGCCCGTAGGGCGAGTGTCTAAACCAATATGGATCCCAATCAGACAAGAGTCTATGTATTATCGACCCGCATGAAAAATTACTAATTCTGTAAAATTTTCTGTAGCTGCGACTTGCAATCACCAAGCCTCCTCATTCTCATTTCAAATGTGATATGAGTCTTTAACTGTCACAAGAGTATGACCAAATGCCAGCTTTGCATTTCCTACCACCACTGCAGTTCTTGTCCTCACAACAAGAATCCAGGTATCCGCGACATCCATTGCAGTCTTTGTCAAAGGAGTAACAGTCCTTGGAGGGTCCCTGGTATTGGTCTCCATTAGCGTCCGCGTCAGCACTCACTGAAATAAACGCGTGATATTAGAATTATAACGGACGAAATACCCACAGCAGACAACGTGATTTGATGCCCATGGGGGAAATTTGTCAGACGTTGTCTGACCCCTTCGCCTTCGGCGGGCGCGCGCGCGAAGCGCGCGCGTCCGCCGAAGGGAAATATAACCCACTGCTGACACCAGTTTACAATATTATTATGGCCCTATTTATGGCCATAATAATTTGGGGAACTGAGCGTAATTTGGGGAACTGAGCGTAAATCAATAAACAACAACAGGTTTGATGATAAGAGTGAACAACAAATTCCTTAGGAACTTCTGAAGACAATATGTTTATACTCATCACTCATCAGTGAAGGTCGAAAAGGGTAACCTAAAACTGTTTTGTGAGTTCAGGTGAACACTCTACGCCAACGATTCTTTAAATTAAGGAATAAAAAATCAATTTTAAATTACCTGTGAAAGCGAGACACATCGTTACCATCAAGATAGCCAGAAAAGCCATGCTTCTTTCTCTGGGAAGAGTTGTGGGGTATTATAGATCAACTACAATATGATACAGTATACATCACGGTTATTTACTTTTTTGTGCAGTCTGATATTGGATAGTTTATCATACTTCAATTGAAGAAGATAAACTGTCCAAAAATTAACTACACAAAAAAGATCAATAACCCTGGTGCTACTGTCTAAATCATGCTTGGGTTGGGTATGTTCTGCGACGCGACACAGCGCGTAAATGCGCTTGATTTTTCTATGTTTTGCATAAAACGAACATTTGTGCGCTGAAAAGCGCCGCAAAAATTACCAAAGTAGGGCGCCACACTTCACAAGGTCGAGACAAGGTTGTGGATGGGTATAAAAAGCATAACGCGTATGTGTGTACATGGATCGATCGAAAGACCCGTCAAAAGAATGCGCAAATTGAATCCTTGCGCGTGCACTGTAATTTGCGCGTTCTTTGGGATCGTTCACATATAACGTAATCAATTTTTGGCCGATTTCAACCCCCCTCCCCCTCGTAATCAAGTTTACAGTAGTTGTATTTGTTACAATAACATGTAACGTAATCATTTGGAAACCCCCTCCCCCTCTTGGTGATTACGTAATATGTGAACGATCCCTTTCGACGGGTCTTTCGATCGATCCATGTGCACACATTTGCGTTAAGTATGCGTCTTCACATCAATCGATGAAAAATGGGATCGATTTCATCGATTAAATCCGTGCGATTGAAACGCTTCGAGCAAGAAAAAACGCCCAATAAGAAAATTTCCAGCAAGACTCCCTTTATATAGTCTGCTGTAAGTGTGAACTCCTTTTTTCAGTCACGTGTCTCATGGGGGGGCTGTCTCATTTTGCACGTTTCCACGTTTATTTAAGAAACGCCCTGCTACCGGAATTTTTGACTACACATGAAAATACTCACAGCATTATACATGAATTATAAAACCGTTATCAGTGAAATACCTTTATAAAAAAGGCTGAGTGTGATACACAAATTACACGCAGGTGATTCAGAATTAAAATAGACACATAAAAAATTCAAGTTCAGTTAATACTCCGCTTTTGGTATGAGATTTAGGTAGGTTGAAGTTACATTTTTAAGTGAGAGTGCTAGCCAGTCTTCGATACTATGTGTATTGCTGTTTCATTTGAACAGAATACAGGGTCTAGTCTAGCATTTTGGACGTTAGAAATTTTCCTGTTTAGGGAAGATCCATGAAGATCCATGTTCATTAATCATGACAACATTGCTAAATCAGATTTATTGGGGAGTTATGTCCTTTCCTATTAGGCAACAGTATATCATATTTAATTAAACAGTCTATAATATGTATAAGCATTTGTTGTAGACAGATTTGGTGAGTAATGAGACTTAGCTGGTTTAGTAAGAGTGCCCAGCAGGTGAGGTGATGAAGTGGGGGAAAGAGGAGTTTACTAACTGGTTCTTGCAGAAAGTTGGACAGTTAAAGGGGGTGAAAAATGCAACCAGGGGTCCCCAATGTAACTGCTGCTTCCAGAAGGAAACAAAATAAATCTTGCTGCAATGGTGCTGAGGGACTTTGGGAGGGATTTGGACCCCTTTACTACTTAGAATATGAGGTGAGAATCTCATTGGGGGTTTTTGAGAAGCCTTTGAGAGTTGGGGGGAGGAAGTCATATTGGATGTTGTGTTGTACAAATTGAGTACTGGTCTGTCCATGTTGCTACAATCAAACAATTTTTATCAATCAAACAATTTTATTAAATTTATGGCGCAGTATATAATATGTATGGGTTGATAATCTCTTTGAGGATAGACTTGGTTAGTGTACCTGTATTATAATGGATTAAGTAAAAATATCAAAGCAAGATATGTAGAAAGAGTGGGCAAGGGTGGTTACAAAGTAAAATTAAAGTTATTAAATACTTACAAGGGATTGGGTAGTGAGGTTTAAATGATACTTAGCTGGTGTCTCTAATCAAGAGCGAATAGCTATTATGCTAACTGCTCCAGAAGAACAGGTCAATTAGCGACCTGCCACGATAGCCAAACATCACGCATTTTGCGCCATCCAAAAAGTACCTCCAACATACGGAATCTAAATCTTTTCTGTATAATCACATACACCGCAGTGGTATTAGTAATGTCCTGTGTGAGCCCCTCAGTTTCTATTCCTCCGCACAGCAAGGATCTACACTGAGGTCACCATGGTTAGGTATAGACACCCATTATTACTACAACATAAGTTGGTTTTATACCTCTTGTCTAATGGAAGTGTTTCCTTGTGTTTGACAATTAATGCTCACACAGTACTAATTAATTTCCAATTTGATGTTTCATGTTAGTCTTTATGTGAGATGAGGCGGAAGAACTGACCATCAAGTGCAGCTCACTGGACTATGGAATCAATCTAAATCTTTTCTGTATAATCACATACACCGCAATAGTAATGTCCTGTACGGAGCCCCTCAGTTTCGATTCCTTGTTTAACATGCCGTACAGCAAGGATCTACATTTCTACATGGAAAAATATATAAGAATTTCCTTCAGTATAGTTTTTACGCGTGCACACCAACGCGCGGTAAAAAGCATACCGTTTGGGATAACACGTTACACAAGTAACTACCACTTACCAGAACCGGTTAGAACCAACCCAGGACACCTCTAACCATATGGGAGAGATAAGCAGCCATTTCTTATTTACCCTTATTGTTCGGTGTCTCTAAATAATGATAATCAAAACACGTAATCCCGTGTACGCCACGACATCCTTCTGACTTCTTTGGTCTATGAGATATGCTTAATCTCTTTCCTCCATTTTATCGGATACTTCATACAAGTGGATGTTATGCCTACGTGAAGAGGCTTGATAGTATAGACTTCTATGCTATTGTCAGATTTAATAATAATAATCATCCTAATAAATTGAGCAGAGAGGAGCAGAGCTTTATTACAAAACAGTGAACTAATTCCTGCTTTCATCAGCAATTCTATAAATTGTCAGACATAGACGTAGAAGGAGCCTTTGATAACATAAAATACAGCTCAATTCATGACGCACTGAAGAAAGTAAAAATTCCATCTCTCATAGCAGACTGGATCAGAGAAATGCTACAAGATCGATTCATTATATTAGAATTACATGGACGCTCAATATCCAAAAAATATACAAGGGATGCCCGCAAGGAGGTATACTTTCGCCATTACAGTGGAACTTAACCCTTGACACCCTACTTAAGCTTGAATACGCAGTAAGTAAGACTACCACATCGTTACCACTCTATATGCAATCACGCAGTTTGCTAGACTACCACATCGTTACCACTCTCTCTGCAATCACGTACTTTGGTAGACTACCACATCAAAAGTATACTTTGTTTACACTATTTCGGATATCCTTTTAGGGTGGTATCAAGAACAACAAAGTCGACATTTAAAAAAAAAGATACATAAGCATATATTCTCTGCTTTTTGGGCCACTTCAATGTTCTGTTGAGGGTATCTCATAAGTTTGGTTGACTACCATATCGTCGTCTAACACATGTGCAATGAGAAGGCTATGATTGACTTTTTTATTGATGAGTACTGCTTTTATAATTTTGTTTAAGATCTCACATCACACCCCTGACTCTATAATAGAACTTTAGGATGACAGCAGAATTAGGACCTGACGGTCATTCTCTATAGATTCTTCATCCCTAGAGTCATTTTAAGATCTCAGGAAACTCTGATCTCCCCATCTTGCCATGATGTCTTCATGATGACCGTCATGATGCCATTATGGCCTCCTTATGGGGTTATATCTTTTTGTTCTTACCAACCTACAGGGCAGGCATTACAATCTCTGGAGTAGAAAGCACTGTTGCAGTCTTCTACCTAGTTGTGTGCATTGTTTCCAGAGTATCGCCACAATCTTGCTCAATGATCTCTTATCTCCGACGATAAATAACTTTCACTGCCAAAAGTAACCAATCATACAATACTCACTTACACAGAAACTAGATGATATGCAGCTAGCGGAACCAGTAACCAACGATAACGGCTCACCAATACTATCACAAACATCAAAATAAATCATGAATCAAATTATCTCCCGAAAACTGCTATAATCCCACTATTATAACGAGGAATATATAACATTCAATAAACAGTATCACAGATAGTTCCTGCATGACCTAACCTGGTGATTTAGCACCAAGAGTTAGAGGGACAGGCTTTTCAGCCACACTTACCAAGGGATCAAGGTAGTCAATCTTCGGAGGGGCGCCCCCGCTCAATTGGTACTTTGGTACCCGTCAGGGTATCATCACCTGGTGCCCGGTAAGGGGCTCGAGTGCAGCCAGGTGGGTTCCAGTCGAGCTCTCCGTGCTGAAGAGCTGCCATCACCCCCCGCAAGGGGAGGGGGTGGTCAGTGAATATTGCCCAAAAAAAAAAAAAAAAATTGGGTGATTCCAGTCTGCTAAACATCATAACAGAGAGGTTGTGGTATAAGGGGCCATCCATAAAGGACGTCCGCAAAATTTTGGCCATTTTAAACCCCTCCCTCCCCCCTTGTCCGCAAACGTCCGCATTTCAGAAACCCCTCCCTCCCCCCAGGACGTCCGCATTTTTTTCGAAAATCTTTTAGGTCATCTTTTTTGGGCCCGAAATTTCACGATTTTCTAGTGAAATAACCGTCAAATCGACCAAAATTACCATAAACTGACGTCCGCATTTGACCAAACACCCCCCTCCCCCCTATGTCTGCAAACGTCTGCATTGGCCAGACTCCCCCCTCCCCCCTCATTGCGGACGTCCTTAATGGATGGCCCCTAAGGTTGTATGATGATGCCCTAAGAGTCCTTTCCTTGTAGATGGATCATCTAACACCCCTGAGAGCAATCAGAACACATCTGAGGATAGAAAACCTTACTCTTGTCCTGATATAAGTCAGACAATCATTTTTTCACAACATACCGAAATTGAAGGTTACCCATGTGTGCAGACTGTTCCATTGAAAAAGGGCTTGATAGAGATGTGCTAAAATTGTGTGCTTTTGACGGAATTTGTATAGAAAGTTGAAGCACGCAGAGGAAATCCACACGTCTTCATTGAGGCCTCTGTCAATCAAGCGGTCTGCACATATGTGATATGGCAAAAACTGGGAGCTCTGGCACCCGAGAAGCTTTGCCCCAGTATCCCCTCACTGAAATCAGCAAGCTCTTGAGCAATGCAATCGTCAATTTTCTTCTCATTGTGCTGATTACATCCCTATACTCCTCATTAGTCTTCTCTGCAATCAGTTCAGCCAGTTTCTTATGAAACACTATTGCTTGAGGTGCCATCTCTCCGGAAGTGCTGTGAACTAATGGTGTGAAACTACATTTCTCCACCTGGATAACACACTGCTCATAGTTCTTCCTCTTGATATTCTCATGTTGTGAGTATACTGATTTGATATCATGGTCCTTGTAAAAATCAGCATTTGACATCAAACATGGTTTTTCTTGAAATGGCCCCCGAGCCCTCCAGCTGAAATGTCAAGGCAGGCTCTCCCCTCCGTGTTCCCTGTGAGTTGCTGACAGGAGTTGCTCGGAATCAGCTCTGGCT
Organism: Beroe forskalii; assembly: GCA_011033025.1. Classification (NCBI taxonomy): domain Eukaryota; kingdom Metazoa; phylum Ctenophora; class Nuda; order Beroida; family Beroidae; genus Beroe; species Beroe forskalii. The sequence goes on from WFMF01000134.1 coordinate 260,681, forward strand.
CAATCTTGATGTCATGACATTCTTCCTTTTTTGTCATGTCTTGATATAAGTGATGACATTGCTGTACTTTTCTGACCTTTTGTTTGCTACCATTTCAACCTAATGCTTCAACACAGGCCACAGCAGTTGTTTCTGTTGTCAGGAAAAGCATTTGTATCATACCTACAGTACCAACATGACTACTGAGATGGATCCAGTGAGGATGACAGTGGAACAGCAGAAGCCAATGAACTCAGTCATCCAGCAAAACAATGCAATCTAAAAGCCACACAATCCCTCCATGGAGAAAGCTGTCAAGCCATGAGCAGAGCAACATCTGAGTTCTGCACCACCTGCTGCCAGTGGCATTTCCTCATGTCTTTCCCTTTCCTTGACCATGTGGAAGACCTCCATCCACTCACAACCCTGATTGCCTCACACCTCCTGCACCTCTGCCTCCCCTAACAAGATGTCCCGATTGCAAGTTTTCCTTGGAGAGGAGGTGGCTTGAGGATGGCAAGCTGTGCCTCTTATCTAAGAAAACCACCTGTCCCCTTCATTTGGAGTAGCAGAAGAAATCCCTTGGAGATGCTGGAATGCCAACAGGGGATGAGGAACAGAGGATCAATGAGCTTCTGCAGTATGCAAGCAGAAGCTTCCAACCTCCCCTTTCAAGAGCAGAAGTGATGAGCTATGAAAAGCTGGGAAGCTCCTCCCTTCATTTTTTATTCCTCAGTTTGATTCAGTTTTATTACAGACAAGTGAATATTATGTGAAATACAGATTTTTATCCAGATTTGGACTTGAGTTTGGACTCGTTGGTGTAGATGATGCTCCCAGTGCTGAATGATAGGGAGGAGGACAGCACCAGAGGGAGAATTCCCAGGACAGGGCACTAGGAAGCAGTTTGGGTCTCTGTCAACTCCACCAAGCACCCACATGCCCTATCTGTAAGCCCCTCTGTTCCACTTTATCTTCCCAAACTTTGCCTCATCCACTATTTTGCCAGGTCATTGTCTGTCTCGAAATATCCTGGAGGAGGAGGAAGGAGCAGGGTGCCTCTTCTGTAGAAGTGAGCTGAATGATCTCGTCATGGTGACTTGGTTGTGTAGAATGAACAGGCATTTTGATATATCTCTAAAAACGCTGTGGCTTATATACACCTTATGTGTACCTGATAAGCATCTGATTGCTTATTGCCCCTAACATGTGCTCAATTAATGATTGCAGTTAGGTCTGACGTAGGTCTGCTGTAGGTCTGCTTAAAAGGAAGTCCGTCTTAGGTCTACCATAGATGAGTCAGCATTCCTCCAGACTTCCCATATTTTTTTATTTTATGGGCACTTTCAATCCTCTAATTGTAATGATTAATAAAATCCCAAAAACATAACAGGATTGGTACTCATTAGCATTCTGTCAAGCTGCTGAAAGTTTGAATTCATTTATACTGAGCAAAATAAATCTGGCCTGTTATTCAGGCTAGCACCAAGTTGCTATATCAGAATGCATTCAACCCCTCAATCTGCAACAGTGAAATCATTTTACTTTTGTTATGATAGCATATTAGTTTTTATCCTTTCAGTGACACAATGTTTATGAAGAAGTTCTAAGTACACAAATAATAATATGATATTTTTGTTATGAGTAAAGTAATAAATCTGGGGTTGTGTTACCAGGGTCATAATATAATATCATATGTTCAGGAACACCATCAGGAGTTAAATATAATTGAACCAATTTAATAATTCAAAATTCAGGAACTAGTGCAGTGAAGCTGAAGAGCATTTCACTGTTTAATACTATGTACCTTTGAATTAGACCAATGATTGGAATTAAATGAAAGAATATTAATCATTAATATCAGTAAATCTCAGCCTCCACTCATTGACTCATAATAACAAAATATTACCACACAATTGTAATCTGTTTACTGCCAAGTTATATAATAAAAGACTAAACTAACTTCTAGGGTAAAAATAACCATTCTTGTTGAGCTATGGTCCACAAATGAAGAGTTGTTGACAGTTTGCTACATGTTTTTATAGTTTATTAGGATGAATGTGGACCAATTCACTGGTGCAGCAACTCAAACTGCTACACAGTTTGTAATCGCACAGGTATGATTTTCAGAATTTTTTATTAATAACAAAATGTATATAGTTGGAAGGGCCCTGACTTCAATGCTAATCATATTTCCAATTCTCTAACCCAATGAACCCACTTATTTTTAGCATTATTGCTATTGAAAATTGAGCTGTAGCCTTATTCTAAAGTCTTTCTCTGAATTTCACGTAGCAGCAAACCAGCACAAGTTCTGCATTTGAGTGCCACATTCACTGAGCAACTTGAGAGTATCTGCTGGTTTATTTCAAAAAATCATATTCAACTGATTTGTCATATTAGAATGATATTTAATTGGTATACTCTGTTGCAGGAAAAAATTGGACTGCTGTTGGGAACTGGAGGGAAAACATTCAAACGAATAGGCAGCCTATTCAAAGTTCACATACACCTAACGTCAGGCCACCATCAAAGTGGAGAATGGGTCTCAATCTATGGCAAAGAGGATGACAGGGCTCGAGCTAAGGTTTGCTTGAAATGTTCACAGGGCAGGTGCAGGTGATTTTTTACGATTTTATGGAACATATCATAAAAACAATTCGAAAATTTGGACAAAATCACCCACCCCTTTCACCAACTGATGATTAGAAATACTGTAAACAATTTATGGCATGTAATATGTATATATGCCAGTATGCTGCGCTACTTTATTAAACTCAAAACCTGTGATTTGAAATGAGAAAGTCTTCAAGCCGTAACGCCCAACCCATGGTATAACACTTTACATACGGTTAATTGCTGCTCGAAAGTGTTGCAATTGTGTAAAATTGCGCGATATGAAACGTTATTAAATGTTTCGTAACATGCTACTTGGCTGAGCCCACTCATTGCCTCAATGCAGAATGCAGATCATCACTATTTTTATACCTCACAACACACTTTCATAATGTAAATATATTTAGCCACTCCCTGTTCAACAATTCTATATTTCAATGTTGTGTTGGTGGATACGAGATTATGTATATATGTGTGTATGCAATACATACATCGTTTATATATTGCAACTTCTAATTTCCTGAATATAAGTTTCTTGGAATATCATCTGATGGCAAAGCGAATGTATACTACTTACATAGTTACATATGCAAATGTATAATATGCGTGTGGTTAGGATTGTACAGCAAAGACTCACGTATATCATATAAATGAAGTCAATTTAATTCATTTCCGTGTATATTTTATGTCGCAGACAGTAAATTAAACTGCTGTATCTCTTGGAGTTCATTATATGTTGTGTAAATTGAAACAATTCCCCAGTGTATACCGTATATGTTAAAATGAGGATATATTTAACATTGTTGGTAAAATTATTTCTTTCACAGTTCCTGAGATTTCCTTACTTCGGTTGGTTTTTCAACCGTTTGGTGCAGGCTTGTCCTTTTTAAACAGATAACATAGATTGTGGACGAGAACTAATCCCCCCCTTACCATGCCCTTGTTTTCAGGAATACATCATGAGCAATTACAGCCCGATGGTAGAAGATAAATTATCTCCTGTTTAAATAATTCCTTTTTTCGTTTCTTATCTTTCACCATTCCCTTCAGGAATACATAATGAGCATGTGTAACCCCATGGTAGAAGAGAAGATCCCGTACTCAGCTGACCTTCACGAGCACTTGGTGGGGAAAGGCGGTAAAACCCACAGATACTTGGAGAGCAACTCAAGGTACAAGGGGTTCTTTCCGAAACAGAATTAAGTTAAAAAGCGGACTTGAGTAAAAATTATGGTGTAAATTTGCAATTAACTTTTTACTTAAAAGTCGTTTTTTACTCAAGTTCTGTTCCGGAACGGACCCCAAGAACGGACTCTCAGAGATATCTTCCAGAAATATTATCGCTCTGAAATTCTACCGATCACTATGTTTTTTGCGTGCTGTGTCTTGAATATGTATTACTCATGGAACTTCTACGAGTTGTCAAATATATATTATGATCTTATACAATACCTGCCCTTCCCTTACACACGTTAAATGTACTAATACTCCGCGGCATATTAAGCTTACCCATAGGATCGCGAAATCGTCAAGACATTGTCCAATCAGCGAACGAGCTTGCAGTCAACTCGCACGCTGATTGGCCAATGTCAAATGGACCTGTGGGTAAACTAATGTACTCTTATACTCCGCAGTGCCGTGATAACGTTCAGTACGGCATGTACGGGCCCCAACGAGCACACAGCACACGTTAGAGGCAGCAAAGAGTCTGTGGCACATGCCACTACACTCATAAAGGAGATAATCCGGAAAACAACCGTGAGTTTGGATTTTGGAAACAAGCCAAATCCGATTTAATACACCCCAATCTCCGCTTAAAATACACCCCAAGCGGCAATAAAGATTTATTAACCGAATATCCTTCCCCTTCCCCAATCCCTGGTTGGTAAATGATATTCACCTCAATCACTGATTAAATTCATGGTCCTCAATCCTCGTCTTCTCCTTCCCCAATAACATCCCCTATTGATATGCCCACACGAGAAATAGGCGGATAAGATGGCGTCATTATCATAACGTGATGAAGTGAATTGATGACATAGAGCCGCCTATTTCTCACGCGCGGCGTATTCTCACGAACGTGAGTACTAACCTTTTTCCTCAGTCCCCTTATCTGATACAGAAGTCTGGTAAAGACTCTGAAATTTCGCTCCTCAGGACCTCAGGGCCATGTGTTCAGTTTTAATATTTATTCCAGGTTTGAACAGGTGTTTTGATGCAATTTGAAGTTTGTTTTTTATTGAATATAGGTACATTGTCAAGTCATTGAAAATATTCAATTCTTTAATGACTGATGATAATTTGTTGAACTCACTGCTCAAGAGCAGTTTTGGTTTGTAAATCCATCGGTTGAAAAATTCATTACTGCATTACTTCGATCAGAATGAAGGTAAACCACCCCCAAAGGTAGGCAGTTCGTTCACAGGAAACCATTCAATCCCTTTCCACGTCCCTTGTCGAGTTTCTTCCTTTCTTTCCTATCTCGTGATTTGAGAAGCACTCCAGTATATGAGACTGATAATTATCTCTAACCATACTTTCAATAGGTTACAAAGAGTGGCCCTCGAAGTGTAAAAGCCCTCCCGGTATGGCTTCTCTTTTTCATGAAATGAACGTCGTACATTTTTAGATTAAATCACATTCCCTTTCAGAGTCGATTTGAGAAGTCTGTACGTTCTGATATTTGAAATTGAATATGAAACTGCGTGTTTCGATTTTAGAATAATCAATATTATAATTCACAACCATTGAGAGTATAATTGATTTTTTGTTGCATATATGGTGCAAATATTTCACTTTCATAACTGATATTTGCTGTTCAATTATTGGACTCTTGAAACAAACTGAATTGTCAACCGAGTCAACAAGTACTTCTTTCAAAAGAAGGGGCATAGATCCGTTTGCCACTTTGTCCAGGCGCCAGTCTAATGCAGGTCTAGCGCCGGTTTAATGCAGGTCTAGCGCCGGTTTAGCGCGGGGCCAGCGCCAGTCTAATGCAGGTCCTGTGCCACTCTAATGCAGGTCTAGCGCCGGTTTGGTGCAGGTCCAGCGCCGGTTGAGCAGCGCTGGTGCAATGCAGGTCTAGCGCCGGTTTTAATGCAGGTCTGTGCCAGTCTAGTGCCACTCTAATGCAGGTCTAGCGCCGGTTTGGTGCAGGTCCAGCGCTGGTTTAGCGCGGGTGCAGCGCTGGTCCAATGCACCTCGGATGCTATGTCAATATTACTTATGCATTTCATACAGATTTGGCGCCGATTAAATTATGCAGGTTTGACGTCTTTTCATGAATGTTTGGCGCTGTTTTGGTGCAGGTGCAGCGCCATTCCAATGCGGGTTTGGCGCCGGTTTCATGCAGGTTTAGCATGTTCAATTCTATGCCCCATGACTCTTCATAATAATAATAAATTATGGTTACCGGTGGTAACTAACGTACTTCATCATTGTTACCGGTGGTAACTAACATACGTTACCATGGTTACCGATGGTAATTTACGTACATAACCATGGTTATCTGTGGTAACTGACGAACGTTACCATGGTTACCGGTGGTTACTAACGTACGTTACCATGGTTACCGACCTGGTAATTAACGTGGGTTACCATGGTTACCGATGGTAGCTAACGTACGTTACCATGGTTACCGGTGGTAACTTAGGTGGGTTACCATGGTTACCGATGGTAACTAACGTGGGTTATCATGGTTACCGGTGGTCCCTAACGGACGTTACCATGGCTAACGGTGGTAACTAACCTGCATTGGAATGGCGTTGCACCTGCATTAAAACAGCGCCAAACATGCATGAAACGACGTCAAACCTGCATAATTTAATCGGCGCCAAATCTGTATAAAATGCATTAGTAATATTGAGATAGCATCCGAGGTGCATTGGACCAGCGCTGCACCAGCGCTGGACCTGCACCAAACCGGCGCTAGACCTGCATTAGAGGGGCACTAGACTGGCACAAGACCTGCATTAAACCGGCGCTAGACCTGCATTGCACCAGCGCTGTACCCGCGCTCAACCGGCGCTGGACCTGCACCAAACCGGCGCTAGACCTGCATTAGAGTGGCACAGGACCTGCATTAGACTGGCGCTGGCCCCGCGCTAAACCGGCGCTAAACCTGCACAAAACCGGCGCCAAACCTGCATTAGACCAGCACTAGACTGGCGTTAGACCTGCATTAAACCGGCGCTAGACTTGCATTAGACTGGCGCCTGAACAAAGTGGCAAACGGATCTATGCCCAAAAGAAGTACTTTTCAATGACAAATAATTTCTGATAGTTTTCCAGAGTTTGTTGCTCAGACCAGTCTCAGTGACAAATCAGGGAGGACTAGCAGAAATCATTTGTTACTTCATACCCCCCCCCCTTCATCTCATAAGAGCAATTTTCATTTATATCGTAACAATTTGATGGTTACTTTGAGGTAAACTGAAGGCTTCATCCAAAAGAAGTCCTTGTCAATGATGGCAAATAATTTAGACTGCAAGTTTTCCGTAGTTTGTTGCTCAGACCAGTCTTAGTAACAAATCAGAGAGAACTAGCAGAAATTATTTGTTACTTCATACCCCCCCCCATCTCATAAGCGTAGTTTTTATTTGTATCGTAACAATGTGATGGTTACTTTGAAATTATAGCTTGATTGTTACTTCGGACCCCCCAGTTATTTTCAGTGTGATGTGCAGTGGGGCGGTGTCTTAGCGTTTGGAGGCATCGTCCCTTTTTAGCGCGAGATTTTAACCAATGCCCTCAGAAGCGACGTCAGAAGGAGAACCACCAACAATTTGATTTTTATTCCGATTGACCCTCATCGATCTCACAGGCGCAATTAAGCGTTATTTCGTAACAATTTGATTGTTACTTCGCCCCCCCCCATCTCAATATCTCATAGCTCTATAGGCGCAATTAATCGTTATATTGTAATAAATCATTGGACTCTTGAAGCAAAATGAATTATAAACTGAAGGCTTCATCCAAAAGAAGTCCTTGTCAATGATGGCAAATAATTTAGACTGCAAGTTTTCCGTAGTTTGTTGCTCAGACCAGTTTTAGTAACAAATCAGGGAGGACTAGCAGAAATTATTTGTTACTTCATACCCCCCCTATCTCATAAGCGTAGTTTTTATTTGTATCGTAACAATGTGATGGTTACTTTGAAATTATAGCTATAGGCGCAAACCTTCGTAATATTGTAACTTTGTAACAATTTGATTGTTGCTTCGGACCCCCAGAAATTTTCAGAGCGTTGTGCAGTGGGGCGGTGTGTTTCCGTTTGGAAGCATCGTCCCTTTTTAGCGAGAAATGGCAAGGAGGATTCTAACCAATACCCTCAGAAGCGACAACAGAAGAAGAACCAGAATAAATTTGATTTTTACTTCAGATCGACTCTCATCGATCTCATAGGCGCAATTAAGCGTTATTTTGTAGCATTTTGATTATTACATCTCAATATCTCATAGCTATAAGCGCAATGATTCGTAATATTGTAACTTTGTAACAATTTGAATGTTACTTGGGAACCCCCCCCCCTATATCATAGGCGCAATTACTTGTTACATTGTCAAAATTTGACTGTTCGTTTGGACCCCCTGGCCCCTCTCTTATAGCTATTTGCGCAATTATTTGTTGCATTGTATTATTGTAACTTTGTAACAATTTGATGCTACTAACTTTGCTAGTAACTTTGTAACAATTTGATGCTACTGACTTTGCTAGTAACTTTGTTACAACTTGATTGTTACTTGGCACCTCAGAAGCGACGACAGAAGGAAAACCAGCCCCCTGGTAACATGAAAGGAGAGGATCTGGACAAGGAACTGTTACATGCCCTCAAAGCCGAGAACAACCTTCCCTTGTGGGAAACACTCAAGGTTAGCATCTTCTGTATTCTTCCCCTGTGGGAAACACTCAAGGTTAGCATCTTCTGTATTCTTCCCCTGTGGGAAACACTCAAGGTTAGCATCTTCTGTATTCTTCCCCTGTGGGAAACACTCAAGGTTAGCATCTTCTGTATTCTTCCCTGCTGTGGTAAACATTCTTCCCCTGTTGGAAACACTCAAGGTAAGCATCTTCTGTATTCTTCCCCTGTGGGAAACACTCATTTTCTGTATTCTTCCCCTGTTGGTTAGCATCTTCTGTATTCTTCCCCTGTGGGAAACACTCAAGGTTAGCATCTTCTGTATTCTTGTGGGAGACACTGAGTACTGTAGACGCCTATTGAAATGAGCGAATAATCTACTCTTATCAAAGATACTGAAATGAAGGTTAAATGATAAATTAACATTTCACTTCGGGAGCTGTGCGCATAACCGCCGGTACGCAGTTTAGGTGGTCGAGATGAAATTCTGTTGAGAGCTCGAACAGGGTATTATCAAATATTGCATACATAAAGACCGGAAAGTATTATACAAATTCTCCATATTTAAAGGATTCTAGAAACAATACCTGACTATGTAGGTGTCTACCAGGCAAAATATACACGCTTTTTTTCTTATTTTACACAATTCCTGATCCTGTAGCCGTTTCTTTTCACCACAAGTTAATGATATATTTTGTATTTACGTACTGCCACAAATAAGGGTTTTTACCTGGTTTTAGATACCTGCTTATCTAAACAGGTTGAGTGCAAGTGAGTTATAAAAGTTATTAATCATAAATCGAAATCAAGTTAAAATTCAGCTATTGGAGAACATGAATTTAGGACTGCGCCTGAACTAGTTAATGAATTGCTGATTCTGGGGAAGAGTGAAAGTTTCCAGGGATCAAATGATTGGAAAAGGGTGCATGTGATAGATTTAGCCACCTGTGGTACTGTGGTAGTGTGGCAGCCATTAAAATGAGAATATTCAGCGGGTGTATACCGCACAACTTTGCACAACGTGTTCTTTGCACTTGTCCTGAACTTACTCACTTTTTGTTCAAATTGTTAAAGATAGTTTTATTTGATTTGTGTTTTTAAACAGAAGGTAATCACTAATCACCCCTGCCCCCAACACCATAATCACATCTTTATGTAGGGGAATTAAGAACTGACAAAATGGTGACGTGATCATGATAATTTATGTAATTTAAATAATTATGCGCATTTTGAATTTCAGGATTCATTGCAATAGCTAATAATGAATTTATCTCAAAATTCTATCGAAGTGTCATGCTATTCCGTGGATCATTCAGCAACATTTGTCGCTAAATATGGTCACTAGATTATTATATACAGTTAGTGTCAGTGGCAACGAAGTGATAAGAGGTTAAAATCATCGTTATAATTTTGAAAATTGTCAAACAATCTCCGGTAACTTATGATAATTCCCATCTGTATTTCAGGTATCATATATATATTATGCTTAAGTATGATTTAAGGGTTTTGATGCTATTTCACAATATAAAATTTTTACAGGAAACTGCAAATTTACACATGAGAAAACCCCCACGCAAATTAAATTTCGCTTCTTCGCCTACCCCCTTATTTCTACTCTCCCTACTCTTGTCTCGTCACCCCACATTTCCACTCCCTTCTCCCCACGTCCCAATTTCCACTCCCTCCTCCCATGCTCCCACTTTCTCCTCCCCACTCCCTCCTCCCACTCGACTCCCTCCTCCCTACTCCTCCCGCAACTCACTTCTCCCCAATTCCAATTCCTTTGTCCCCACTCCCCAATTCCCACTCCCTTAATCCCTACTCTTCCCACTCCCACTCCCTAATTCCCTCCTCCCACTCCCTAATTCCCTCCTCCCACTCCCTAATTCCCCCTCCCACTCCCTATTTCCCTACTCCCTAACTCCCACTCCCTAATTCCCTCAGAACCAGCCGGAGGAAGCTAAGCGGAACTACCTGGTGTCCCTGCAGCGCAGGAAGGTAGCCTCCCACCACAGCACGGAGAACAGTCCCAGTAGCTCGAGCGAGGGGTGCTTGGAGGACGGTATCTCCTCGACTGCGGATCTCCTCGAGTACACCAAGAAACTCAACCTGTCCGAGGAGGACGCTAAAAAGGTGAGGAGGATGCTAAGAAGGTGAGGAGGACGCTAAAAAGGTGAGGAGGACGTTGAGGAGGTGTGGCGAGAAAGAGTGAGAGAAGTTTTGTAAAATGTGAGTGGATGTTTTTTGAAATGGTGAAGGAGTGTGTTAGAAAAGGTGAGGGTGTGTGTCAATAAGGTGAGGGGCTGTTGGGAAAGGTGAAGCTATTGAAAAAGGTGAGGGCTATATAAGAAAATTTGGGGGCCGAGGGGTGTTTAATAAGAAAAGGTGAGCTCGTGTACCATTTGCTTGGTTACTAAAAAGTGAGTTTATGCGCTTTTGTTAGGTGATTAGGTGAGCGGTCCTACTTAACACATACTTGGTGAATATGGTCTAAGTCAAAAATATGAAGTTTTCAGGCAAGTTTTTGACTCCGTATGTCTCACCAGCTGACTCAGCAATGTTTCGTGCCCATCATAAACCAAGAATGTTCGCTATTGAACATCCCTGTTACGTGACAATACTTACGTTAAAACGGTGTATATCAATAATCAATTAGCCTTTCCCTATGTTACAATGAAACGAACGGTGCAAGTCAATAACTGAAACACCCTCAAATTACGCTTCATGATTTGAATATCTAATGACCAATTATCTAATTATCAATACATTAGTATGTAAGTGGTAACAAGTACGTCTATATATCCAGGTTATTATAGTTTATGTTTAAATTATTAAAGATTCATCTCACAGATCTCAACCTCTTGTAACATAACATCATATAAGAAAATAAAACGTCATGTTATAATAATATGATAAGTTGATAAACACTACCTGTCACTCTATATAATAAGCTCATCTTTATATGATATAATCCCCCTATATATTATAGTAGTATCCTAATACACCAGGCTGACACATTGTATCATCTTATCCCACAAAATAGCCCAATCCTAAGATTTTAAGTCACGGGCATCTTCAACAGCCCTTATATTTAATATATATATAATTTATAGAATTTACTAGTATGAAAGGAAGATGACCAAATATATATTTTTATGTTTCAAGTGTCAGATCTAGCCTGTACCTGCGAACTTCTCTACTTTGTCAGAGAGAAAACAGGGAGTCGCCATGCGATGTTTTCCGAGGATTGCTGACAGTTTGTAATATATGAGTGACTAGATTATTAGCTGCAAAATTGCAGTTTAATATAACGGCTCAAGGACCATAGGAAGGGTCGTGACTCTTGATTACCTTCACACCGTTTCATGCCGAAACATCATCCCTTTCGATGTGTTTTCAGAGTCGTTATGTATTGCATAGTGTAGCGGTGGACTGGACTTACTATGCAGTATTTAGAATATATTTAGGAGAATTATTTGTAAGAAACGTGAGTGAGTTCAGACTTAAAAACATTCGAATATTAGTGATAATGGCCTCGTCAGTAAAGAGTGAAGTAGTACGGTAGTACGAGGGATGAGAGAGGCAGAATATATTATTGATGCTCTCCCCTCTCTCTCTCCCTCGAATATAAGGCAGTAATATTATTATACTATTGTATTATATCGGCATTTTACGTGAGACTGATTTGATTTCACTCCCCCTAAAAGTGTAGGTACAATATTTCCGTAGATCCTGGGTTCAATCACAGTATATGGGTACCCACTTAGTGTAGATATATTACTGGTGCTATGATAGCAGGTATACATAGTGTGGGGTATTAAAACATGGACCTTCCTTTCCATGTTTAATATACCCATCATTAAAAGGTTCCTCTTCTACTATTTCCTTAGCAGGTCCTTAAACAAGTTCAGCCGAGGTATTTTTTGAGAAGGAAAGTGGAAACTGATATCGGTTGTACAGATAGGATGAGAAGTTTTTCGCTACTGCCCTAAAAGCTTCCCCTGCCTGAGACTTGAAACATACTTGAAACTAAATTACAGCCAGAAATTTGCAACCAGACTATTTTAAAATAAAAGCAAATTAATTTGCTATTGGGTCAAATGTTGGTATACCTACAAAGTGTGTTTCTCAACACAACCCCAGATTTAAATATCAACTTCTGGTTAAAAAAGCATAACGAAGGAGTTAAATACGAATACCTCATTTCAGAGAAGAGAGGATGACATTATGCACAATATTTCAATTCATCACTACTTAGCTGCATAGCAATTACCACTTGACAGTTTATCTAGCAGAAAATATTGCATAGCACAGCAGCTACGGTAAAAGCCATATTTTCGGCTAGATGGAAACAACAAAAGGAACCATCAAATAAAGAAACCATCAAATCAAAACCGAAAAAAGAAATCATTTACTAATTTTCTAAAGCTGGTACATCTGTTTTGCAGCCTCAAATTTTGCAGCTCAAAATTTAACCTTAAGTTGGCCGTTCTTTCTATCTTTAGTGTTTTGCTTCATTTCTTGACATTGAACATGTGAATTTGGTATCTAAAAGCTTGAAGAGTTGCTTTTTAAGTCACAAATTTTAAGTGTAAATTTCTCCATTTCTTCATCGTACATTAACAATGAAAGATTTAATTGGTGCTTCAAAAATCCAGACCCACCCGATTATATGGCAGCCCCCGATAACATGACATTTTTATTTCCCATCCCAGTGCACTTATTACGACCCAAACAAAAAAGCAGCTTTAAAAGTTTAGGGAGCTCAAAGAAGGACCAGAAAGTCACGACTTTATCCTTAATAAGGATTGCTTTCAACAGTTTTATCAGGTTACACCAGTTTTATAATCCAGAAAATAATATAGGTGTCGTTCATAATAAGATAATGGCTCAGTGTTGCCCATAGACGACAATATGTTTGGGCCTGGAAGGCAGTCGTATGGCACAGTGCCCCATCAAAGGGTAGCGGGTACTGTATAATACTTACCTCTGGTAAGCTATTTTCGTGATTGTGCACTTTTCAGAGTTTACATAAAATTTCACATTCCGATCAAATTTCACATCTTCATTACCTTAGTGGTAGAAATTATGATGTGTACTTATTATGACGAATGAAATTATGATCGGTACTAATTATGATGAAAAAAATTTGAGATAAAAACAAACCTTTTTGGCGAACAACCAGTGAAATGAAATTTCATTATTTTTGAACCATTTTACCCGGCTCTTTGAACCAAAATTGTCCAGAATCCTCCGAAATTTGATCAAAAATCATAAAATAAGCCTTGATGCCGGCTATTTTCTGACAAAATAATTTCTTTAAGCATGATATAATACATCCATAATTGCGCAAACTTTCAACATCATGGTGATTGGGAACTTAATGTTATGTGAATATCATGCTCACATTCACATATTGTTTTTCGACCGATGCTGTCGGTGTTTTTATTTTGCATCAAATGTAAATTTGGTCTTTGATAAGGTCTGGCAGAAAGGTAGCTTATTTGGAGGTTAGGGCCTTTATTTTTGGTACCGACTTAGTTTAGTGAAACTCCGTAATCTATGGCAAATCCATGATACAGGGTGCGCCAAAGTCTTGACCCCTTTACTTTTTTTTTGATCATTCGAAAATACATAAGATATTTCGATTCTGTAAAAGTTTCTTTCAATATAACCAAAGAATGGCGGATTCTGAGATTTTTAGGTTGTTAGGACGTCCATAGCAACCACACGAGTTCCCATAGCAACCGACCTAAAAATTGAATATTTTTGGCATTTTTGACTTATAAATCTGGACCAAATTTACTGTCTTGATTGGTCATCATACAGGATAGATATTTCGATTCTATGAAAGTCATAGCAATCTGAAAATCTCAGAATTCAGCGTTGACTGGTTATGATCACTGAAAATTTTCACAGAATCGAAATATCTATCCTGTATGATGAGTAATCAAAACAGAAAATGTGGCCTAGATCTAAATGTCAAAAAAGCAAAAAAATCTTCAATTTTTAGGTCGGTTGCTATGGGAACTCGTGTGGTTGCTATGGACGTCCTAGCAATCTCAAAATCTCATCATCCGCCATTCTTTGGTTATATTTAAAGAAACTTTTTACAGAATCGAAATATCTGCTGTATTTTTCGAATGATCAAAAAAGTAAAAGGGGTCAATACTTTTGGCGCACCCTGTATGATAGCACGGCAGCCTTTGATTTTGAAAATTTGCTGATTGAAGTTGTATTACAAAAATGTGAAAAGGGCCTTGGAGCCAACCATATTTTTTTTGGGCAACATGTTCATCCTGGTTGTTTCAACATGTTTTCTAAAAGTCTAAATATAATAATGGTCGAATTTTGAGAAAGTACAAATTATGATCTGTAGAATTTATGATGTGTAGAATTTATGATGCGTACTAATTATGATCATTTTGTGAAAATAATCATAATAAGTACACATCATAATTTCTACCACTAAGGTAATCAATGCTGCAAGCACCTTTGCAAATCTCCACTCTTGGAAAACCAACATCAATATACCCAACTTCATTATTGAGGCACCCTAGTCAGCAGAATATGCTCAATGCGATATCAAGATAAACCAGCTGACTAGAATTACTCATGCACACTTGTTGTAGCGTTGTAGTAAGTTGTATCATGCAGCATATAAACTTAAATTGCCCTAGATGAAGACTGGTAGATATAGCGGACTAATATCATATCGAGATATGCGTAGTAGGGGATCGATATTATCAGATATTGATGTTCTAGCAATTATTGGAGTTTATAATTTGTATAATCTAGAAGCACTGACATAGTGAGATCACGACAGATGCTAAAGAAAGGATTTCTACTTCATAGAATATGGATTGGTATTTGGTGTGATTCTGCACACGGACTAATGGACTTTGGAGTACACGGACTATAGTCGAGCACATGGGCTATAGATTCAGTTAGTCCATGCAAAAATCAACATCAGCCGCCCGAGAAAAAGTAACTGAGTAACTGCAACTGCAAGTCATAGTAATCTCTCAAAGCAATAAAGCAATAACTTATAACGATTCTTAATATTAAATGAAAATAAAGCTGCTGATCGTCCAATGCTGCGCTCACAAAAAACGCAATAAAATCAAAATAGATCAAATCAGATACTTTGAGCCGTGGAAACACCAGCTAAGCTGCTGGGGGTATAACGATGTAGAGTGATTGATCTTTCATCTCAAAGTGTCTTTGTGTGTGAAGAACTGTGCACTATCTGCCATATATCCCATACGTGCAGCTTGTCAAGAAATTCCAAATAGAGCTATTTCAAGGCCGCCTCCGGCAGCAAAAACAACAATCTGTGGTGTACTAATTGAATCGATTAAAGTTTTTGTACATTTCGTGCCACAGCTAAGCTATATATTATGATTGCATGCTTAATGGAGTTTCAATTTTAGGGTCGTGCATTTGACTGCGGAAAATTTCATTTATATCAAGACTATTTTCTAATGAATGTTCGGAATGGTGGGCCGTGGGCCACCCAATCAAATGCACGCTTTTTGGCTACCAAAGTACCAACTGAAAGGCTGACGTTGATCCTCACACTATATCGCAAGGTAATGTCAGAGTGATCATGAGGTCTTAAATCTGGGATATAGAATACCTTAGGAGGTCTATTTATAAAGGTTGTAATTTGGGGATTTTTCGAAAAAATCCCCATATTTTCAACCTACCAAAATTTTGTCCGCCACAATTTTACTCCCCGATTTAATTCAACCCGCTTTCGAAATTTCTTGAACTATCTGTACTAAAACAGTGCAATCTCGTATCAGAGATGAGTTTTCGGATAGTTACAGATAATTTAGTCAAAGTCAAATGGTTAAAACAATTGAAATTCAAAAATTCAAAAATTTAGAACAGTAATTAATGAAGCAGAGGCTCAGGAAGACGATCAAGAATTCGATTTGTAATATTAGAATTAATCTATTTTTCCATTGTTTTCCGCAAAAAAATCTTTCATTTGTCAGCAAAAAGTTAGAAAAATCACCCAATTTTATTTGGTGGGTGAAATTTGGGGATTTTTGAAAAAAATCCCCATATTTTCAACCTACCAAAATTTCAAACACCGCAATTTCAACCCACATAAATTGACCTCCTAAGGTAAACAATATAGAACTTATAGTCAGGGACGAAATGGAATCCCGTGCATATGGAGTGTTAATAAGGAATTAGGAACGGTTTCTGGTACTTTAGACTATGCTGAATCGATTTGGACCTGCCACCAATTTTTATTTCGATGGTGACACCCATTTTGGGCCACGCCCATTTTTGGCCTGTAGATGACGAAAATGAAACAACTAGAAAACTATTTTCGACGTTATATGGCATGCAGAGTGTCAAAATAGGGGTTTTTTGGGACGAGAAACACGATGCAATAATTGGTTTCACTCAAAAGTGTTCCTGGGATGAGATATGGTAGCCACGCCCATTTTTGGGCATGCGTGATTACCCAAAATGGGGAAATTTTATTGTCATACTTTTGGTGGCATGATGGGTGTCAAAATAGGGGATTTTTGGGACGAGAAACACGATGCAATAATCGGTTTCACTCAAAAGTGTTCCTGGGATGAGATATGGTAGCCACGCCCTTTTTTGGCCATGCGCGATTTCCCAAAATGGGGAAATTTTATTGTCATATTTTTGGTGGCATGATGGGTGTCAAAATAGGGAATTTTTGGGACGAAAAACACGATGCAATAATCAGTTTCACTCAAAAGTGTTCCTGGGATGAGATATGGTAGCCACGCCCTTTTTTGGCCATGCGCGATTTCCCAAAATGGGGAAATTTTATTGTCATTCTTTTGGTGGCATGATGGGTGTCAAAATAGGGGATTTTTGGGACGAGAAACACGATGCAATAATCGGTTTCATCCGAAAGTGAACCACCAGTCAACTCAAATATGTTCCAGGGATGCGATATAGTGACACAACCATGGCTATTTGTGGCCTTCCAGCACATTTGGACAATGGGAAATGGGCATGTCGTAACCCATATTTTGGGAATTGCGGAACAGCATAATGCTACAATGGACAAATGAAAACAATGTTATAAGTTGGTCGTGACTCCATTTCATAACACCAGAATGGAGGTAAGCGCGGGACCACAATGCTAGAACTACACTATTGAAGAAGACATCCTAACACCCGAAGTCTCTTCGAGTTGTAACACTAGTCAAAGACTCTCTTCTGGATGGCATGGTGGCTCAACTCAAGGGTAGTGCGCCTGTGTGACTCAAACCCTGGTTCGCCAATATCTGTTATATCAGTTATAATTTTATAATGCTAGAGCTTTGGTTGAAAATCAGCTTGGTTTTTGAGTGAGCTGTCTGATTTATGATTAGTACTTAAGTAAGAAGGCTAGATTTGCTTTAATAATAGCCATGCAGACTCAGAGCATGAGTCATGCGCCCATGGATGCTTGATTGCTTGCCGTTAATCTAGGTCGATGGGTATGCTCGTGAGTGCTTGAGTATCAGGATCCACTTCACTGCGAGAGATTAACTGGGTTCACATCAGACAGACCTACACACCTACGTGCCCACAGGTCTGTCGGGCTGCCAGCAACCGAGGACATCAATCTGAACATGCTTGCTTGCATTCAACTCGGAGATCAGGCAGAGATGGCTCTATAACTCTATAGCACGTCCATTCATCTAGCTAAAACACAAGGTGGCTTAATAAACTTAATATAACGTCCGTAACGTCCTGTAGAACTGTGATATTGATATTGTGATATGAATCAGTGGTTCAGGGTATCATGACTGAGGAACAGCCAGCAGGTATTATCCAAGCCGCCATGTACTATGCCACTTTTACCAGTTCTTAGCTTCTAAGCAAATATGCAGTATAGAATCAGTGTCGTCATGAAATGCCATGGCAATGATCACATTATAGGGGGCTGGCAACTAGGCCCTAGGGGAGCCTTTGTATCAACTGTGGATGCATGGGCACTTTCCTGATTACAGGTATCACTTAATATTCCAGAGTTAAACCGCACCCAGGCTTCCCCTTCACTAGGCATAACCTCTAATCACCGGTTACAATATTCTCTGCTACCTTCAATCTGGGCTTCACCATTCGGCTGGGGATCATGTCTATACACGGGATCAACCATGTATGATGTACCACATTCGCTCAATGAATAATGATGGGCTTCCCGCTTATCTATATTCGGGATCGATATTTGGCATTGCTCATGCCAGGCTCACCCTTACCTGTTTACCTTGGGCTTCTCGAAACCAGATCCATCCTAATACTGGGTTTTTCCACCGCAGCGGGCTCATTTCCATGCACGGGATTGGCTAAACCACTATACCAGGCCAGAATAACCCATATCATACCAGCTGGGGCTATCAATACCAGACTCTACCTAATCCTGGGCTTCAACAATGCCCTACTCTAACACGGTTAAAAGGTATCATTCATACAACGTTCACCCTTTCTTTGGACTACTCCTTACCAGGCTCCACCTAATACAGAGCTACACCATATAAATTGGGCTCCTCATGCCACGATTGACTCCCATCGTGTTTCTCGTAATCTCGTAACAAAAAAACCTACGTTTTGACACTAATACCACCAAAAGTATGATTATGAAATTTTGAAACTTTTGGTTATTGCATAAGGCCAAAAATGGGCGGGGTTGCCTATATCTCACCACAGAAACATTTATGATTAGAACAAACTAATGCATTGTGTTCCTCGTCCCAAAAAACCTATATTTTGAGACCCATCATCCCATCAAAAGTATGACAAATGCATTTAGTCTCATGCAATTGTCAAAATTCTCCATTTTGGGTTATCGCATAAGAACAGAAGAAATGGGCGTGGCTACCATATGTCATCCTAGGAACACTTTCGGGTGAAACCGATTATTGCACCGTGTTTCTCGTCCCAAAAATCCCCTATTTTGACACCCATCATGCCACCAAAAGTATGACAATAAAATTTCAACATTTTGGGGAATCGCGCATGGCCAAAAATGGGCGTGGCTACCATATCTCATCCCAGGAACACTTTTGAGTGAAACCGATTATTGCATCGTGTTTCTCGTCCCAAAAATCCCCTATTTTGACACCCATCATGCCACCAAAAATATGACAATAAAATTTCCCCATTTTGGGAAATCGCGCATGGCCAAAAAAGGGCGTGGCTACCATATCTCATCCCAGGAACACTTTTGAGTGAAACCAATTAATGCACCGTGTTTCTCGTCCCAAAAATACCCTATTTTGACACCCATCATGACACCAAAAGTATGACAATAAAATTTCCCCATTTTTGGTAATCGCGCCAAAAATGGGCGTGGCTACCATATCTCATCCCAGGAACACTTTTGAGTGAAACCAATTATTGCATCGTGTTTCTCGTCCCAAAAAACCCCTATTTTGACACTCTGCATGCCATATAACGTCAAAAATAGTTTTTTTAGTTGTTTCATTTTCGTCATCTACAGGCCAAAAATGGGCGTGGCCCAAAATGGGTGTCACCATCGAAATAAAAATTGGTGGCAGGTCCAGATCGATTCAGCATAGTCTAAAGTACCAGAAACCGTTCCTAACTCCTTATTAACACTCCATATGCACGGGATTTATTTATTGACCATTTCGTCCCTGACTATTAAGTACTTACAGGAGATCAAAATCTATTAAAATCAAGAAAATACCATATTATAGGCAACTCCAGTAGTAAGCATTTTTGGGATCCTCAGTTATACCTACTAGATTCCTGCGCAATTGCATCAATTAACTGGTTTATCTCGTTATGTTTCAACTCCGAGCAAGGGTTAAGGCCAGGAAAAGAGATTGAGTGTCCTGACATGAAATGTCATAAGATCAAATGCCGTATTACCGTGCGATATGCTGTTTTTAAAAAGGTTATAGCAGCATCTTACTTATATCGCAGTAGGAGGCGAAGTTGCAGGAACATGACGCCACCATGAGTCGATTTGATTTTGATAGTTGTAGCGAATCTGTGACATAAAATTTTTCATATTTATTTTATTTCAAATTTAAGAAATTTAATTCAATTTCAACATTAATATGAAATCATTTCAAATTGTTGGCGGATCTGTGCCACCATAGTCGAGTATTGGCTCAAAGCCATCTTATTTGGATACGAGTCAATTCTTCGATAATTTGACACTCCAGTATGAGTGTAGATCTGATTTATATTTGATTTGCATTGTATCCGTGACATGTATAATGCACCCCAACTCCAACATGATCCATTACCTATGACAATAGTACGGATTACACTGTATACAATACTACAGTTGAACATCACGTGATGGCCATGACAGCACCTAGCTGGATCACGTGTCCGTTTCACTGGCACGTGCTAGTGTCACGTTGTCATCCGCTGTCTTGCACAATTTACAGATTAAATCGCCCCCAAATATGTGAGCCAAATTCTTGGCTGAGTCATGGTACACCATTCTGTGGGCTGGATGTATGGCTGTCTTGATTTGCCCTATAATAAAGTAATAAGTGACATGGGTGACTGCGAGGATTTGCTAATCGTGTTTTTAACCTAGTTTGACATCATCAGCCATCCTTTGCTAATCCATCATGATGACGTCATTCCCAACTTCTCTCTGCTCGTGCACTCCGTAAACTCTCAAGAAGCCACGTGTATATGTCACGTGCTTTGTCACGTGACTGACTACAATGTCAAGGGATGTGGCATAATTCGGCCGTGAGTAGTTTGATTGTACTGACCAGCCCAGATATTTCTTGCTTTGCTTTTAATCGAACTGCACAAAGTTTGATCCATGAAATTACTAACGTTTCATACATTGTTCATAGTTCATCCACTGTTCAGAATTTCATTCTGAAATTTTTGTTTCATTCTGGCTTTTTGTCTCATTCTGTTAGATTCTGCATCTTGACATTTTATTTCAATTACATTTATTGATAGTTAATTCATGAACGTATTGTCATAATCATTGAAATTTTGGGATACCTAAATTTATTCAGAAGTTGATGAACTTTCGATCTTGTTATATCACATCCATCTCTTGATCTCTTCAACGCTAACTGGATGCCAATCAGAAAACATGCCAAACGAAAGGACGAGTCTCCTCTCTGTCATCTCTGATGATCTATACGACAGCAGAGAGACATGTTACGACACCATGTCTGCAGAGGACTCCAACGTCCTACAACTCAGGAACTGGCTGGACGACCCTTATGAGCAGGTTTATTCAAATATCTAATAGTAATACTGGGCTCCTTAAAGATTCCTTGACCTGGAAATTTTCCATGATGAATATGCAGTAAAAACGTGGAATGGGTGCATAGCCATTATAAGTGCATATTCTAACTTTCTAATGCCCTGGCCTAATCCCAGCTTTCGAGCTCCCTGGCTTAATACCCAGCTTTAGCGCTCCCCGGCCTAAAGCCCAGCCTTAGTGCTCCCTGGCCTAATGCCCAGCTTTAGTACTCCCTGGCCTAATGCCCAGCTTTAGCGCTCCCGGGCCTAATGCCCAGCTTTAGCGCTCCCGGGCCTAACACCCAGCTTTAGCGCTCCCGGGCCTAACGCCCAGCCTTAGTGCTCCCTGGCCTAATGCCCAGCTTTAGTACTCCCTGGCCTAATGCCCAGCTTTAGCGCTCCCTGGCATAATGCCCAGCATTAGCACTCCTGGCCTAATGCCCAGCTTTAGCGCTCCCTGCCTAATGCCCAGCTTTAGCACTCCCGGGCCTAATGCCCAGCTTTAATGCTCCCTGCCTTATGCCCAGCTTTAGTACTCCCTGGCCTAATGCCCAGCTTTAGCGCTCCCGGGCCTAATCCCCAGCTTTACCACTCCCTACCTAATGCCCAGTTTTAGTACTCCCTGGCCTAATGCCCAGCTTTAGCGCTCCCTGGCCTAATGCCCAGCTTTAGCGCTCCCCTGCCTAATGCCCAGCTTTAGCGCTCCCTGGCCTAATGCCCAGCTTTAGTGCTCCATGGCCTAACGCCCAGCTTTAGCGCTCCCTGGCCTAATGCCCAGCTTTAGCACTCCCGGGCCTAATGCCCAGCTTTAGCACTCCCAGCCTAATGCCCAGCTTTAGTACTCCCCGGCCTAATGCCCAGCTTTAGCGCTCCCTGGCCTAATCCCCAGCTTTAGCGCTCCCTGCCTAATGCCCAGCTTTAGCGCCCCCGGCCTTATGCCCAGCTTTAGTACTCCCTGGCCCGATGCCCAGCTTTAGTGGTTTAGTACTCCCTGGCCCGATGCCCTGGGTCCGAAGCAATTAATATCAGAAAAGGTATTGATTGCATGCCATATTTTATCGAGGCCCATCTGCTGATTTACATTACATTATGAAATTCCCCACCTCAGTGCACTTTTTCCAACACCCTCAAGGCAATTAGATACGTAGTAACATCCAAGGTAGTGCAGTGGATTAGGGCATCGTGCTTCCACTGCTGTGGCGGACTCACCCATTCTGCCCAAATTTTCATCACCTGCTTTCAGAGAAAAAACAACATCTAAGCCAAATATCTAAATATCAGCCTTTAACTTTCTAGACAGGAAGACAGAAATGAAGTATTTTTTTCAATATTTTCTTTGACCCCAAGTTAGTACCAAGTACTAAATAGTAATGATCAAAGAATCAACATTAATTGTTAAATAGAGGATTGCATAAAGTATGAGATCAATTTCTGCTTTCCAAATTTCAGTTACTTTCGGTTATGGAATGCTATCTTTCAATAACCTCCCCAAAATTTAATCCTGGTGATTAGTGAGTTGCAAATTTAACCAAACCAACGCTTAACAATTTCTTTCAATGCATTCTGAAAATTGAGTAACTTTGGTAAACTTGAAATTTACCACCCACAAATTTCGAGTTAGATCCTGGATATTTTGAATTATTTCTTTGGTTTAAGCTGAAACATACCACACTAGGGAGTCTCATATATTCAAAAAGAGCAGAAATCAATTTCAACCGATGGTCCCCAAGATACAAATCCTTAGACCTTGAATTAAGAATTTATGATAAAGTCATCAGGATCAGAAAATGTTGCAGAATCACTCTCAAAGAGCTTCACCTCAGTCATCAGAGTACAGGTATCAGATGGTATCACACCATTGAAATTCACCTTGTGTTGCATCACCTTAACATTCTTGTGTGCAGGGATGGTAAACTTCATTGTCTCTGTCTTTGACCAGGTTGATTCCGATGATGAGGTCAGAGTGTTTTCCAGCTCAGCAGTGATCTCGCTTGTTACCTTGTTCATCCCGACACTGGCAGTCATGGAGGCCTTCATGGTTACTTTGCTCCTCACAGTCTGAGAAGATGTTCTTTTCAGTCCTGTAGTGTAAGAGATGGTCCTGGTTATGGGCGTGCTTCCTTGCCTGTTGTCAAAGTGGAAGACATCATCTGTGTAGATCTCTGCCGCAAATCTGGGAACCAGCTTCCACAGTAGTTTTGAGTCGAGAGCTCCTTCAAGTGCATGTTCAATGCCAATGTCCCTGTCTCCCGCTCCAGTTTTTACAATCCTGTAGTCTTTGTGGTAACAGTTGTTGATGGAGTAGAAACCATCTCCAGTAGGCTCGAACTTCCAGAGATTGTCCAAGTAGTGAGGACCATCCCAGGAGATCAGGCCATTTGTGCGATGAGCTGCCAATCTATTCTTAGAATACTCTTCGTTCTTGATGTAGTAGCACCCGTCCTGGTAGGGATGAGGTTCTAGAAACCAGAGCTGGTTGTCTTCGATCTGATGTTCCCTTGTCCCGAAAGAAAGGTGACCTGTACCCCACTGTGTTATCCGGGCTTTGTGAAAAGCCTTGTTGTAGATCAAGAACTCGTTGTTATCCAGCACCACTTCTTCACAGTCTCCGTAGAGGAAGACAAGTGAGGTGATCAGAAGAGCAGAAACTCCAAGAAATGCCATCTGAAGTCTATATTGAGAGAGTTTTGTTAGTAAAAATTATTAATTCAGGCTTGATGTTTCCATCTGGCACTAAGCATATACCTTGTCCAAAATTGCAGAAAACCCTTATATAAATATTTTAATGACCTTCAATTCTATTCAAATATTCCGTTATTTTGTTTTTGACTGAATCAATGAACAACACAAGGTTATAGATTCCTAAATTTGATCCAAGAAAATATAATATTTTGATCCCTTGATTGAGATAAAATAACTTTTGGAGGACTGAAGCACTTTCTTGGTGCATAAAATGGCTAAAAATTGTAAAATCCAGGTTTTCAATTATGCTTAAACCAACTTTTTATGTGGAAGAATGCCACTTTGAGCTTTTTGAAAAATAAGGTCTATACAAGCCAAGTCTAAAATTCCGTACATTCCTAAATTCTGATTATAATCAATATGACACACTTAGATTGGTTTTATCAGAGAGTACATTAATGTTCGAGAAAAACAGCTATGGTGGATAATCTCATAATGTTGTTGTAATATCAGAAACGGTCTCATAAGCTCATTAAGTATAAGAATCAGCACAAATCGATTTCAACCGCTGTTACCTAAGATACAAAGCTTATTCTTTGAATTAAGAATTTATAATAAATTCATCAGGATCAGAGAATGTTGCAGAATCACTCTCAAAGAGCTTCACCTCAGTCATCAGAGTACAGGTATCAGATGGTATCACACCATTGAAGTTCACCTTGTGCTGCATCACCTTAACATTCTTATGTGCAGGGATGGTGAAGGTCATTGTCTCTGTCTTTGACCAGGTTGATTCCGATGATGAGGTCAGAGTGTTTTCCAGCTCAGCAGTGATCTCGCTTGTTACCTTGTTCATCCCGACACTGGCAGTCATGGAGGCCTTCATGGTTACTTTGCTCCTCACAGTCTGAGAAGATGTTCTTTTCAGTCCTGTAGTGTAAGAGATGGTCCTGGTTATGGGCGTGCTTCCTTGCCTGTTGTCAAAGTGGAAGACATCATCTGTGTAGATCTCTGCTGCAAATCTGGGAACCAGCTTCCACAGTAGTCTTGCGTCGAGAGCTCCTTCAAGTGCATGTTCAACGCGAATGTCCCTGTCTCCCGCTCCAGTTTTTGCAATCCTGGAGTCTTTGTGGTAACAGTTGTTGATGGAGTAGAAACCATCTCCAGTAGGCTCGAACTTCCAGAGATTGTCCAAATGGTGAGGGCCATCCCAGGAGATCAGGCCATTTGTGCGATGAGCTGCCAATCTATTCTTAGAATACTCTTCGTTCTTGATGTAGTAGCACCCGTCCTGGTAGGGATGAGGTTCTAGAAACCAGAGCTGGTTGTCTTCGATCTGATGTTCCCTTGTCCCAAAAGATAGGTGACCTGTACCCCATTGTGTTATCCGGGCTTTGTGATAAGCCTTGTTGTAGATCAAGAATTCGTTGTTGTCCAGCACCACTTCTTCACAGTCTCCGGAGAGGAAGACAAGTGAGGTGATCAGAAGAGCAGAAACTCCAAGAAAAGCCATCTATCCTGAGTAAAAAGAGATAGTTTTAAGGAAAAATTATTTATGAAGCTTCAACTAGAATTGCGTTCGTTTTCTTAACTTCGACAAGTGCTATTAAACAATAAACAATAAAGGTCGCTATCCTACTTAATTGGAATGACACGTGTATTTTATCGCGTGTGCAAATTGATCTAACGATAAGAAAAGAGCTCCCGACTATCCATATGGTTTCTACTGCTACTGGCAATGATGTTTAAAGGGTTCTTCGCTTACCCGCAGCTTATCATGACTCAATCAAACAGCACGAAGTATTTACATACCCTGGTTGCTGATTGGTCTAAACTTAACACGCCATTATAGATAAACAAATCGTCCATCAGTAATAGAAAGCTTGGAAGTGTCTTCCGATTGCAATGATGAGAAATGAGTTATGTGCACATGAAATTTCCTTACCAAAATGCCAAAAGGAAGTCAAAATAAACTGACTGCGTTGTGTGAGACACTCACAAGTCACACCTGAGTTTATAAATAACTCCTGTTCGTTTAATATTTTAATCTACATACTACAGTTCGAAGTTGTAATATACGTTATCGACATATAGAAATAGCTCAACAGTCAACATGGTACTGGTAGGTCAGCTTAGAAAATCGTAGCCTCCATGAGTCACGTGAAACCCGCTAGAGCGACTGCTTTCCGGTATGCTCAGATTCAGATGGGGCAATTGAGGTGGCAAGCGCCAAGCTGCTTCAAGTTCCTTCCTTGTCTCCCTTAAAACAAACGAGCTAACAAGCAAAGTAACAAAAGGATGCTTATTCCTATGTAGTCTGCTACAAAGCTATAATCACTAACATCGAATTAATAAACATGTGTGTAGATTTCAATCGCTATAAATAACAGCTTATAGTGGTAAAAAGTAGAGGCCTAAATCAAGAATCGGCTCGATTCAAAGTTAAGTTCTATGCCATAGAGCATAACTCCCAAGTTTCAGATTACTGTCATTACTGATAGGGAGGGGAATAAATTCTTTGGTCGAGGGCAATGCCCCATCTTGCCTCTGGGGTACCACCCACTATAACTATTAGTTTACTAATACTCCCATCCCCTCTCAGACTTCGGAACTGCCTTCGGAGAAGTACGCCAGAGCAATGTCGTTGGAAACGAATCCACAGATAACGCCTCAAGTCAAACTACCAAAACCTTCCCAACCCTCCCCGTGAGTTTGATAATTGGTTCCGTTGTCGTTTCGCAGCAGTCAATGGAACAATTTTTCAATAAAATAATCCCTTAAATTATCTTTATCAGCTATCATAGGGTGTTTTTTCGAACACTTTAGCAATTTTTCATTCAAATTTACAGTTGGTCGCTCCGATAAATTTTGCAATTATTCACTCATGCCGAAGTAATACCATTTCACTTTGAGAATTTTGCAAAGTTCGATCAGTGTGGATCTCAACGACCGTTGTCTCTACTATTAAAACCATTTCAGGATAAGGCAAGGCAAAGTGGTGGCTCTCTCATGCCTCATGTTCATTTCACTGGTGAGCATTGTTCATAAGCCTGATGTAATCATGATCAATTTATTTTTGACCAGATAATGATGTTAGATGTTGTCTCTCTGTTCGAAAAATCCGCCGCCTCAGAAATAAAAATCATGTTTATTGAACAAATATCTTTAATAAGCTGGTGAAATAAAATCTGTACAAATTACTATAAAATTGAAAAGAATAGGTATGATTTAAATCAAACGTATGAAAACTTTGTATTCATCACTGTAAACTCTAACCATTGCTACTTTAGCAATGATTAGCTGTTAAATAATTGAAATTAATAAATAATTTAATCGAAATAGTGGTTAATAATATTGTTGAAATGATAAAATATTTCGTCAAATAATTTATATCAAATAAATAAGAATCTTTAATTTAACCTATACCATATCAACAATTCGTGGTCTGGGCTGGACTAATTAATTAATGTTATATCAGCTGATGCTGATCAAGTTGATATATACCAACCAGAAATTATAGCAAGGGACGAAGAATATGGAAAGAATTTTCATGCTACTATTTCTATATCCTTAAGCCTGACCATTGTATGGTTGTTGCCAGCAACCTGGCTGCGATGGTGCAATCTGGTTGATTTTATTGTTACTCAAACTGGTCGTTACAATTGTATCTGGTTGTTATCATTGTATCTGGTTGTCAGGACTGGTCGCTTTCCCTCGCGAGCATATCTCCGTCTAGCGTTAACAAACCACTGCCGTATCTGAAAGATATCAACATAAGATGATGTCTTGTGAAACCCGGAAGTCTTGCAAAAACCGAAACAAAGCGATTGCAAATTTGGTTTAATAAGGCTGTTCATACTTTCATAGCTTAAAAACTTTAAGTTCTAACAGAAGCCAAACCTGTAGGTGTAAATCAGATTTTAAGCTGTCCATAGCTTAAAGTTCTCAAACCAACTCATTCACAGAGATATGAGTTATAAGACATGCTCCTACCTGTCCCCTGCCCAGCCCTGTCTTCATCATAAGTTCCTTCTTCTCCCCTATAGTTGGGTACGGGTTCTGAAGGATACAGGTTTGAGAAATCATCGGCCATTCATATCATTTACAGGAAAAGAATTAGGAAATAACAGGGTATCGATAAAGTTAAGTTCAAGTTTAAACCCTTCGGGAATAAGGAATTAAATTGACAAGAGAGATGAAAATCATGAGATTTAAAGTGAAGTTTCAGCCCCAATATGAGAATATGCTTTAAGATATTGTAAGCTGATGTGAAACACTCCTCCTTCCCACCTTTATGTTGTTTCTCAGCCAGGTGGTAAGGACTGTCACTGTCTGGGTGCTGTACCTCCTGGGTTCAGGGCGTCCCCTTCTCACTTCTGCAGGAAGATACTCTAGTTACTATAAAAGTACATGTATAGCGATAGAGACGGGTTTTTGATACCAAACTTTCCGATCAATCAGAAATCTTTCCTATTTCTGGGTAGTCGCAAGTCTTAACTAACAAAGAACTTTACACTCGAAAGCACAAATAACAATGGTTAGGGATAGATTTGAGTCTGGTACCAATCTTTCCAATCAGATGATTTTCCCAGAATTGCAACTCCACATAACATGATGAACAAATGAAAAAAACTCATTTTCTAAAGAAAATAAGACTCACTCTTAGCGGTTCTTGGCCCTGTCTCGGGCGAGGGGCACGCCCTCTTCTTTCTCCGGGGTAGCACGACCGACCTAGCTCTCGGAGCTCTCGGCAGGGGGTGTGTCATGTCTCCATACCGAGCCTGCTGGAGTGCTGTCTCAGTGGCAGGGTCGAAGAGGGCGGGGTCCCGGAGGAGGCGGAGTATCTCACTCGTTATCCTGTCCTCCACCGTGCTGTCCTCCATTACAGCGCTCCAGTTCAACCTGAAAAAGGGATACATCAGCTGTCAGCATCCATCCGTGCTCACGCAGCAGCTATTATTATCAGCATTGATAGAAGTTATTAACTTATTAAGTAACTTCTCTCAATTTGGCTCCATTGATCACCTTCGATATCAGTTATTAGGTAAGTTATATCAGTATATCAGATTAGTGTCCCATTGAAATTGCGTACCTGCAGGCAACACCATCTGCATCGTTTGTGCGGTCGAGGCTATTACCATAGCCGGGGGTACTCGGAGTTGAGTGTCCAGACACATATCCTGGAAATAACATGGGGTTCAGGGGTTGAATATCAGTAAAGAGTCTTAGGTTCACGATCAAGGTGGATCAAATGGGAGACATTTTACACTAACTGTAATGAAGATAGATATGGCTTACGGGAAATGGAACTTCGAACAGACAATTGAAACAATTATGTACCCAGGGCCAGGGGGCCAGGGGCTTAAATTATTGATTTATTGACCTGATGTGTTGAAAGTGTCGTCACAGGGAGTCATTTCTTCCTTCAGAAATTTCCCACTTTGGTTCTGAAATAAAAGGTACAATTTAAGTTGCAACACTGATTGAAAAACAAAAAGCATGCCTATTTAAGAAGTCTTCTTGAGTTGAGAATGATCCTAAAGAAAACTTCCGCAGAAGCTTAACATCATGATGATAATTGACATCACTTTTTCACTGTTTATCTTTACCTGTGCCTCGTATCCAGGGAAAGCTGGCGTCTGGTGGAACATGTCTGCAGGACTAGAGTTGAGAAGGTAGGGATGAGGAATAGGAAGCTGATAGTTGGCTCCGTTCCAGAAGAGTCTTCCCTCCGGAGACTGGATATTCTGCCCAATCATTGGAGGAGAATGTTCCGGTGTTCCTACATTTTCCACCCCGTCAACTGTCTCCGTCCTACCCACAGGAGTCGACACTTTTTCTACAGATTGAGGTGTGGACTCTGCATCAACGGGCTCTGATTTAATACGGTGAATTGCTGGATCTTGAAGTGGAGGGGTCTCTTGCTCTGGTGACGGGGTTGGAAAGGGATGATTTGTCTGGGGCTGGGTGGGTGTTCCATAGTGAGGAGTACTAGCAGCATATCTGGGAGGAGTTTCAGGAGGGGGAGTAAGTTGAGGAGGTTGTGCCAACCGCCTGACATGCTGAGAAACACGAGGATTCTGAGCAGCTGGTCCAGTGCTTGGGTTTGGACCTGTTAGAGCAGCATTCTGAGCTGGCACAGTGGGGTTCTGAACTGGCACTCTATTCCTATTCCAGTTCATGGTAGGAGGAGGAGGATTCAAGGGAGGACTGGGTGGTATCATGAGGGAACTGTAGTCGAAGTTGTTGTAGAAGTTGTACTGCATGAGGCAGGTTACAGGTTGGGAGGTGTAGTTGGTAGTGGTGTTGTACTGCTGGTAGAGGGTGTTGTGATGGGGAGATGCCTCGTAGTACACTGACTCCTCGCCTTGTCCTGGAAACCCTGATGAGGTACAGGTGTTTAGTCACAGCTTAGTCCGATTTAGAATGATTTTGTCCGATTAAGGATAATTTTTTCCGATTTAATTTAGGATCCTATTTGTATTGTCCAAGGTTGCACTTGATCATGCGTGGTTATGCCGCAGCTGATCCAATGAACCATCTGTTTTTGGACTGGAGGAAGTGATTTATGAATTGCTTCATGCTTATGTTTTACGCAGATTAAGGTTTCAATCATTGAGAACAGTAAATATTTTGTGACTCCCAGTTCCATCGATAGAGAGTGCAAGGTTGCTACTTTTCGCGCCAGCTTCAGTTTATAAACAAAGTGCTGTAATGTAAAGCGATGGGAATAAGAGGTGGCGAGAGTGCTGCAAACTGCTGTTTGACTGGCAATGTTGATTTGAAGTGAAGTCTCAAGTGTACATTGAATGCGCGATCACTTTACAGTGATTTAAACTCTACTCCCACCCCAAACAGATTTGTACCCACCCATTGGTTTCCTGGAAACAGGACTGGGTAGTCTGCTACTCTCGTGAGGGGGCTGGAACTGGCTGTATCCCTGCGAGGAATGATAAAAGTGATAATTAACAAAAATATGCAATGATGTTAAATAGTGCACACTGCACACAACAACCTACTCCCAGTGTTTTCACATCATCTCTGGCACATATTATAAGTACCATAAATGGCAAGGAGTCAGGGTATCAGGAGATAAATATCATGCAGAATATTGACAAAGGATCCATCAAGAATTCATTTTGATTTAGAATAAGTTTTAACTTTAGTTTACATCATACTTAGGGATCAGTTAGGATGTTTTTCTCTACACATCATGGTATATTGACTCACGTGAAAGGACTCTATCATTTTGGTAGATTCGCAGATTGGTTGTAGTGCCATCGAAGGGTTCTGAAACATGAAATTGTCATGAATAATTAATAATCACTGGAAATTGGGACGCGATTCACTGAAGTTCAGGAAGCATGTTGTAATATGGATCTGGATTATAAATTAATTAAAAAATACTTTGATATAAGTTGTGATGTGGAAGATACGATTTCTCCACTGCAGAGTGCAGACGGTAACCGGACTTTATGCCGACAGCGGACTATATGCCGACATAGGATTTCTAGGGACATGTCGGTATATCGTCTGTCGGCATAAAGTCCGATTTTGGACTATATGCCGACAGGCGAATCTGTGCTACCCTTCTGTTATTTGGTTTATCGTATCCTTGTGCCTTATCCTATAGTGTATAGCGGTTATTAGGCAGCATCAAGCCTGTTATTCGAGAGCTTTTCCGGTGGATCGCGTGTCATGTGTCGCTAACAAGATGCGATATTGCGATCGCTGATGAGGTGCTAGATGCAGCTTGTTATTAGGTGAAGTAAATATAGTGATATTTTATGAAGCTGTGATTGAGATTATTGGGTTGTATGAATTTAGGGACGATTTATGAAGCTGTGATTGGGATCAGGCAGTATCAGGCCTGTTATTCGACAGCTTTTCCGCTGGATCGCGTGTCATGTGTCGCTAACTAGGTGCGATCGCTGATGAGGTGCTAGATGCAGCTTGTTATTAGGTGAAGTAAATATAGTGATGTTTTGTGAAGCTGTGATTGAGATTATTGGGTTGTATGAATTTAGGGACGTTTTCTGAAGCTGTGATTGGGATTATAAGTTGGAGTGAATGAAGTGATGTTTCACCAAGCTGTGATTGGGACACAGATGAGTATATATACCGAAGGTAAAATGCAGATATTATCCGTTTACAACTGATATCAACATGTCTAGTACATTCAACCAGACATTTCATCATCTTGTGGCAGCCAACCAGACCCTCGGCAATGACCCTACACTCCCCCCACCACCTCCTCTCCATAGGTACAAAATCATGTGATGCGACCCAGGCGGGGATGCAACTTCCACTTCAAACAGTCCCTCTTCAAGCATCTTCGTCAGGCTGACCACCGGAACTCAGAGCCGCCAAGTGGGTCAGATACGATCAGAGGCTGCAGAAGGTCGTTGAGGACTATGATTCTTACACTGATGTTTTGGATTATTTGGAAGCAGTTGGTAGCATGACCAAGTTGAAGTAATTTGATTATATTTGAGTGCTAATAATACTATACATAATCTCTGTGTGAAACATGCTGATTATACAGTACTTTATTCTATAAACATTGATTACCTCATTAACTCTGTGTCTTATTGGGACAAATGTCCGTGTCGGACAAGTGAAAGGCTCCTCTCAATCACTTACCAATAAGTTTGAAGAAATTGTTGTGGGATTTTCGGACAAATGTCCGTGTCGGACAAATGTCCGACTACCCCCTGCTCCCACTCCCACTCCAGCCCCATCCTCTCCTCTTCCTCCAGTGGAGTTCACCACAGGCAAGAAAGGAGCTCAGAACGCCCTGCTCGGAGGACACCGGTACACCCGCAACAAGCAACGGGGGGAGAAGTCCTACTGGAACTGCATCTTGAAGAAGGATGGCTGCACTGGACGCCTGGTCCTCCACAACAACATCCCAACCAACACTCCTGTCCACACCCATGATGAACAGACTGTTGAGCTGAGTGTCCACCAAGCCAAGATCTCCCTGAAGTCGCAAGCCGTCTCTTCAGACCTCAACCCTAAGAAGCTAGCAGCTACCCTCACTTCCTCCTTGACCAGCGAAGAGAAGTCCAAGCTTGGCTGCGACGAGGAGTCCCTTGCTCGGATGGCCAGAAGAACCAGACAGAAGAACAACAGACATCCCATCAACCCCACCACCCTGGAAGACCTGGTCATTCCTCCCTTGGCGGCACCTCAAACCTCTCCTTCCTTCAGAGATGGACTCCTTTGCTGCCTACATGGAGCACACCTGGCTGGGGACTTCCTCTATCAGACCTCTCTTCGACCAGTTGGGATGGAACCAGTTTGATGCTACCATCTGCGGTCTACCTCGGTCTTCCAACCTTGCGGAGGGATGGCACAATGGCTTCAAGAGCATTGTGACCTGCACCAACCCCACCATCTGGTCCTTCCTGGATGCCTTGAAGCTGGAGCACTCCCTCACAGAGCTGAAGATCGTGAAGCACATGACCAGAGATCCCCCTCCTACCCGACAGAAGAAGTGGATCAACTACGATGAACGTCTCCAGAGGGTTGTTGACAAGTACGATGATTATAGTATTGTAAGATATCTGAAAGTTGTGGGTAGTTTGATTTAGATAATGAGTGATCTTATGTATTTGATTATTATGTGTGTGATATTATGATACTGATCATATTATCTTTGTAATTATATTTTGCGTTTTTCTAAGTCCGGGAAATCATGTCGGTAAAATGTCCAGTGTCGGTATAAAGTCCATTTTTGGACTTTATGCCGACCAGGGGGTTTTCGGAGTCGGCATATGGTCCAGTGTCGGCATAAAGTCCGGGAATCATTGCAGACACTAATGCAATATCTCATTAGCTAATTCATGGATTTATATCTTGGTAATTACCTCAGCTAGCATCGATGACTCGAAGGCTTGGGATAGTATTGTAGAATCAGACAACGCATATTTCATAATCTTCCTGAGGGATAAGTCGATAAGTGCAACTGGCTACATTCTTACTTTCGGGGTACTCGTTATAGAATAAAAACTGAATTTAAATTTACAAATAGTATGCTATAGTATTCTTGAAACTTCTGATAAACAATAACGAACAACACTAACTATCTAATACGGGGAAGATTCAAAACGAAAATACAATCATGTGAGAATGATATATGTTACTGATTAACTGATAAGTTATCTTTTTCATACAATATGTGCATTGTGCATGCTATTTTTATTTGCATACCTTGAAAGTACTGCAATGCAGCAATAATCAACAAATCAAAACACCAAGATGTAAAATAAACATATTTCACTGGATTTTTGCAACGTTATGATAATCATGATTTTCTTAGATAATAATTGTATGATAGCACAAAGTGTTCAGAACTTGATCTTATGTAGAAATTTGGTGTAACTGTAGGTAAGTATTGTGGAAGTGGAAAGTGGTGTGAAAGCACTGGTGTCAGTGGAACTGTTGTCAATTTACACTTTTTGTGAGAGTTCGTGAATTACCAGGGTGTCTTTGTTTCCTGAGCTAGTATGAATGTGAACCCTTACACTGACAGCAGTTTACACTGACAGCAGTTCACAATGACAGAAGTTTACAATGACACCTGTTAATATTGACACCAGTTCACGCTAGCACCAGTTTACACTGACACCAGTTCACACTGACACCAGTTCACGCTGACATCAGTTCAACCTGACACCAGTTCAAACTGACACCAGTTTATACTGACACCAGTTTACACTTACACCAGTTCACACTGACAGCAGTTTACACTGACACTAGTTTACATTGACGCCAGTTCACGCTGACACAAGTTTACACTGACACCAGTTCACGCTGACATCACTTTCAACCTGACACCAGTTCACACTGACACCAGTTTTCACTAACACCAGTTTATACTGACACCAGTTTACACTGACACCAGTTCACACTGACACCAGTCTTCACTGACAACCGTTTATACTGACACCAGTTCACACTGACAGCAGTTTACACTGACAGCAGTTTACACTGACACCAGTTTTCACTAACAGCAGTTCACACTGACACCAGTCTACACTGACAACCGTTTATACTGACACCAGTTCACACTGACAGCACTTTACACTGACACCAGTTTTCACTAACAGGCTGTTAGTGAAAACTGGTGTCAGTATAAACTGCTGTCAGTGTAAACTGCTGTCAGTGTGAACTGGTGTCAAAATGTGTAAACTGGTGTCAGTATAACCGGTGTTAGAAAACTGGTCAGTCAGGTGTTAACTGCAATGCCGTTGAAAGTGATGTCAGCGTGAACTGGTGTCAGTGTAAACTTGTATCAGCGTGAACTGGTGTCAATGTAAACTAGTCTCAGTGTAAACTGCTGTCAGTGTAAACTCTTGTCAGTGTAAACTGGTGTCAGTATAAACGGTTGTCAGTGTAGACTGGTGTCAGTGTGAACTGCTGTTACTAACAGCAGTTCACACTGACACCAGTCTACACTGACACCAGTTTTCACTAACGCCAGTTTATACTGACGCAGGTTACGCTCAGTCTACACTGACAACCGTTTATACTGACACCAGTTCACACTGACACCAGTTCATACTGTCACCAGTTCACGATGAAGCAGTTCACACTGACACCAGTTTACACTGACACCAGTTCACGCTGTCACCAGTTCACACTGACAGTTGACACCAGTTCACAATGACATCAGTTCACTCTGGCACCAACTCACGATGATATCATTTCATACTAACACCAGCTCGCACTGACAACAGTTGTCAGTGTGAACTGGTCATGGTGTCAGTGTAAACTACTGTCAGAGAAAACTGCTGTCAGCGTGAACTGTTGTCAGTGTGAATTGGTGTCAGTGGAAACTGGTGTCATCATAAAGTGGTGTTAGTGTGGACTGGTGTCAGTGTAAAATGCTGTCTGTGTAAACTGCTGTCAGTGTGAACTGCTGTCAATGTAAACTGCTGTCAGTGTAAACTGCTGTCAATGTAAACTGCTGTCAGAGAAAACTGCTGTCAGCGTGAACTGTTGTCAGTGTGAACTGGTGTCAGTGTGAACTGGTGTCAGGTTGAAATGATGTCAGCGTGAACTGGTGTCAGTGTGAGCTGGTGTCTGTGTGTACTGGTGACAGTGTGAACTTGTGTCAGTATAAACTGGTGTCAGTGTAAACTGGTGTCAGTGTGAACTGGTGTCAGCGTAAACTGGTGTCAGCGTGAATTGGTGTCAGCGCGAACTTCTGTCAGTATGAACTGCTGTCAGTTTGAACTGATGCCAGTGTGAACTGGTGTCAGTGTAAACTGCTGTCAGAGAAAACTGCTGTTAGTGTGTACTGGTGTCAGTGTAAACTGGTGTAAATGCTTACTGGTGTCAATGATTCAGGTGACATCAATGTTCTATATCGAGGAGTCGCACGACTCCTACCTGATGACACCGTGTGACAACACGCAGAAAAGCGTGGATATCCTGGATGTTTCCTACTGCAACAGACTTGCTATCGAGATAATTGGAAATCTTCAGAACAGTGAGTTAGATTAGAGCAATTAGTTAGCAGATTATACTTGGTAATTTGGAAAGGGGTGTGACCAACCAGTGATCTGGTCACAACTCTTTCCAAATTGGTGTTCTGACTCTCTGAGAGCACCAATATGAAGTCTGTGATCCATTGATATTTGAATGAATTGATATTTTAAATCGACCATGGTAGAAAATATATCGAGTCCTAACCTCTACCCGTATTCCCAATATCTTCAGCCCCTGTGTTTCAGCTGTTCACCGAGAGGAACAGGAGGGTAGTATAGAGATAATCCTAGAGATGGTGATGGACAACCAGACAGACAACATCAACCTGGTAAGAAACGTTTTCAATAAAGGAATAGAGATTATATCAATCGTACGATTTTAGCAAAAAAGCCAAGAATTATCAACTTTTCTTAAGAATCCTCCTGTCAGGAACCATCCCTGTACGTGGTACCATCCACAAAGAGAACCACGAAGCTGCGTGAAATGACCAAGCTAAACTACATCTACCGCATTGACTCACTCAGGTATGAGAGATGTCTAAGAGGAAGATCCTACTCGTTCACTTTGACTAATCTCCAATCTACAGTAGCAACCGTTCCGCATGATCAAGATAGTTAGGTCTCGTTTGCCATTCAACAACCTCGTTAAAGCTACGATTAAACGAATCATACCTTCGCACTTTGAGAGTTGTACGACCACCTACAAGTCGAATTCGAGCGGGCAGCACGGCTCTAAAAGAGTAAAAGTGAGAAGGTAGTACTTGTTATCCATTTCTAAGTTTCTACCATAGGAACGTAGAGGAGCTATCCCTTGTTGCTGTTCCGACTGATAGTCACGCCTGCGCTTCTGTGCAGATCTCCTACCAGTGTCGGTCTACTGCGCAGGATTACGCGGTTCGTTATATCTTTATATTATTCACGGCAAATACTCAAATACTCATCCTCAAAATCATCTTCTTGGTGTGACCTTATAATATTCCATTCCGTTATCTTGGTAATTTACTGCTCCATCGACGCCCCATTTTAGCCTCCATTTTCCGGGGGCAAAAGAGAGGTGTCGATGGAGCAGTGAATGACCAATATTTTACATGATTCAAAATCATCTTCTTGGAGTTACCTAGATAAATTGTGCCTTAAATCATTATTCCTCACAGACACTTCGTCTGCATCAACATTGGTCTGCTGAACATCATCGAATAATGAATAGAGAATTCGATAGCCGAAGTGAAACAACTATTTTCGCTCATCAACCCCTCTGTTCAGATGGTGGTAGCAGTCCTGTTAGTGGTGGTTGTCTACTCCCTGATAATGACTGAAGTCATCCACCGCACCTCAGCTGCTCTCCTGGGAGCTAGTATCGGTATAGCAGCCCTCAGTATACTCAACATGAGACCTGACCTCATGGTCATACTCAACTGGATTGATTGGGAGACACTCGCTCTTCTCATTGGCATGGTGAGTGGATGACTTGACAACAGACATCGTAACGTGTCAGTAAAATGATTGAGGAACCCTACTTTTCAGATCACCTTATTAATATTGCTCTGTATTGACAGATAAGTGAAGCAAATTGATCTTTCTCACAAATAATTTATCTATCACTACATCTACCACCCTCCAATTGTTTTTTTTCAGATGATAATGGTAGCGCTGCTGGCAGATTCCGGGTTCTTTGACTGGGCTGCTGTTAAGATGTATGAGATGTCCCGGGGTAGGATTTGGGTCCTTATCACCTTGCTCAACGTTATAACTGCCATTCTGTCAGCTTTCCTCGACAACGTCACAACGATCCTGCTCATCACTCCCATCACTATCACGTAAGTTGAAGTATTAACATCACTCAGATGATCACTCTGTTTATTTGATGATTTATTTCAGCTTTTCAGCTCGAATCTAATTCAAATTGACAAATTTTATCGTGCATCTGCGGTGGTGATCCTGTGAACCCCTGAGTTTTATCATGTACCTTACCCTTCTGAACCTCCTCTGTAACAGTGCTTACGGTGGCTCATTTCCCTAGGTTGTGTCAAGTGATGCATCTGGACGCCAGGAAAGTGGTCCTATCTCTGGTGATGTTCTCTAACATGGGCGGTGCTGCTACAGGGATCGGGGATCCTCCTAACGTCCTCATTATCAACTCACCCTACTTCAAAAATGTAAGAGCCTTTCTGAGACTATGGTTGATTTGGTATACATTTGGGTCCCTAGATTTATTTGGATTTGCCATTGCTTTGAAGTTGATTTGCCTCCAATCCCCTCAGATCTTTTGATAATCAACTCAGTTACTGTTGACCTCAACTCAGTAACTCAGTTAGGTACATCTTATAACCACTTACTCATAACTCATTAACTGGCTTCAGACGGTTACGTTCAGCAGGTTCACGCTTCACATGTCTGTAGGATCTATCTTCTGTCTCATCGCTGCTTACCTCTACTTCTGGTAGGTGTACTCATAGCAAGGCAAGGAAAATAATGATCCATTTTTGAGCAAACTACCATGAGTCCTTTATGCTTTTACCTGTGTCTTGATGAGAATAAAATAGTGTGGACAGCTGCAAATATAATTTCAAATTTCTGCCTCCTAGAAGAAATCTATACATCCACCGTTTTTCTAGACATCACCTATATTAGTATTCTTATTTCTAGACATCCGCCATAATTTTAGATATCCTCTGTATAACCACCCCTTAGGATAATGTTCCGGCGGCGTGGGGAGGATTGGCTTGTCCAGAACCAGGAAGTAGCTGAGTTGCTGCGGGAGGCGGAGCTCTGGCGCCGGATCTCCCACCGGAGCTACATGGGCACAACGGAGGAAGTCACTGTCAAGGAGATGCTGTCCCAGAAGGCTGCCAGGGTCAAAACTCTGGCGGAGGAGAGACTCGTGACGTCACACGTTGTTACTAACAACTACAGCGTCAACCTCCCTCAACTCAGAGCCAAGTAAGTCAACCTCCCTCAACTCAGAGTCTAGTAAGTCAACCCTCCTTCAACTCAGAGCCAAGTAAGTCAACCTCCCTCAACTCAGAGCCAAGTAAGTCAACCTCCCTCAACTCAGAGCCAAGTAAGTCAACCTCCCTCAACTCAGAGCCAAGTAAGTCAACCTCCCTCAACTCAGAGCCAAGTAAGTCAACATCCCTCAACTCAGAGTCTAGTAAGTCAACCCTCCTTCAACTCAGAGCCAAGTAAGTCAACCTCCTCAACTCAGAGCCAAGTAAGTCAACCTCCCTCAACTCAGAACCAAGTAAGTCAACCGCTCTCAACTCAGAGTCAAGTTAGTCAACCTGCCTAAACTCAGTGCCAAGTAAGTCAACCTCCCTCAACTCAGAGTCAAGTAAGTCAACCTCCCTCAACTCAGAGCCAAGTTAGTCAACCTCCCTCAACTCAGAGCCAAGTAAGTCAACCTGCCTAAACTCAGAGCCAAGTAAGTCAACCTCTCTCAACTCAGAACCAAGTAAGTCAACCGCTCTCAACTCAGAGCCAAGTAAGTCAACCTCCCTCGGCTCAGAGCCAAGTAAGTCAACCTCCCTCAACTCAGAGCCAAGTAAGTCAACCTCCCTCAACTCAGAGCCAAATAAGTCAACCTCCCTCAACTCAGAGCCAAGTAAGTCAACCAACCTCAACGCAGAACCAAGTAAGTCAACATCCCTCAACTCAGAGACAAGTAAGTCAACATCCCTCAACTCAGAGACAAGTAAGTCAACTTACCTCAACTCAGAGACGCCAGTAGTCAACCAGTCTCCTCCCAACCAAGTAAGCATCCTCAACTCAAGAGACAAAATCCTCAACATCCCTCAACTCAGAGACAAGTAAGTCTCTTACCTCAACTCAAGGCCAAAATAAGTCAACATCCCTCAACTCAGAGTAAGTCAACCTCCTCAGCTCAGAGTCAAGTATCAACCTGCCTCAACTCAGAGCCAAGTAAGTCAACCTCCCAACTCTCAACTCCCTCAACTCAGAGCCAAGTAAGTCAACCTCCCTCAACTCAGAGCCAAGTAAGTCAACCTCCCTCAACTCAGAGCCAAGTAAGTCAACATCCCTCAACTCAGCGCCAAGTAAGTCAACCGCCTCCATAACTCAGGGCCAAATACAAGTCAACACTCCTCCTCAGTGCCAAAGTCAGCCTCCCTCAACTCAGAGTCAAGTAAGTCAACTTCCCTCAACTCAGAACCAAGTAAAGTCAACCTCCCTCAACTCAAGGCCAAGTAAGTCAGCCTCCTCAACTCAGAGCCAAATAGAGTCAGCCTCCCTCAACTCAGGCCAAATAAGTCAACCTCCCCAACTCAGAGTCAAGTAAGTCAACCTTCTCAACTCAATGCCAAGTAAAATTCAACATCCCTCAACTCAGAGTCAAATGAGTCAACATCCCTCAACTCAGAACAAGTAAGTCAACTCCCTCCCAACTCAGAGCCAAGTAAGTCAACCTCCCTCAACTCCAGAGCCATGTAAGTCACCCTCCTTCAACTCTCAGGCCAAGTAAGTCAACCTCCTCAACTCAACCTAAGTCAGCCTCCCTCAACTCAGAGCCAAGTAAGTCAACCTCTCCTCAACTCAGAGCCAAGTAAGTCAACATCCCTCAGTAGCGCCAAGTCAGTCAGCCGCTCTCAACTCAGAGTCAAGTTGAAATCAACCTGCTAAACTCAGTGCCAAAGTAAAATCAACCTCCCCTCAACTCAGAGTCAAATGAGTCAACCTCCCTCAACTCAGGCAAGTTAGTCTCCCCTCAACTCAGAGCCAAGTTGTCAGCCTCCCTCAACTCAGAGCCAAGTAAGTCAAGTCTCAGCCTGCACAACCGCTCTCAACTCAGGGTAAGTCAACCTCCTCAACCTCAGAGCCAAGTAAGTCTTCCTCCCTCAACTCAGAGCCAAATGGTCAACCTCCCTCAACTCAGAGCCAAATAAGTCAACCTCCCCAACTCAGAGCCAAATCAAACTAAATCTCAACTCAGAGCCCAAAATGAAAGTCAACATCCTCAACTCAGAGCCCAGATGGCAAGTCAGCCTCTTTCAACTCCAGAGAAGTAAGTCAACCTCCCTCAACTCAGAGCCAATAAGTCAACCTCCCTCAGAGAGCCAAAGTCAACCAACCTCAACTCAGAACCAAGTAAGTCCAACCTCCCTCAACTCAGAGCCAAGTCAACATCCCCTCAACTCAGAGCTCAACTCAGGCCAAGTAAGTCAACATCCTCAACTCAGGCAATGTACCCCCTAAACTCAGGCCAAGAAAGTCAACCTCCCAAACTCGGGATAAGTAAACCTCCTCAACTCAGAATAAGTAAACCTCCCTCAACTCAGAAATAAAAATAGAGCGATAAACACGCTGGCAGAATCCCTCTATCAAATACATTCACTGTCTCTATCTCATAGTTTCAGTGTATTGTACTCCTTTCAAACAACACGCACTCTTACTAGCAAATGTATATCAAATCAAATGCAAACGTTTGGTTCCCGCGAGAATCTCTCTAAACATGTAATTACCGTCCCACGTGACTCGCACACGTGCCACTGTTACTGTACCAAATCAAGGTCACGTGTTGCGCGCGCGCACGTGCCACTGGTTTCGGAGTACTATTCTTCAGCAAACGGTTTCTCATTCTCTCATTCACAGTTTCTGTTTTGTGTCGCCGTTCTGGCTCTGCTTTACTTGTTTACACGGCGAGAAAAAGGCCATTTACCTCTTTTGCATGCTCTGCAGATTATATCGCAATGCCCTTGTTCGTTAGTATTGTTTTTGTTGTATTGATTCTTTGATCGATATATTGTTTTTGTTGTTGCCTTTGTAATCGTACAAACTACAATAGTGCTCTTTGAAACATACTCCTGTTTAATTCATTAAATTAGCCCCCCCCCCCAAATTATCAATTATTTCTGTTCATGAACCATCCTTCTCCTTCAGTGATTGCTGATTTTTTGTAACATAATTTTCATTGTTTCGTTCCTTTAGTTAACAAATTGTTTTATTCTAAAAGGCGCATCGTAATGAATTTCAGACTTGTCTGTAACATGATTTGTAGCTGTCACTGCGTGTCACGTGACCAACTTTATCATATAGCAGCTGTGATTCATATTTCCACCTTTTCATATGTCAAATTGACGAACAATGGGTTTTCATTGAAAGTGCAATAATTTATAATACAGCATTTTGCAATTAAAATGCTCATGCAAATAAGTTTTATTATCGTTATCCTCACATGGGCTAATACACTAAGAGCATGGCTTGGGATACGCTAATTACAGTTATTGCACTCGGCTTCGCCTCGTGCAATAACTGGGGTTATCGCACTCGGCTTCGTCTCGTGACGATAACCCAAATTATTTGCACTCGGCTTCGCCTCGTGCAATAATTTTTATTAGCGCATCCCAAGCCATGCTCTAAGCGTATATTAGCTAAGTGATATCAG
Source organism: Beroe forskalii (assembly GCA_011033025.1). Lineage (NCBI taxonomy): Eukaryota > Metazoa > Ctenophora > Nuda > Beroida > Beroidae > Beroe > Beroe forskalii. Next base: position 303,957 of record WFMF01000134.1, read on the forward strand.
ATTAGTGATATCTTGGCTTGAATGGTGGATGTCTGTCCCATTGAAATGGCGTACCTGCAGGCAACACCATCTTCATCGTTTGTGCGGTCGAGACTGTTACCAAAGCCGGGGGTACTCGGAGTTGAGTGTCCAGACACATATCCTGGAAATAACATGGGGTTCAGGGGTTGCAGATATCAGGCAAGAGTCTTAGAGTCATGATCAAGGTGGATCAAATTGGAGACTTTTTACACTTTCTGTAATGAAGATAGATATGGCTTACGGGAAATGGAACTTCGAACAGGCAATTGAAACAATAATTTACCCAGGGGCTTTAAATATTGGTTTATTAACCTGACGTGTTGAAGGTGTCGTTCCAGGGAGTCATTTCTTCCTTCAGAAACTGTCCACTTTGGTTCTGAAATTAAGGGCACAATACAAGTTGCAACGCTGATTGAAAAAAACAAAAATCATGCCTATTTTTTAAATCTTCTTGAGTTAAGACAGAAAACCTCCACAAAAGCTTATGATGCTACCACTTTTTCACTGTTTATCTTTACCTGTGCCTCGTATCCAGGGAAAGCTGGCGTCTGATGGAACATGTCTGCAGGACTAGAGTTGAGAATGTAGGGATGAGGAATGGGAAGCTGATAGTTGGCTCCGTTCCAGAAGAGTCTTCCCTCCGGAGACTGGATATTCTGCCCAATCATGGGAGGAGAATGCTCCGGGGTTCCTACCCCGCCAACTGTCTCCGTCCTACCCACAGGAGGTGAGACTTTTTCTACAGATTGGGGTGTGGACTCTGCATCAACGGGTTCTGATTTGATACGATGAGTTGCTGGAGCTTCAAGTGTAGGACTCTCAGATTGCTCTGGTGGCGGAGTTGGAGAGGGATGATTTGCCTGGGGTTGCGTGGGTGTTCCATAGTGAGGAGTACTAGCAGCATGTCTGGGAGGAGTTTTAGGAGGGGGAGCAAGTTGTGGAGGTTGTGCCAATCTCCTGATCTGCTGAGAAACACGAGGATTCTGAGCAGCTGATCCAGTGCTTGGGATTGGACCTGCTAAAGCAGCATTCTGGACCGGCACAGTGGGGTTCTGCACTGGCACTCTATTCCTGTTCCAGTTCATGGGAGGAGGAAGAGGGTTCAGGGGAGGACTGGGTGGTATCATGAGGGAACTGTAGTCGAAGTTGTTGTAGAAGTTGTACTGCATGAGGCAGGTAACAGGTTGAGAGTTGTAGTTGGTAGTGGTGTTGTACTGCTGGTAAACTTGGGTGTTGTGATGGGGGGATGTCTCGTAGTACACTGACTCCTCGCCTTGCCCTGGGAACCCTGGTGAGGTACAGGTGTTTAGTCACAGCTCAGTTGGGTTAACAATGATTTTGTCCGATTTAATTTAAGATCATTTTTGTCCAAGTTAGCCCACTGACTTGGACGAAATAGGACCCTCTGCACTTGATCATCTGTGATGATGCCACAGCTGATCCAATGAACCATGTTCTGTTTTGGGACTGGAGGAAGTGATTTCTGAATTGCTTTGTGCCTACGCAAATATAAGGGTTCAATTATTGTGCGCAGTAAGTATGTTTGTGACTCCCAGTTCCACCGATGGAGAGTGCAAGGTTGCTACTTTCCGCATCAGCTTCAATTTATAAACAAAGTGCTGTCATATAAACGATGGGAAGAAGAGTGCTGCAAACTGCTGAACGACAGCCATGTTTATGTCTGTAGTGAAGTCTCAAGTGAGCATTGAATGCGCGATTACTTTACAGTGACTTGAACTCAACTCCCACCCAAAACAGATTTATACCCACCCATTGGTTTTTTAGACACAGGACTGGGTAGTCTGCTACTCTCGTGAGGGGGCTGGAACTGGCTGTATCCCTGCGAGGAATGATAAAAATGATAATTTAAAAAAATATGCGATGATGTTAAATAGTGCACACCACACCCTACTCCCAGTGTTTTCACATCATCTCTGATGGCTCACTTTAAGTACCATAAATGGCAAGCAGTCAGGGTATCAGAAGAAAAATTTATGCTGAATATTGACAAAGTATCCATCAAGAATTCATGTTGATTGAGAATTAAGTTTTAACTTTCGTCTACTTCACACTTATTAGGGGTCTGGGATGTTTTTCTCTACACATCATGGTATATTGACTCACGTGAAATGACTCTATCATTTTGGTAGATTCGCAGATTGGTTGAAGTGCCATCGAAGGGTTCTGAAGAAATTGTCATGAATGAATAATAATCACTGGAAATGGGAGGCGATTCACTGAAGTTCAGGAAGCATGTTGTAATATGGATGTGGTTTAAAAATTAATTAAAAGAATACTGTGATATAAGTGATGTGGAGGATTAGACTTCTCTACTGCATAGTGCAGAAACTAAAGCAATATCTCATTAGCAAATTCATCGATTTATATCTAAGTAATTACCTCAGCTAGCATCGATGACTCGAAGGCATGGGATAGAATTGTGGAATCTGACAACGCATATTTCATAATATTCCTGAGGGATAAGTGCACTGGTCACTTTCTTGATTTAAAATTGGACGAAAATTCTTATTTATGAGCAGCTAGCTATTGTGTCAAATGTTGGTTTATACAACAGAAATCCAGATTAGTTGAATCCAGCCCTTGGGGTACTCGTTATCGAATAAAAAACGGAATTCAAATTTACAAAAAGTGTGCTATAATATTTTTTGAAACTTCTGATAAACAATAACGAACGAGACCAACTCAATGATACGGGGAAGATTTAAAATGAAAATACAATCATCTAGGCATGATGTATGTTACTGATAACTGATAAGTTATCTCTTTCTATACAATATGTGCTTGCTATTTTTATTTACATACCTCGATTTATAATGCAATATATAATGTAATGCAATATAGTAATAATCAATAAATCAAAACACCAAGATGTAAAATAAACATATTTCACTGGATTTTTGCAACATCATGATAATCATGATTTTCTTAGATAATGATTGAATGAAAGCACAACTTGATCTTATGCGGAAATTTGGTGTAATTGTAGGTAAGTACTCTGGTATCAGTGAAACTGTTGTCAATTTACACTGTTTGAGAGAGTTCGTGAATTAGCAGGGTGTCCATGTTTCCTGAGCTTGTATAAATGTGAACTGGTGTCAGTGTAAACTGGTGTCAGTGTGACCTGATGTCAGTGTAAACTGGTGTCAGTGTAAACTGGTGTCAGTGTAAACTGGTGTCAGTGTAAACTGGTGTTAGTGTTAACTGGTGTCAGCGTTGACACTGACACAAGTTCACACTGACCCCAGTTCACACTGACACCAGTTTACACTAACACCAGTTTACACTGACACCAGTTTACACTGACACCAGTTTACACTGACACCAGGTCACACTGACACCAGGTCACACTGACACCAGTTCACCCTGACATCGGTTCACCCTGACATCAGTTTACACTAAGACCAGTTTACACTAAGACCAGTTTACACTAAGACCAGTTTACACTGAGAGCAGTTTACACTGACAGCATTTCACACTGACACCAGTTCACGCTGACACCAGTTTACACTGACACTTGTTCACACTGACACCAGTTCACACTGACAGCATTTTATACTGACAGCAGTTGACACAGACACCAGTTCAAACTGACACCAGTTTACACCGACAGCAGTTATCTCTGACACCAGTTTACACTAACACCAGTTTACACTGACAGCAGTTTGAACTGCTGTAAGTGTGAACTGATGTCAGTGTGGACTGGTGTTAATTTGAACTGTTGTCAATGTGAACTTGTGTCAGTGTAACCTTGTGTCAATGAAAACTGCTGTCAGTGTTATCTGCTGTCAGTGTAAACTGGTGTCAAATAAAACTGGTGTCAGCGTGAACTGCTGTCAGTGTGTACTGGTGTCAGTGTAGATTGGTGTCAGTGTAAACTGGTGTCAGTGTAAACTGGTGTCAGTGTAGGCTAGTGTCGGTGTGAACTGCTGTCAGTGTTAACTGGTGTCAGTTCATACTGGTGTCAGTGTGAACTGCTGTCAGTGTAAACTGGTGTCAGTGTAACCTGGTGTCGGTGAAAACTGCTGTCAGTGTAAACTGGTGTCAGTGTAACCTGGTGTCGGTGAAAACTGCTGTCAGTGTCAACTGCTGTCAGTGATAACTGGTGTCAGTTCAAACTGGTGTCAGTGTGAACTGGTGTCAGTGTTAACTGGTGTCAGTGTGAACTGGTGTCAGTGTGAACTGGTGTCAGTGTGAACTGGTGTCAATGCTTACTGGTGTCAATGATTCAGGTGACATCAATGTTCTATATCGAGGAGTCACACGACTCTTACCTGATGACTCCGTGTGACAACACGCAGAAAAGTGTGGATATCCTGGATGTTTCCTACTGCAACAGACTTGCTATCGAGATTATTGGAAATCTTCAGAACAGTGAGTTAGATTAGAGCAATTAAAAGATTATATTTGGTAATTTGGAAAGGGGTGTGACCAGAGCCTGAGCAGTGCTCTGGTCAGTGGTCACAACTCTTTCAAAATTGGTGTTCTGACTCTCTGAGAGCACCAATATGAAGTCTGTGATCCCTTGATATTTGAATAAATTGATATTTAAAATTAACCATGATAAAACTCTACCCCGTCTATGCAATATCTACTATCTACAGCATCTGTTTTTCAGCTGTTCACCGAGAGGAACAGGAGGGCAGTATAGAGATAATCCTAGAAATGGTGATGGACAACCAGACAGACAACATCAACCTGGTGAGGAACGTTTTCACCAATATAGACTATATTAAAGTAGAAAATAAATCGAACTATTTATAAACAGCCGGAAAAATTTATTTGAAGAAAACAAACAATCCTATTCCATGCCATTTTAATAATTTTGAGCTTGAACAGCCCGAAGTTCGAACTTTTCTTAAGGATTTTCCTGTCAGGAACCATCCTTGTACGTGGTACCATCCACGAAGAGAACCACGAAGCTGCGTGAAATGACCAAGCTAAACTACATCTACCGTATCGATTCACTCAGGTATGAGATATTAGCAAAATCCTCTTCTTTCACTGCGACCCATCTCAAATCTATCTACCGTTCCGCACCTTAAATCAGATCACATTCGACAACCGTTTGTTCGTTTAAGTTCCAATATTTCAAGTTACAGTTACATACCAAAGCTGTCTTTTCACCCTTCAGATCATGATGATCGGGTATCACATTTAAAAACACTTTTATTGACTGCTCGTTTAAGTAGCAGTTTAACGTTATATCCATATCTTATAACCATAGGAACGTGGAGGAGCTATCCCTTGTCGCTGTTCCCACGGACAGTCACGCCTGTGCTTCAGTGCAGATCTCCTACCAGTGCCGGTCTACTGCGCAGGATTACGCGGTTCGTTACTCACGGCAGATATTTTGGTCATTGAATGCCCCATCGACCCCCCCCCCCTTTTTGCCTCCATTTTCCCGGGGGCTAAGGAGAGGTGTCGATGGAGCAGTGTAGGCAGTGGCCTGATTCTCTATTTTGTACGTGGCAACCGTTAGGCTAGTACTGTAACGTAGCACTCTTTCTAAGTTCACAAAAGTTATTGTTATGTCTAGCAGCAACTAGTGAGAAAGTTTAGCGTTTAGTTTTTAGAGTGTGTTAGTGCGTATTATTGGGGTGAAAGCTTTGTCAAGATTCCTGCTGTAGCTACGTGAAGACTACCTTTACTCCCTCGTTTCCCTTGGTCAATACTCAATGTAGAGGAGTAACCCCAAACTCCCTTCTTCCCCCTTCCTCACCCTTATCTACCCACCCCTTGTACCAACACGGCTGGATTGCGTGTTGTGTACAAATATGGCGACGAGGATGGGATACGAACCCACGCGGGCATTGCCCAATGTACAAAAATGGCGACGAGGACAACAACGTGGAGTGGGCATTGCCCAATGGTGACTGGTTTGGTGGCCTACTGGCATATGTTAGGATTTATTGCTTGGCAACTGGTGGTGGCTTCTGCAGATGGGCTTATGGGGTAATGGGGTATAATGGAGTCTACTCTCTGGTGCGGTGGTTGTTGGGAATTACTAGGATAGTAGGATAGTGAAAAGTCCTTCGTCAACCTGAGGAAGATTCAAAGATAATCATGCTAAGGGGGGCTATGCTTCTGCAGTTTTATTTAACGTGCTGTAGCTGTAGGAAAAGTAAGGCTAGAAGAGTAACACAGCACCGTTCTTAGATTGTGAATGTTATTATTATGACTAGCGTTAGATTCTTGGCCGTTAGTTTAACGTAGGATTTTAGTCTGTGCTATGAGGTGAAAGGCTTTGTCAGGATTTCCCTATTGTCATGAACCAGCCACTTGAAGATTTACTATGATGATTGTTTCCCTTGGTCTATTCTCAATGTGAAGTGGTAACTATGATGTCTCTCCTCCCTCACCCTTATCCCTGATCCTGACTTCCCTACCCCTTGTACCAACACGGCTGGACTGCGTGTTGTGTACAGGAAATGGCGACGAGGATGGGATAAGAACTCCAGCGTGAAGTTTTAATTTTGCCTATTTTGGAAGGGTAGTGTAGGCAGTGGCCTGATTCTCTATTTTGTACGTGGCAACAGTTAGGCTAGTACTGTAACGTAGCACTCTTTCTAAGTTCACAAAAGTTATTGTTATGTCTAGCAGCAACTAGTGAGAAAGTTTAGCGTTTAGTTTTTAGAGTGAGTTAGTGCGTATTATTGGGGTGAAAGCTTTGTCAAGATTCCTGCTGTAGCTACGTGAAGACTACCTTTACTCCCTCGTTTCCCTTGGTCAATACTCAATGTAGAGGAGTAACCCCAAACTCCCTTCTTCCCCCTTCCTCACCCTTATCTACCCACCCCTTGTACCAACACGGCTGGATTGCGTGTTGTGTACAGCAGTGAATGACCAATATTTTACATGATTCAAAATCATAATCTTGAAGTTACCTAGATAAATTGTCTCTTAGCTCATTATTCCTCACAGACACTTCGTCTGCATCAACGCTTTGATTGGTCAACATTGGTCTGCTGAACATCATCGAATAATGAATAGAGAATTCGATAGCCGAAGTGAAACAACTATTTTCGCTCATCAACCCCTCTGTTCAGATGGTGGTAGCAGTCCTGTTAGTTGTGGTAGTCTACTCCCTGATAATGACAGAGGTCATCCACCGGACCTCTGCTGCTCTGTTGGGAGCTAGTATCGGTATAGCCGCTCTCAGTATTCTCAACATGAGACCTGACCTCATGGTAATCCTCAACTGGATTGATTGGGAGACACTCGCTCTACTCATTGGCATGGTGAGTGGATGACAACAGACATCGTAACTTTAACCTTACGTTTGGGATCATCTTTTCAGTAAAGTTCAGCTTTGTATTACCGACTACTTCCATCTGAAGTGAAGAAATGCATCTAAAATATTAGAATGTTACTTGCAGATGTCTTTCACTTAATCACTTTCCAATGTCTACTTCACCCCCACTTTTCGTTTTCAGATGATAATGGTAGCGCTGCTGGCTGATTCCGGGTTCTTTGACTGGGCTGCTGTTAAGATGTATGAGATGTCACGGGGTAGGATCTGGGTCCTTATCACCCTGCTGAACGTCATCACTGCCATCCTGTCAGCTTTCCTTGACAACGTCACAACAATCCTGCTCATCACTCCCATCACTATTACGTAAGTTGAAGAATTTAATCATTCAGATGATCACTCTGTTGATTCGATGATTCATTTCAGCCCTTCAGCTCGAATCTAATTCAAATTGAAAAATTATATCGTGCATATGTGATGATGATCCTGTGAACTCCTGAGTTTGATCATGTACCTCACCCTTTTGTGAGTTCTGTAACAGTGCTCACGGTGGCTGATTCCCCTAGGTTGTGTCAAGTGATGCATCTGGACGCCAGGAAAGTGGTCCTATCTCTGGTGATGTTCTCTAATATGGGCGGTGCTGCTACAGGGATTGGGGATCCTCCCAACGTCCTCATCATCAACTCACCCTACTTCAAAAACGTAAGAGCCTTTCTGAGACTACGGTTGATTTGGTATACATTTGGGTCCTTAGATTTATTGGAATTTGCCATTGCTTTGAAGTTGATTTACCTCCAATCCCCTCAGATCTTTTGATAAATAACTCTGTATCTCATTACCACTTACTCATAACTCATTAACTGGTTTCAGACGGTTACGTTCAGCAGGTTCACCCTCCACATGTCTGTAGGATCTATCTTCTGTCTCATCGCTGCTTACCTCTACTTCTGGTAGGTGTACTCATACTTCATAGCGACGCGAGGAAGGTGACTGGTTTTTCCTACGAGTCCTCTATGCGTTTTTGTCAAGATGCGGCGAGAATAGTATGGATTATCATAGCTGCAGATCAAATTTCTGTATCCAAGTATCTTACTTTCTTAGAAGAAATCAGGACATCCACCATATTTCTAGATATTCACCGCATTTCTAGGCATCCACCATATATTTTTTATACACCACCATATTTTGTGTTTATCGCCATATTGCTACCCTTCTTAGGATAATGTTCCGGCGGCGGGGGGAGGATTGGCTTGTCCAGAACCAGGAAGTAGCTGAATTGCTCCGAGAGGCTGAGCTCTGGCGTCGGATCTCCCACCGGAGCTACATGGGCACGACGGAGGAAGTCACCGTCAAAGAGATGCTGTCCCAGAAGGCTGCCCGGGTCAAAACGCTGGCGGAGGAGAGACTGGTTACGTCACACGTTGTTACTAACAACTACAGCGTCAACTTACCGCAACTCAGGGCCAAGTAAGTAAACTTCCCGCAACTCAGAGCCAAGTAAGTCAACCTCCCTCAACTCAGTGCCAAGTAAGTCAAACTCCCTCAACTCAGAGCCAAGTAAGTCAACCTCCCTCAACTCAGAGCCAAGTTAGTCAACCTCCCTCAACTCAGAGCCAAGTTAGTCAACCTCCTTCAACTCAGAGCCAAGTTAGTCAACTTCCCTCAACTCAGAGCCAAGTAAGTCAACCTCCTTCAACTCAGAGCCAAGTTAGTCAACCTCCCTCAACTCAGAGCCAAGTAAGTCAACTTCCCGCAACTCAGAACCAAGTAAGTCAACCTCCTTCAACTCAGAGCCAAGTAAGTCAACGTCCTTCAACTCAGTGCCTAGTAATGGAGATGTTTATTGTTTTCGGCACAGTCCAAGATATCCAAGACTCATTGTACTCTTATAGAATTCTACTTTCTCAATCATTCAACGTATTGCATGGACATGGTCGACCTATCTATCTTACTTATATAAAATCGCAGATTGTGTTTCTTTGTACGTCACGTACCATGACAACGCGCGCGCAATGGGGGAAATTGCACGTGCAGATTAATTGCGCGCGCGTTCATTGTTGTTTAATGTGTATTGAGTACGTTGTTCCGTGACTTTTGATATGAATTTATTGATGCGCGGTAAAAAATATGCAATCAATTTGAACTGTGGGGTTTGAAATTTACGAACGAGGTGCTGCGTAGCAGCGCCGGCCGCCGAGTAAGCTGTGTATTTGCAGGCCCAACGGGCCTGCTAGTCTTACTTATAAAGTCGCATATTGTGTATGTTCTTTGTACGTCACGCCCCATGGCAACGCGCGCGCAATTGGGGAAATTGCACGTGCAGATTAATTGCGCGCGCGTTCATTTCTGTTTAATGCTGTTTTGATTTCGAAGCTTCATAACTTTTGATGGGGTCGGAATTTTTTGATGCCGCAAAAAGTATTCAGTTGATTTGAAATTTGCGAACGAGGTGCTGCGTAGCAGTGCCGAGTGAGCTGTGTATTTGCAGGCCCAACGGGCCTGCTAGTCTTACTTATAAAGTCGCAAATTGTGTATGTTTTACGTCACGCCCCATGGCAACGCGCGCGCAACGGGGGAAATGCACGTGCAGATTAATTGCGCGCGCGATCAGTAATGATTAAGACTGTGTTGATTTCGTTGATCCGTAACTTTTGATTTGATTGAATTTTTGATGCGGTAAAAATATTCAATAAATTTGAATCGTGGGGTTTGAAATTTGCGAACGAGGTGCTGCGTAGCAGCGCCGAGTGAGCTGTGTATATGCAGGCCCAACGGGCCTGCTAGTCTTTCTATAATTTAGACGCTTGGTGTGATAATTCAGGGTAAGGGCTTGATAATGGTTAGTGTCAGTCTATGTAAGTAGAAGCTTAGCAAACGATTGACGTTCTCTAACGCGGTCTCATCTCCCGCCCCGCATAGACTGATGTCTTTGTGTTTAGGAGCTGCGTGTAAGCGACTCTCGACTATCGTCTCAGTGTCTCTCAGTGTCTCCATAACGTACCGATGTTGCCTCATGATGCTCCAGGCAAACAATGCCCCTCATATTTAATTTAATGATGTAACGAAGTATATAAATTATAAACTCATGAGTTATTGAGGGAGCAATGGAAAGTCACACCAGCATCTAGAAAATCACACCTTATACGTTGAACTCTCAGGAGTTCGAGGGTCAAAGATCCATAGGATTTGGATGTTCACCACACATTTCTCCAAAACAGACTGACGAGATATCATTATCACGTTTAGAAGAAATCTAGGTTCATTGCCTAATGTACCTACAATCTAAATCTTATTCAGGTGCCTCAAATTTGATTGTATGAAGTGGTATTGCGAAATGAAAACACTTTCAGGTACGGTATAAGAGATTGGAGTAAGTTGGTAAAGACTGCAGTGGTTCTCATCGTATGTATCGTGCTATTCTTCCTTTACTCCCTACCGTACATACACACAACTCCTGGGGAAATAGCCATGGCGGGCGCTATAGCACTCATCATCGCTATAGGTGAGCATTACCATAGCCCTCATCATCGCTATAGGTGAGCATTAACATAGCCCTCATTATCGCTATAGGTATAGGTTAGTACTGACTTGGGTGAGGGTTAAATCTCGCTATCCTGCGCCGTAGCGATGCGATTAACAAAGCGGAATTGAAAGATTAAAGCTTCACTTTCACAGGTGTTCAAACTGCAGTGTGCGCGCCTTTTTTGTGCGCATCTTTTGTGTCCGCGGCGTATGGACGTAATATGAATAACATGTCAGTTCACCGCGCATACTTACGCCGCGCAAACAATTAAAGACGCGCCAACTGCAGTTCGAACCGCCCCCGTTAGGTGCCTGAAACTAATAATATAATCCACTATGATTTGAATATTGTCCAATAAGAATATCCCCTTCTCATCAGATCATCACGACATGGAGGGACTGCTTCACAAGGTGGAGTGGGCAACTCTCATGTTCTTTGCAGGACTCTTCATCCTTGTTGAGTGCATTGAGAAACTCGGACTCATCGGTAAGAATACATGCTGCTTTTTGGTTTGGTGCATGTTTATTGATTAAGATTTTTGAATGGTGGCATGTGCATAGCAATAACGTCGCGTCCACACTGTCGAAGCGCCAGATTTTCTTACGCAGCCATGCACCGGCTCTAAAAGTACTAGTCAGGCTACAAATTTTAAAATGTGGCTTATGAAAAGTGATTTTTTCTGAGACGGCACTGCCTCACGGTAACATTACCCCCGCGCAGGTGCGATAGGGAACTGTGCCTCAGACGCCATCCTATCCATCTCCCCCGAGCACCAGCTAGCCGCCGCCATCTCCATCATCCTCTGGATGTCCGCCATAATCTCCGCCTTCATCGACAACATCCCCTTCACTGCGGCCATCATCCCCGTCATCGCTCAGATCTGCGAGGAAACGGACATTCCGCTCAAGCCTTTAGTGTACGCCCTGGCGTTTGGGGCGTGTTTGGGCGGCAACGGGACCCTCATTGGGGCGTCAGCTAACGTGGTGGCAGTGGGTATTTCGGAGGAGAAGGGCTACGATATCACGTTCTGTGACTTTGTTAAGACAGGCATGCCTGTGATGGTCGTGACTGTGACAGTGGCACATGTTTACCTCTTGGTGTGCCATTGTTTGTTCGAATGGGGCAACGAATGAAGGGGAGTCAGAGGTCAGAGATTATTCAGTGTCAAATCGGTGGATTGAATAATCGGTGAAAAGAATAAATTACAATATTTTTGTATTAATGTACTTATTTAGTTCCCATAAAGCCATAATATCAAGATGTTTTTTGTAAATAGATTTCTTTGTTCCAGATTCTCAATCCATTCTGCAATTCACCTGAACCTCCTCCCCTTAGGGCATATTGATACCAAATAAAAGTTGAGATCTATCAAAACGATAATAATTAATAAATTTCTCTTCAGTAACACTTATGAGGTAAGTCAATACTTTAATTGCAATACACCATTACAATAACAACAAACAGCTCCAACTTTGATAGGTTCACAATGAGGCCAGAAAGTCAAAAAACTGGTGCTCCCAGTCCTCAGCATATCTGCTGAGGACTGAAGTCCGCCAGGTTTCTGCGCAATGAAAAGGTCGACATCATCAAGCATGACAAGCATCTAGACCCTGACGTATCAGCTTAAAAAGGACAAATACGAAGATCATCTTGGACTTTGGAATCTAAGGCTTTGTTCTCTTATCAATAAGGTGCTTCATTGATTATTATTTTAAAGTAAATTTTGCAAGAATATTAATTTCATCCATTACACGATTATCATACCGCACAATAATAAAAAGTAAACCTAAAACAAGATATAAATACAGTTCATAGAATGACATGATATCACGAGGTTCATGTTTACAGCTAACACTCCTACTCCTTACAGCTGGTAGAAAAGGAAAGCAGCAGCTACCAGCAGGGGAGAAGTGAGGAGGGAGGTTGCGGCGCTGTAGCAGTGGATGGTCCGCCCGTTGAGGTCCTGGAGGTCCCTCCAGTTCCTGGTGACAGCAGATCCCGTGCTTGGGTCTGCACCCAGCTTCAGGGTCCGAAGCTTAGCCAGCTGCGGGGAGGGGTGATTGGTGAGTTTTTAAGTTTTAATAAGGTGACAGTTCGAAATGCAGTTTGCCCGGCATAAGTTTGATCAAACACACGAAAGACGCGCAAACCGCAGTTCGAACTGCCATGGCCACTGTAATTGTTTCCGTGGTGTTTTGACTCTTTGATGCGCGGCGTATTACGACGCGCTTGGGTACTTTTTGCGGCGCGCTATGATAGCGCGCAAGTTTGCTTTTTATAGAAAACATAGAAAAGCACATTCGTCCTTTGTGCACCGCAAAAAATACCCAAGCGCGCCGCAAAAAACTAAAGTGCGCCTCAAACGTTTGAGAGTCAAGACACCACGGCGATAAGAGTTTAATAACTGATTGATATCAATTTTAATGCTTTAAACACGGTACTGTTAACATCAACGTCTATTGATTGCACAGTGCACACACAAAAAACACTACATGAGATTAAATGCAATTTCATGTAACATAATGTTTCACTTACGTGTTCGATACTTTGATGTGTTTTAGGATGATATCCAAGGTCTAAGACTATTAGAGTCTCCGACCACGTAATAACCGCCACAAATTCGGTTTTGAGAGCCCTACCTTATTTCTCCCGAAAGTGATTGAACTTCAGAGTTTTATCCCAGCTTTTGACTTCGCAGGTGTTTTTCAATGTTAAGAAATGACCCGGGATGTTAAATACGTGAAAAAATCGCCAAAAAGTACGACGTATTGGCCTTTGAAGAAAAATACGCGTATTTTTCTCACAATACGTGACTTGAAAATAACAACACGGATTCTGAATAGGGGTTGTTAAATACGTGAAAAAGTACGCGCGCATGCACTACCGAATATAGTAAAACGATTGTATCGTTAACATTTCGAGTGCGCGCGCGACCAATACATTCAGACAATGCCGTTTATTCGAAGTTTGAGCAAAATTTCAAAATTGTACTATTGTAGCCGAAAAAGTACGGCAGTTTCTGCCAAAAAATACGTATTGTACTTTTTGACGTATTTTTTAAAAATACGTATTTAACAACCTTGGAAATGACTTATACGAAGATGATTTTTTCATATTGTGGGTTCTGAATTAATGTCCGGGAACCTTGCAATGTCTGATAAGGAGTTTCTGAGAGGTCAGTTGGCGCAAAGTTTTGATTTTTGCCATCTGATGAAGAAATGGATCTGGTAGTCGGCTCGAAAACTTGATGTTGGTCTGATAGTTGGGTGTTTTGTTGAGGGTTATAGGTTTCATTATTCTCAAATGGGGCCAACGTTGAACTTCAAGCATTGCGTCCTTAAAGATAAATTTTCGCATTGCACAATGCTGTTAATATTAATAATCTGATTATGATGAGCCGCTTTCATAGGTATTTCAGTGGTATTTGAGTTGATGACCTGTCACATTTCTAGATCAATAGATATAATATCAAGAAGGTGCGTCAGTAACACCAGTAATCGGCGTCACTCTGCGTTAAAACGAGGGTATTTCAAACACAAGGAAATATCTTGGATGTACCTGGGCTGCGGACATGGTGAGGAGCTCTGGCACCACCACGTGCCACACCTTCTCATCACAGGTGGGCGTGGTCAGGGAGCCCGCGTAGGCGTACGCCAGGTCGATGGTGGGCGGGTAGAGGGCCGTCAGGTTGAAGCTGGCAACTGAGGGGGAGAAGAAAGGGTTAAGACTGAGGTCAAGTTCAGGCTGGGAACTGCGGGGTTGTAGTGAGGGGAGATCCATTCTCATCTTATAATGACTTACCTCATCACGCCCTTATTAGCTTTAGAAAGCTTTAGAATCACCCCCACTATTTAAGTAGTGAGGGAATGAGGGATGTTTCTATAGCTGATCTGGGTTTGAGGATGGCAATCATTATAGGATGAGAATGTAAGACTTTGTAAAATGAAATAAATTGGCTATTAACAGGAATTGAGATAACCCTTGACTAGATGGATTATTGTAGATGTTGACAATAGATTGAGTATGGATGACTCAATGTTTCTCTCTTCTGTAGATGCGGCAGCCTCCATTGCAGTTATCATCTTTCCAATCTCCTCGTTCTCCTCTCCCTGAGGAAATGAAACTGTCATTGTGTCCGATTAGTGATCAGTGTATAGTGTTCAATTAGCGATCAGAATGATCAATTAACGATCAAAGTGGTCAATTTCATTTAAAAGCACATATAAATTGCTCGTGAGTTTAAGGACCTACTTTTTGTGCTCCCGGCCGGTCCCAACCATCCCACTCACCACTTTGAAGAATCTTCCAATAGCCGCGTAGACAGTATCCTGTCCTACCATGTAGCCAGTCACCATGTGCATCTCAGCGGAGTGTTGGGTTCCGTACAGGGTGTGCTCTGAGCC
Source organism: Beroe forskalii (assembly GCA_011033025.1). Classification (NCBI taxonomy): domain Eukaryota; kingdom Metazoa; phylum Ctenophora; class Nuda; order Beroida; family Beroidae; genus Beroe; species Beroe forskalii. Next base: position 319,174 of record WFMF01000134.1, read on the forward strand.
AGTGGCATCGGTAGCTCCCCAATGTAGGTGAACTTGCACTGCCTGTCCGAGGTCTCAGTTACTAGGGCAACCAATTACAAGGGTAACCAGTTACTAGGGCAACTATTTACTGGGGCAGCCAGCTACTAGGGCAACCAGTTACTAGGGCAACCAGCTACTAGGGCAACCAGCTATCAAATCAACCAATGATCTCAGTTACTCAGTTACTTGGGCAGCCAGTTACTTGGGCAACTTGACTTTTTAAGTTGATATGTAAAAACCTTGCACTGCCATTCCGAGGGTGTCTTTCCCGGGCACGTAGTACGTGATGTTGGCATCCCCAAACCCGAACTCGACAGTGTAATCCTTGTCTGCGTTTATAGCCTTAACAGTCTGAGCGTGCACTGGAAATAAAGGGAAATGTGAGGGGTCTTGATCTTGTAGTATGGCACACCGCATCTTCAGAAGCACATATTATAACCTACCTACATAATTGAGGTGCATTTGAATATCTATATGATATTTGACGAGAGGAAACCGAGTTTGATATGTCCTATATCATCAAAATGATATCATATCATGATGTTCACATCCTAGGTAAATACCTGGGAGGTCGATGATGGTGTCCCCAAGCCTGGTGCATGGAGCAGGCGGCACCACGTTAATGGGGGACTGCTTCTTGGAAGCAGGGTCAACACAGATACCACCCCAGGTGCTCTGGTCCGCGTAGTTAATGGACCCAGCTGAGAGAGCAGCGTCCACTAGGAGCAGTGGGAGGAGGAGCTGGAGTGCTGACATGGAGCCTGGGAGAGGATAGGTGAGGATTGTGTATTAGATAGTTTATACATCGTGTGTTATAGCTGAGAATATCCTTTTGATAATGACCAATCAGCGGGTGATTTAAGAGTCAACTTGCCTGCTGATTGCTCGATGTCAAAAGAACCTATAAGTTAACTGCTGATACTGCGCTCTATTTTGCAGATAAAACCTACAATGTTCTGATTGAAAGCAGTTCAGTGACAGGGATCAACAATGCCAATAACACTGAGGATAAATGCAAAGGCAGCAAATCTTAAAGCATTTACCTTATAAGTAATATACTCAAAATAACCTATGATGTTTGTTAATCTATAGAACTGATCGGTATTTTAATTTTAGGAGACAACAGACTGCACACAAAGATTTGACGGTTGCAGTGGAGCAGTTGTAATCGGGAATCATGGTGAGTGGATTATATCAGGGGGCTGGCAAGCCCCCCGCGGCGGTTTGCGAGCCCGAGGGCCCGAAGGGCCCGAGGGCGAGCATTGGACGGCGAACCTAACAGTGCGAGGGCCGAAGGCCCGAGCTGCGAGCCCGAGGACCCGAAGGGTCCGAGGGCGGGCATTGGACGGCGATTCTAACGAGAGAAATCTCATGTATTTCCCCACATTTCACGGCGAAATTTTGGCAATTTCCCGTTATTGGATTTCCACCAAAATCGATACGTCGCATGTTTGAGGGTCAAAGGTGCAACTGTCAAAATTTCAGATCGATTGGATAAAAGATGCCCAAGTTATGACAACTTATTCGCACTGAAATCGTACACGCGATGCGTACGCATCGCTGCGCTTGCCAGCCCCCAACTAAATGTTTTCATGGATTCGCCGAATTTCAAAAATTTTTACGGTACGTTCCCGATGGTCAAATTAATTGAAAATTGAGTTTCCGCGCCTTCGCTGTGCGCGCGCTCGGAGTTTAAAATTTGAGATCAATTCGTTCAGAAATGGCTGAGTTATAACTACTTGAAATCGCCATGAACACGTTTTTGTATTCTTAAGAACACTGTCACCTGATATTTTTGGGTAGTTACGAATGCTCTCCAAAAATTTTGTCCATGAAACTCGGACCCTTGTTCGTAAGTGCATTGATTTACGATTACTCTTGGACATTTTTACGAGTACTCCCTAGAACCCTTCGTAAGTGTGCGTGATTCACTGCTTTTGAGTCCGTGACCCCTCACGCAGTGTTCGTAAGTCAGAATTCACTCGTAAGTGTACTCGTAAAGTGTGCTTAAGTTACGAAAAATCTTACGACCACTCGAGAGGGGTCTTACGAATACTCTTAGCTGCTCTCACTGAAATGAGCGTGTACCAACTCGTATATGACATTGAATAAATAAAGCTGAATTGTCGATTTTTTCGAATGGAAATAAATAAAAGCATCCTTTCAGACTGTTACACTCTTGTTTACATTCACTTGTCACTATATAACGAATCTTTCAAGTTCACTGATAGTGATTCATTTTGAGTATTTGGTACATAACTTTCTTCTCCTTGCAATAGCTTTTCAGTACTTATCAATCGATGACGTAATACAAGATTGATCTATCGAGCCACCGATGATTATTCACACGTATTCCATAATTGTGAGGCTAAGTAAGTGAGTATGGAGATTGGAGAAGGGAATAAACTCCTAAGTCCTTATGCTAGAAATGTACAGCATCGATCAAGCAGAAAACGACTTTATCGATCGTCTACGTAGCACAATCAAGTGAAAGGAATTAGAAGCATGAAATTAAATTAAACAAAAAGTTGTACTAACCGAATTCATAATTTGTGCTTTATACCAAATCATTAATGGCAATTTACCATCTCATCATGCTGTGTACATACAAATACGACTCAGTACGAAAGTAATTTAAGATAAGACTAGTGTCAAAAATGTCTGACGCACCTACTTCATATCGGTTTAGACCCTCGCCCTACGGGCTCGGGTTAAAACTGGATACATCCCTCGGGAAGTATCCCAAAATGGTCCCGATAGGCCCGTGTCTATGTATTGTAATATAGCAATATGGCTATAAAAAACTCGATCAAATAGTATGTAATTCAATTCAATTTAAAAGATACGGTAAATGAGAAAAGAGAATCTGAAAAAGGTATAATATGGGTAAAAGCCAAAGGGTAAAGGTATTAGGTAAATAAAGAGGGTAAATAGGTAATTTTGGCACACTGAAGAAAAAGAGAACTCAAAGCAGCTTGACGCCGTTCCAAACAGCAAACTATACACAAACCAACACTGAAATAGGTAATGAAATCGCTACACTCAATTCATAGTACGAAACACTGAAACATTGATACAACAACAAGTTTCCATATAAGGAATAATGAGGTGCCCAAGGTACGAGAGGAGAGCATCCCGCTCTCAAATCCGCGTGAGAAATACCTACACCCTATTGGTTTGTGTTCATTACACGACATTGTCACATGTTTAGAGAGTATTCGTAAATCAATGTTCGTGGACAGTGCGCGTGATATTTCAGGATCATTCAAACAGGGTCCGAGTGTTTCATGGACACTTTTGGAGAGTATTCGTAAATCGGGTACCATGTTCGTAGGAGTTACGAGTACTCTTAGGCGATTATTTCATGGAAGAGCCCCTGATACATATACGAGAGATGACGCTTTAGTGCGAGAAGTGTACCTTATTTAAAAGGCAATATCTCGGGAACCATAAAAGATACAGAGCTCATCGACCCAGCGTTGGAAAGTAGAAGGATAGAACTTGCGAAAAATGCCCTTAAAAACTATTTTACGTCACGATAATGACGTCATAATGACGTCACAAAACTGAGAATTTCAAATGTCGATTTTCCCAAAAATAGGCGTTTTTCAACGCAATTTTTCGGTATGAAGCTTTCGAGATAGGAACAAATGCTCCTCTTAGCGTGGAAAGGAAATTTAATGTACTTTTCAAAAATGTGGTTGCAAAGTTCTAAGCTCCCCAGTCTCATTGAGATATATGCGATTGTTTGAAACACTTTGACACGAAAAAAATCCCAAAAAATGGCAAAACTTGTGAAGCTAGTGGAGAGAGAACGGGACAACCCCAGAACCTCATCTTTGGATATGTTGTCGGTCATAGTCCCAATTGTGTTAATGAATGGGTCTCAGATAGGTTATCTAATTTTATGACGTAATTGTGACGTCATCAGTAATGCTAGGTAACGCGAATTTTTACGCGCGATTTGACGCCAAATTTCAATATCTGGGCACAGAAAAAGGGTGATATTTTTTCCCAAAACCAAAAAGGATTTGGTTGTGATGGTCCGCGGCGGTTTTTAAGGCGTTCTTTACTGTAAACCCATGATATGAGAAAGAACGCGACGGTTAAAACTGCCGCAACGGCACTTTTTCGATGCATTAAAGTTACGTGAATGCTGTATATTGTGACGTTGCAGCAGTTTTAACCGTCGCGTTCTTTCTCATATCATGGGTTTTACAGTAAAGAACGCCTTAAAACCGCCGCGGACCATCACAACCAAATCCTTTTTGGTTTTGGGAAAAAATATGATATATGAAATAAAAGCAACAGTATTATCTAGAGATTGACTTATTGATTAACTAATTGATTTAAGTAGGTACCCCAAATACTCAGCAGCCGGTCGAAAAAAGCGTATATGCAGGAATGGGGGGGAATTCAGAGGGGAATGAAAATTGCTCCCTCTATATTGCAGATGCAGAGCAATGAAATAATGAAATTAGTATTTGAGAACGACGAATGAAATGAGGTCAGAGAATAAAGCACAGACAATTTCCAATAGAATGTTAAAGTGAAGAACGCAAATGTCTCGTTATTCAGCTACTCAAGCTGCGGTTTTCTTCAAAACGCTCTCAAATTGGCACATTCCATATAACTCATAAGTACTGCTGTTTGAAAACATGAAAATGGAGATACGAATAAAGTATAAACCAACAAAATTTGAAAATTGAGATACGGATGAAGCAAAGAAAAGCGATGAATGATAAACCAAGAACAGGTCTTATCTACTGGGTTGTATCTGGTACAGCCCCATTTCTAAAGGTAGGTAAGCTGATAAGACTTGTTCTTGGTTTATCTGCAACTGGATGACTAGGTAGTGAGAACTAACTTCTGCCGTCCGAACGGCTCTTTATATACGGACTGCGCAGCAAATGAGGTCGACTGAATAAACAACTACTAAAGTTTCTCGTTGCTGTTAATATCTCTATATCACGTTGTCATGTGATGGTTGGCGGGTATAATTGACTAGTGAAATAACATGAGACCATGATGAGTGATGCCGCGAGTGTAATCGGATCAGGTATTATTATTTTGTCTCATTTAATAAGTTAGCTAACAATCAATAAGATCATCCATGGCCAATCAGATATTGGCAAAAGCACGCGAAGTTTATTATGATAGAAAGGTATAATCGAGTAATTAGATAAAAGATAAAATAGTAGATAGAAACATAAACAAGTGAAAATAAATTTTGTCCTGCCTAATTTGTCTGATATTTATCCTCGTAAATTGACAAGCCAAAAAGCTAGTCTATAACGAAGAGACATAGTTTTGATTCAACGCCGCTATATAACAACATGTTATTCTTGCTAATTTGTTGTTTTAGCTAATGGAAAAAGGGGAAACGTGGCGGCTGGTGGTGAATTCTAATGAAATATCTACCCTGTTAAACCTAGTTATAATAATAAAAGGTTTAACTGGATAGATATTTCAAATAAAATGATGAGAGATTATAATAGTAGACATCTGAAGTGAAAGGTATCTACGCAAATAAGATCATTAGACCCCTGGTTGACGGAATAATGTCTCCTTGCATCAGGGCGGGAACGATGAAATATTTGGAAATATGACTGAAATACCCACTGATTTACGAACTGCTTTTGGGAATAATCGACGGGTACATGACAAATGGCATGTCCACAGGTGCAAGAATTTCAAAATTTTCTGTATTTTAAATCAAAATCACTGGAAAATGGCATGACCTAGACATATGAGAATATGATTCATGATATTATGCAAGTAGCATATACTCATGTCATAGAACAATAACAGCGTAATATTACTAGGATGAAATATCAGAAAAGGAGCACCGGGTAATTAGCTTTTGTCTGCTTTCCGTAAAATATGAGCATAAAAAGCATAAAACGCTGAATATCACGTACACAAGATGTTAAAAAGGATTCAAAATGCTGACCCCTGCATGTTAGACTGTCAAAGCAGACTTTCTAACCCTAAATCACTGGTGCTGAGTTTACCGATGCACTGATAAAAGCAATTAAATGGTTAAAAATTGTGCAAGGTAATTGTAATATTCGTAGTTACATGTGGTTCTACGACCCAAAGTCCACCCGGTGGGGATCTCCCGACCCAAAGTCCACCCGGTGGGGATCACCCGACCCAAAGTCCACCCTGTGGGGATCTCCCTACCCTGAGTTCACCCTGTGGGATCTCCCGGCCCAGAGTCCACCCTGTGGGGATCTCCCGACCCAGAGTCCATCTTGTGGGGATCTCCCGACCCGGAGTCCACCCTGTGGGGATATCCCGACCCAGAGTCCACCTTGTGGGGATCTCCTGACCCAGAGTCCACCCTGTGGGGATCTCCCGACCCAGAGTCCACCCTGGTTTGCCACTGCCGACCCAGAGTCCACCCTGTGGTGATCTCCCGACCCAGACTTCACCCTGTGGGGATCTCCCGACCCAGAGTCCACCCTGTCGGGATCTCCCGACCCAGAGTTCACCCGGTGGGGTTCTCCCGACACAGAGTCCACCCTGTGGGGATCTCCCGACCCAGACTCCACCCTGTGGGGATCGCCCGACCCAGAGTCCACCCTGGTTTGCCACTGCCGACCCAGAGTCCACCCTGTGGTGATCTCCCGACCCAGACTTCACCCTGTGGGGATCTCCCGACCCAGAGTCCACCCTGTGGGGATCTCCTGACCCAGAGTTCACCCGGTGGGGATCTCCCGACCCAGACTCCACCCTGTGGGGATCGCCCGACCCAGAGTCCACCCTGGTTTGCCACTGCCGACCCAGAGTTCACCCTGTGGGGATCTCCCGACCCAGACTTCACCCTGTGGGGATCTCCCGACCCAGAGTCCACCCTGTCGGGATCTCCCGACCCAGAGTTCACCCGGTGGGGATCTCCCGACACAGAGTCCACCCTGTAGAGACTCGTTCCCCTTCACAGTCACCCAATTAGTGTTATAAGGCTCTGCTGCCTTGGGCACGCACCTCTTGGGAGATAAACTCGGCCCCTTGCGGGTCCGTCCCCCTTCTAGTAGTAGAAGTACTATGCTGGAAATAGTTAAAATTGCGTTAAGTAGGGCTCAACGGCAATTCCGGCGATAAGTTGAGGCCTTAGCTGGGGCATTGTTGGGGCAAACCGCAGAAGTCAAAACTTTCGACATTTGAGACAACTTTTGTGTATAGTGTATACCCGTGGTTATACTGAGGCCAAACATCAAAACCTGACCAATGCCCATGCCCCATAGCAGCAGCGTTGAACCGAGATGTCTGGTTCCATAGGACGTTGGTAAGATCACGCTGGAGACTAGGGTAGAAGTCGCGAGCAATGCAATTATCATAAAATTACATTATTACAAGTTATGTACACTAATCACAGTGCGTCTACTATAATCAGAATGATGGGCGAGGCAGTGTTATAGTTTTCCCATAACAGTTTGATCGCTCCACCAATTAGCATACAGTTTCACATAAACCGTGCTCGTTGATTGTTCCAGCCACAACGTGCTATGGGTAATAATCCGTCAGTATCTCTTGGTGATCATGTAATCATGTAATATGCTAAGCAGGTGTAAACACAGGGATTCTGTAATCTGCACCGGTTACTCCACGAGCTCGTTGAGACACCCAGAGTTTCTAGCTCATGTGTTAACAGTGATTATATGCTTGCTTTCTTTAGCTTTAATTGACGAACCGCAATACAGAAATGCTGCAAACCTGTTTCAGGTATAAGTAAAAATAGATTTAAGACAATTAAAAACTAAATTGAATTAGGCAATCAGGTCAATTGGTAATTTTGCAAGTATGGAAGTATGGACTAACCAAAGAACAGAATACAAATCACTCAGGCTGTCTGGTGTGATTAGAAAATCAGAAAATTACATCAATAGAGGCAAATTCTGTTTTGATTTTGTTTTCGCATGCAAAACAATTGAACAAAACAAAACCAAACCTTAAAGAGCCACACAGCTGGTGCCATGTTTTATGGTGAATCACAAGATGCAGCCTTAGGCACATAATTACCTTTTCACCGGCATAATAATTCTAGACGTTACGTCGATACCGGTGCAGGGTGCTGCAGCCTAATTATACGCTGCAGATATATATTCGCTATCCGCCTCACAATTGTAACAAACTTACAAACCAAATTATCATGGAAATTATCACAGAAATTATCACAGAAAAATTCTCTGCTCGACACAAAATGCCATAGATGTTACGATATTATATCTAGATTTGCAATCTCAAATCCCAGCATTTACGAAACGGAAAAAATTAAATTCAAATTAAGTTTGCGTGACTCTGTGACGCATTTTTTTGTAAATTATAAGTCACGATAACACCCACAATCCACAATATTTAAACAAAGGAATACTGAGTATTCAATATTCACGAATTGAATATTCACTTCAGGACATAATTATACGCCGCTCACAGAATTATACGTATCAAATTATCTCTTTTTATGTCCCGGATGAGTTTTGGCCTCTCTTGACTCTTAAACCGCGACAAATGTTCAATTTCCATTAATATTCTCCCGTCCTTGGCCTTCATCAATCTAATTACTTGATTAAAGGCCGTGACTGAACATCAAAAGGGGACCGTTTGACGACTTTATTTCTTTAAACATGATGACAACGACTCTATCATTATTAGTGATTAAAGATGATTCTGGAAAATTCTAGTGTTAAAAAGTAAAAACATTGATGGAAAAAAAACTTCAAGCATTGAAGCTTAAATTACGCCATCGATAGAAGCGGTGTCAGACTGAAATACTGTCAGCATGTCTGACTGGAACGGTGACGGATTGTGCTTTTAAGAATACGATTGCATCAAGTAAAATCACGAAAACCGTCAAATAGTTTAAGAAATGATAAAGTAATCTTACGCTTGTACTCTAGAAATACTCTGGAAGAACTGGTCGTTCACCGGCCATAATACCGGTAATATAACAGACTTAATGACATTATAAGGAACTGCATTGACTATCAATTCGGATCAAATCTACGTGGTGCGATAGCGAGAGACTTTGACGCGGCGAAATTGATTGATCGGTTACTTGATATCAGAGTTAATTTGCAGAGGTACCAAGGTGTGACTCTTCCCATGAACCACAGCCTATCATACAGATAATATTCATGCAGACAATATTGTTCTTATGCAGATAATATTTTGCAGTTCTCGAGAAATTTCTTGCAGTTTGGTTCTATAAAAATCCCATAATTTTTTATTCATTTTAATCGCACCTAATTTGGACCAAAATTTTTCTGTTTTCAACTAAATTTGGCCAAAATCTGACAAATCCTATGGCTGAAGTCATGAAACAGTTTAGGTACCATTAACTGGTATTCGACGACTAAACCAAACATAAAGTTCGAAGTCCCGTAGGGTTCAAAGTCTTTCGAACCATTTCACGCGCTCAAACTGCACCCCGAGGAAAACTGGTTAAAATAGATTCTGTTTGAAAACCAAGTTAATTGAAATGTTAACAGGGTCACGACATTGGTGCAATTCATTGTGTCGATTGAACGGGTCGGTGTATTTTTATCGACAAACCACAGCACAGAATTAGTGCTGTATTATCTGATCAATCCATATCTCTATTCTCAATAATGATTAATAGTAGGCAAAAATGATAATAACGAATGGAATAGATTAATTTTTTGCTCCTTACATGTCCACGGATTTATGCAAGTGTCAAAATTGAATGCATAAAAAGACGAAATGATATTAATAACAACATAAGGCATAAAAACCAGTAATTGTGACTTATATCTACTAGATCGAATGAGGAGGCTGCAAAATGTGCAATCATTGGCCCGGAAATAAGTAGTGCGAGAAGATGAAAACTACCTTCGGGAAAATTCTTGGTGTCCTTTATACACCAACAAGTTATTGAATTAAAGTGATCATTCCGATCTCCTAATATAATTCCCCGAATGATTCCCTCTATGAGGATCCAATCTCTGAGAAAAATCCCTGCTGTGCTCCTGAATTCCGAGCATATCCACAGAAAACAGCCCACATAAATCAGCATCGCAATTATAAAATTGCAGTTCTGCGAATGTTGAGCTTAAATAAACAAAATGTTTGTGTGGATCTCACGTTTCCCTAGAAGACCATTTTGAAAGCGAAAGACGTTAAGAGTTTAAAACTCAAATATTTGTGAGATATTTCTTGGCAAGCATGAAAAAGTTTCTTTCCAACTTTCAAAGTACAAGTATGCAAATATTTATCCGTATTCTGGGGAGCTACCTACTTTTAAATTCTGGAAAGCGGGTAGATCCTTCTTGAGAAAAGAATTGCACATTTTCTTTCCAAATGCATTAGGTTTTGCGAATATTCGCCTTCTGGAGAACTACTTTCAATTTACTGGAAAGCGGGAAATCAGATCCTTCTTGAGAAAAATAATTACCTTTTGACTTTTCACGTTTCACAAAACAGGTACGTGGTACCTACAAATGCTGCAGTGATGGTCAAATATTTGGATCGAAAGTAAGCAATTCGTAGAAAAGAACCACACATGAATTCGTAGAAAACAAGCCCCAAATTCCCATGTCAATTCCCAACGACTGGGTCAGAAAGAATAACAATGTCATGCACATTACACTGTTGGAATATTTGCAAAATCAATTAGTTGAAGAGTAGAAAATAAGATGATAATTGAATTATTCCACATGCAAATATCTCTCGCGACCAAGACCGGGGGAGGGAAATCCCATTATCATATTTTTATCTTTTAGGTACCTACAATCTACATACATTTACCTGCATAAGTACATACCTACTATACATTTACTTACATTTACAGAACTTTTGTACTGTGGTTCGTTGATAAAAATATGATGAATTAAGTTTAATCTGCTTAGGTAGCTCTTTGTAGTCATTTTCATTCCTCAAAAATCAGCTGAAGGCCCCTAAACTTCCGCCCTGCTATAGATCCCACAACTGGGGTTTCGTTCCACGCGTTGGGTTGAAGGCCCCAGACCAGCCCCCCCCTAGCCTACATCGAAATGACAGAAAAAAAAGTATAGGTAGGCTGTGTGGAAATATCGAATACATAGTGTATAATATATAGGGTGGAGTTTATGAAGTTATGACGTCATTTTTGGATATTCGAGAGATTGCGAATAGTATAATAGCTTAATAATAGTATAATAGTACCTATAACAGTATTTCATTCCCGAATGCTACGGCATAATTTTTTGGGCATATGATTTACAGCATGTTTCAGGGCCGTAATTCACAGCTCAGACCTTGGGGCTGGGACGTGACTGCAATATGCGGGAAAACGTCCCTTTGGAGTCAGAGAGTAGAGCTCCTAGAAAATACAGCAAGAAACCATCAAGATCACGACATTCACAGCATTTTATAAACGTATAAAATTCCAAAATAATCGCATCTTCAGCACATCAACAAGCAATATTAAAGTTATCACAATAGCAGTACAAGCTTCAGCTAAAGTATAATATGTTGCTAACACAAAGACGGTTTGATGTGATCAATTCACCTTTCTAGATAATGATTATGACGCGCCCACCAGAATTGCTGCTGTGTAGCATCTGAAGTCTTTGTGATTTGTGATGCTTAATGAGAAGTTGATGGGGGCTGACTTATGAGAACTTTGTGCCAGTGTCCCATGTCGTCATGCATCAAATCTGAAAGATAAATGTTTAATTATGTTCTGCAATTTCGTGGCTTTTGTTCCACAAATTGTGCTTGACGTATAACTACAGAATTAGAGCTATCCATGCTCCATTATTTCTTTATGTAGATATGGCTGTGTTGAGCAGCCGAAACGCAGTTGAGCCGGTTTATTGCTGTAACTAAAGCAGACACAAGGGTCCTAGAGAATTGGACAAAAGGCAAATCGTCATTGTTGACAGTGAAGACAATCTCGATTTTAATTGTCGACAACGGCGATCCATTGACGACAATGGTGAAAATTACCCATTACCAAAATTTTTGACAGCAACAACGAAAAATAACAATTTGAAATCACAATTTAAAATTAAAATGTTAATTTACTGCTGGTTCGATTTGAAATTTATGCCTAACACATTTACAAAATTTGCAGGAATGCTGATTAAATAGAAGCGCCATTCCGATTTCCATTGGATGAGATATTTCTAATTAGGTGATGAAAGCAAATCTTGGATATTTGAGCTGATTTCTCGATCCAATTAATTCCGTTTTATAAATTCATTACCTTCGGACTGAACGGCTGGCACAACGTCATCAATTCGCGCTGAATCATGGTGAAGAGCTTCTCGACTGCTTAAACGCCTACTCAGTATTCCATGTTAAAGCCATTACAGCGGTTTAAAAGCCACTAATTTCTCTCAACACCTCATTTTTCCTGCGCGCAATGTTCGATCAAGCTTTTTCTCCTCAGCTTCATACCTTAGTATTCATCTGATTCTTATTTAAATTTACTTTTAAAATTTCTAATGCTTCTTAAGCTTGATGAAGGGTCGGTTGAGCGAACGTGTACAAAAATTAAGAAGCCCCACTCCACCCAAATTTTAGTTTTACTATTAGGTACCGTGGTAGGTATACCGACTAGTTGCGGAGAAAATACCTATACCTGAAACTTGAACTTTTTCACTTTTTCAGGTCGGTTGCAAAGAGATCTGCAACAAGGAGGAGGAAGAAGCTAGACGATCAACTTCAGCCGCAGACCCGGAACCATCGTACCAATGCAGTGTTACAATCTCAATCCGATAGTGACGGATTGGATGTTTCGGAAACGTACAGGCGCGGGTTTACTCATAATGCTCTGATCTTGCAGGTGCAGTTGCATTCTCAACGTTGAAACTGGTTCCGGACTAAACTGGTAACTTAATAAACCGTTAAAAGGGCGGTACTGGAACTGTTAGATTCCCGGACTTTATGCCGACACTGGACCATATGCCGACTCCGAAAACCCCCTGGTCGGCATAAAGTCCAAAAATGGACTTTATACCGACACTGGGCATTTTGCCGACATAATTTCCCGAACTTATTAAAACTCAGAACTTTGAGAGTCTTCAATGTTATTGCAAAGATATGATCAGTTTTAAAGTTATCATGTCACACACATAATAAGATTATAATCAAATACATAAGATCACTCATTTAATCTAAATCAAACTACCCACAACTTTCAGATATCTTACAATACTACTTACTTTTTAGATTTACTTTTTAGACACGAGACTCAAAACACCCTGTATAATCATCGAACTTGTCAACAACTCTCTGAAGACGTTCATCGTAGTTGATCCACTTCTTCTGTTGGGTAGGAGGGGGATCTCTGGGCATGTGCTTCAGCTCTGTGAGGGAGTGCTCCAGCTTCAAGGCATCCAGGAAGGACCATATGGTGAGGTTGGTGCAGGTCAAAATGCTCTTGAAGCCATTGTGCCATCCCTCCGCCAGGTTGGAAGACCTAGGAAGACCACAGATGGTGGCATCAAACTGGTTCTACCCCAACTGGTCGAGGAGAGGTCTGGTAGAGGAAGTCCCCAGCCAGGTGTGCTCCATGTAGGCAGCAAAGGAGTCCATCTCTGAAGGAAGGAGAGGTTTGAGGTGCCGCCAAGCCATGTCGACATCTCCGGGAGGAACGAAGGGGAGGGCGCCTACCATCTGGAAGGACTTCCGGACTGCTGAACCCACCACTCTGTACTCAGGGACCAGGTCTGTTGAAGCGAACTTTCTCTTTACAGTACTTGAAATGGAAGTAGCAGCCACGGATGGTGGTTCCTGGCCAGACAGAGAGGACAGCGTTGCGGAGACCGGTCTCGTAGTCAGTGAGGACGCTGTCAGGGTAGAAGGGTCATTGAGTGTCCAGCTCCTCCAGGAGGTTGGTGTAGAGGGCTTCTGACTGCCGGTGGTGAACTCCACTGGAGAAGGAGTAGAGGAGGGGGCTGGAGTGGGAATGAGAGCAGCTTCAGAAAACGTCCCTTAATTCATACAACGCAATAATCTCAGTCACAGCTTCACAAAATATCGCTAGATTTACCTCACCTAATAACAAGCTGCATCTAGCACCTCATCAGCGAACGCATCTTGTTAGCGACACATGACACGCGATCCACCGAAAATGTCTCGAATAACAGGCCTGATGCTGCCTAATAACCGCTATACACTATCGGATAAGGCACAAGGATACGATAAACCAAATAACGGAAGGGTAGCACAGATTTGCCTGTCGGCATATAGTCCAAAAACGGACTTTATGCCGACAGACGATATACCGACATGTCCCTAGAAATCCTATGTCGGCATATAGTCCGCTGTCGGCATAAAGTCCGGGTACCGAACTGTTATTGTATGAACTGGTTGTGGGAAATTTAAGTGTCACCGGTGATATAATGATTCCCACCCGAAATTTTGAAATAATAAAAGGTCGGATTATTAATAGTCAAAGAAAACTCATAGTTAGATTCAAACTAATTTACATAATTCTAATCCTTCAATTGAAAGTCATCCTTGGGTCCTGGAACTCCTCAGTTCCAGTCAGTGCCTTCCCATATTAGCACGTGTCACACTCGAATGTATCAATGATCTTCCCAACGTTATCCAACAAGAACCGGCTGTACTGTGTCCAGGGATCTGCAAAGTTTCTCCTAAACTTCATGAAGAATATCTCCCTTGTAGAGAAGCAGTTGCCAGCTGCTGTCACCCCTCTGACTGAGTAGAAACTCGCTCCTTTCAGCTCTATCCTCAGACTCCCTCCCATGCCCTTCATATCCACTCTATCGTAGGAGCTGGTGGCGCTTGTGTCATGCGGCTCACCTCCAACCATGCACTTAATTGTCTGGGAGCCCTGCACGTCGTCCATCCAATCTATCAGCACGTGGTCCACAATGCAGAGACCTTTGAACTGCACCTCTATGTAGGCGTTCTGCCTCTTGCTGTCCCACCAAGTCGCGGGGTCTTCATCCGTCAGTTCACTCCCCGGGCTATCTTCAGAAGTCATGACAGGTCTGCCTTTGGAAATGTTGTCTTGGTGGATATGTTGGATGCCGATCAGGCGAACTTCCCGCATACCTGAGCATATTATGCAGTCAGCAAGGGTCAGTAAAGGGTCAGCAGGGGTCAGGATGAGGAAGGGTCACCAGGAGTCAGTAAGGGTCACCAGGGGTCAGTAAAGGGTCACCAGGGGGTCAGTAAAGGGTCACCAGGGGGTCAGTAAAGGTTCACCTGGACTCGGGAGGTCAGTAAAGGATCACCAGGGGGGTCAGTAAAGGATCACCAGGGGGTCAGTCAAGTGTCATCAGGGGCTCAATTTGGTAACGACCTAGGTAGCGTTCTAGGCAGTATCAGCATATATACTTATTCAACCCATTTGAAATTTTAAAATTTTAATATCAAGGTAGGGAACAACCCTCACATACCTATGTAGAATGCTTTACTCCAAACATCTAGCACTCCTCCTCGGAGCTCCAAGCGAACCTTCATCGTTAATCCATCCCAGCCCGGTAGTTTACCCTTGGGGTTGAACCAATCCCTCGTTCTCTTTTCGTCCTTCCTGGAATGTACTTTAACGAATTCTCCATCAATATGAGCCAAGACATCATAGTCGTTGCTCACACTGAGTCCCCACCAGTCTATCTCCACGCTGTTGATCGTGCAGGGATACGCAAGGTCGATCTCCACCCACCCCTGAGTGATATTGGTCGCCCAGTGAGACATCCCCCCGTCCACCAGATGTCGACCAAATTTCCCGAAACTTGTAGTAACATTCTTTCTGTGAGCCGCGTCCCTCTCCACCTCAAATAAAGTATTGTAATGGTCTTCCAGAACGGGTATCATTTGCTTTTCCACGAGATCCCTTGGAGCGGTTTCCTTCGAGATTGCTTCCTGCAGATCGTAGTAGAGATCGTAGTTGTAGGGACAAACTGTCGTGGCATCCTCCAGCACTTCGTATCGTAGTGTTGGGTCTGAGATGAAGGGGGCAACTATTCGCATCTTCTCTGAGAGTTGGTACGCCGCGGGGTTTTGCTGGGCGTATAACATCATTTGGAAGAAGGGCGAGGATGATCTCCAAGAGTACTGTACTGGCCAGTGAGCTCCGCCCACACCCCAACCCCAGATGTCATTGGAAATTATCCAACGGGTTCCGGCACATTACCACTTGTGCAAACCGCCGATTCGGCGCCTATAGGCGCCTATAGGCGCCTATAAGTTTTTTTCGGCGCCGATTCGGCGCCTATAGGCGTTGCCGCTTTTCGGCGCCTATAACTGACATTTTTCATTTTTTCGGCGGTCATCGGCGCCTATAGGCGCCGATAAGCGCCGATAAGCGCCTATGGCCCGCCTATCGGCGCCGTCGGCGCTTTTCGACCGCTTATCGGCGCCTATATTTCGGCGCCTATAGGCGCCTATAGGCGCTGATATTGATTTCCAGCAATCTATGTTATTCCTCTTTTTTCGATGAATTAAGACAGTCATGAACTGGCGAGGATGAGTTTTACTAGCTGAGCTCCGAGTCTATGACCTATATTCATTGGCCTAAATTCTATAGGGCTTATAGGCGCCTATAGGCGCCGATGAATTAAAGTAGTCCTAAATTGGCCCGCAACATCGTTGGGTCAGGATTAGGGCTAAACTTTTAAGGGTTAGGGTTAGTTAGGGTTAGGGTTAGGGTTAGGGTTAGGGTCAGGCTAACTCAATCCCTAACCCTAACCCAAACCCTAACCCAAACCCTAACCCAAACCCTGACCCAAACCCTAACCCAAACCCTAACCCAAACCCTAACCCAAACCCTAACCCAAACCCTAACCCAAACCCTAACCCAAACCCTAACCCAAACCCTAACCCAGACCCTAACCCTAACCCTAACCCAAACCCTAACCCTAACCCCAACCCAAACCTTAATCCTAACCCCAAACCCTAACCTGACATACCGTGAAACGAAAGCGCACGCCAATTTAGGACTGTTTTACTTTTAATTCATCGGCGCCTATAGGCGCCTATAGGCGCCGAAAAAAGGCGGAAGAACACAGATTGCTAGAAGGAAAAATCGGCGCAAAATCGGACGAAGAAACAGTATCGGCGCCTATAGGCGCCTATAGACGGTTGAAAACATAGGCGCCGATAAGCGGTCGAAAAGCGCCGACAGCGCCGATAGGCGGTCCATAGGCGCTTATCGGCGCCTATAGGCGCCGATGACCGCCGAAAAATTGGAAAATGTCAATTATAGGCGCCTATAGGCGCCTAAAAGCGGTACCGCCTATAGGCGCCGAATCGGCGCCGAAAAAAACTTATAGGCGCCTATAGGCGCCGATTCGGCGCCTATAGGCGCCGAATCGGCGGTTTGCACAAGTGGTAATGTGCCCGGGTTCCGTTTTTTAACCACATGTAAGCACAGTGCCCCGGTTGTCCTACGGGCAGTCCTGGGATCCCGAATGCTTGACTCATTTGGGTCCCGAACTTAGAGATACCCCCGCAGGCTGCCCCATACTTCATGAGAGTCTGCATAGTTTCTGGATTACCTTCGTAAAAGTCCCGTCCCCCTCTGGTAAATATGCTTACTCCTTTCTCATTCTTCATGGAGTATCTCACCAGCCGGATGTCGGACACCGCAGTTCCTATCTTGTTCGGGTCCATGTACTCTGGGTGTTCTGTTCGGATAAGGTTTCGTGCCCAGACCAACTCTTCATCGGTAGCCCACGAGCCCAACCACATACCGCATGAGCCATGTATTGAGGGAGTAGAACGGCTTGAGGAGCTCCCCATCGTCTGCCCACCTAGCGTAGCTGCGATATCGAGCAATACCATCAATTGTCTTCCTAAACCAGTATAGGCCGTTGTAGGGACCCTGCTCGAGAAGGTAAGTCCTACTGCTATAGCTATGTCTAGCTTGAGGCCGCTTCTTGCAGCCGGATCTTCCCTCATTATTTTAGCCATGATCCGTAAAGCCTTGATATACATGTCGCTTGTTATGTCACCGCTCGTCATGATTTTTTCCATAACGTCCCTGTTGTTGAAAATCCACGAAATCATGTCATCATCAATCTCTAAATTATGCCCAACTCCAAGCAGTTTGCTTAGAAGTTCCATCTGGAGAATTTCTAGCGTAATTTCACCATCATTCAAAGTTTCTTTCACTTTTGCCAAGGAGCTTAAATTCTTGACTTTGTTCTTTACTTTTTGTTCAATGTCATTCATCATGTTCTTCGTAACTGGTAATGGAATTAGTTCCGTTAATTGTGTGAGGAGCATTAACTTTCCTTGTATCAGATGGGTTGAAAGATATAAGAAATGTATCGACTGTTTTAAAACTGGAATAAATACGGAGTTGAAAAACAGACCTCCAAAAGTCCGACGTGAACTATATCTTACTACTTATAATTCTTCCTCATATATAAATAAATAAATAAATAAATGTATATCTGTCTGTCCGGTCTTCCTTATATATAGCCACAGACCTCTCTGACACCACTCAGTACCCAATCAAGCATACTGATGATCGGAATGCTCATACGAAAGTACCAGTGACGTTTGACACCACCAGGTATATAGGCATCACTAACACCCTTGTTCCATATTGATATATTCGACTAGAATATTCGAGTCGAATATTTGACCTTGAAAAAATCCCAGAGACGCTCTGGGCTCCATATGCATATTTTCCAGTCGAACTTTTGGCACGCTAGTCAGGGACGAAATGGAATCCCGTGCATATGGAGTGTTAATAAGGAGTTAGGAACGGTTTCTGGTACTTTAGACTGTGCTGAGTCGATTTGGACCTGCCACCAATTTTTGTTTCGATGGTGACACCCATTTTGGGCCACGCCCATTTTTGGCCTGTAGATGACCAAAATGAAACAACTAAAAAACTATTCTTGATGTAACATGGCATGCAGAGTGTCAAAATAGGGGTTTTTTGGGACGAGAAACACGATGCAATAATTGATTTCACTCAAAAGTGTTCCTGGGATGAGATATGGTAGCCACGCCCATTTTTGGCCATGCGCGATTACCCAAAATGGGGAAATTTTATTGTCATACTTTTGGTGGCATGATGGGTGTCAAAATAGGGGATTTTTGGGACGAAAAACACGATGCAATAATCGGTTTCACTCGAAAGTGTTCCTGGGATGAGATATGGTAGCCACACCCATTTTTGGCCATGCGCGATTACCCAAAATTGGGAAATTTTATTGTCATATTTTTGGTGGCATGATGAGTGCCAAAATAGGGGATTTTTGGGACGAGAAACACAATGCAATAGTTTGTTTCACACAAAAATGTTCCTGTAGTGAGATATGTGGACCATGCCAATTTTTGACCTCATGCGATTACCCAAATGTAGAAAAAAATCATTCTTATACTTTGGTTAATTTGTTGGCATGATGGGTGTCAAAATATAGTTTTTTGAGACGAGAAACACGATGCCAATTTCGGTTTCAATCATTTTTTTCTTGTGATGAGATACGGGCAACACTGTCCATTTTTCTCTTGTGCGATTACCCAAATTTTGAAAAAATTCATGACATACTATGGTATCAAGATTAGTTTTTGCGGTGAAAAACATGATGAACCACCAGTCAACTCAAATATGTTTCAGGGATGCGATATAGTGACACAACCATGGCTATTTGTGGCCTTCCAGCACATTTGGACAATGGGAAATGGGCATATTTTGGGAATTGCGGAACAGCATAATACTACAATGGACAAATGAAAACAATGTTATAACTTAATAAGTTGGTCGTGACTCCATTTCATAACACCAGAATGGAGGTAAGCCCGGGACCACAATGCTAGAACTACACTATTGAAGAAGACTTCCTATCACCCGAAGTCTCTTCGAGTTGTAACACTAGTCAAAGACTCTCTTCTGGATGGCATGGTGGTCCAACTCAAGGGTAGTGTGCCTGTGTGACTCAAAGACCTGGTTCGCCAATATCTGTTTTATCAGTTATAATTTTATAATGCTAGAGCTTTGGTTGAAAATCAGCTGATTTATGATTAGTACTTAAGTAAGAAGGCTAGATTTGCTTTAATAATAGCCATGCAGACTCAGAGCATGAGTCATGCGCCCATGGATGCTTGATTGTTTGCCGTTAATCTAGGCCGATGGGTATGCTCGTGAGTGCCTGAGTATCAGGATCCACTTCACTGCGAGAGATTAACTGGGTTCACATCAGACAGACCTACACAGTACACACCTACGTCATATGTGCCCACAGGCGTCAGGCCTGTCGGGCTGCCAGCAACTGAGGACATCAATCTGAACATGCTTGCTTGCATTCAACTCGGAGATCAGGCAGAGATGGCTCTATAACTCTATAGCACCTCCATTCATCTAGCTAAAATCCAAGGTGGCTTAATAAACTTAATATAACGTCCGTAACGTCCTGTAGAACTGTGATATTGATATTGTGATATGAATCAGTGGTTCAGGGTATCATGACTGAGGAACAGCCAGCAGGTATTATCCAAGCCGCCATGTCCTATGCTACTTTTACCAGTTCTTAGCTTCTAAGCCCATATGCAGTATAAAATGAGTGTCGTCATGAAATGTCATGGCATTGATCACATTATAGGGGGCTGGCAACTAGGCCCTAGGGGAGCCTTTGTATCAACTGTGGATGCATGGGAGCATGGGCACTTTCCTGATTACAGGTATCACTTAATATTCCAGAGTTAAACCGCACCCAGGCTTCCCCTTCACTAGGCATAACCTCTAATCACCGGTTACAATATTCTCTGCTACCTTCAATCTAGGCTTTACCATTCGGCTGGGGCTCATGTCTATACACGGGATCAACCATGTATGATGTACCACATTCGCCCAATCATGGGCTTCTCGCTTATATATATTCGGGATCGATATTTGGGATTGCTCATGCCAGGCTCACCCTTACCTGTTTACCTTGGGCTTCTCGAAACCAGATTCATCCTAATACTGGGTTTTTCCAACACCGGCAGGCTCATTTCCATGCACGGGATTACCTAAACCACTATACCAGGCCGGAATAACCCATATCATACCAGCTGGGGCTATCAATACCAGACTCTACCTAATCCTGGGCTTCAACAATGCCCTACTCTAACACGGTTAAAAGGTATCATTCATACAACGTTCACCCTTTCTTTGGACTACTCCTTACCAGGCTCCACCTAATACAGAGCTACACCATATAAATTGGGCTCCTCATGCCACGATTGACTCCCATCGTGTTTCTCGTAATCTCGTAACAAAAAAAACCTACATTTTGACAATAATGCCACCAAAAGTATGATTATGAAATTTTCAAAATTTTGGTAATTGCATAAGGTTAAAAATGGGCGGGGTTGCTTATATCTCACCACAGAAACATTAATGAGTAGAACAAACTAATGCATTGTGTTCCTCGTCCCAAAAAACCTATATTTTGAGACCCATCATCCCACCAAAAGTATGACAAATGCACTTGTTCTCATGCGATTGTCAAAATTCTCCATTTTTGGGTTATCGCATAAGAACAGAAGAAATGGGCGTGGCTACCATATCTCATCCCAGGAACACTTTCGAGTGAAGCCGATTATTGCATCGTGTTTCTCGTCCCAAAAACCCCCTATTCTGACACCCATCATGCCACCAAAAGTATGACAATAAAAGTTCCCCATTTTGGGTAATTGCGCATGGCCAAAAATGGGCGTGGCTACTCTATATCTCATCCCAGAACACTTTTGAGTGAAACCGATTGTTGCATCGTGTTTCGTCCCAAAAATCCCCTATTTTGACACCCATCATGCAACCAAAATATGACAATAAAATTTCCCCATTTTGGGAAATCGCGCATGGCCAAAAGTATGTGGCTAATATATTCATCCCAGGAATATTTTGAGGAAATCCATCATTGTTGCGTTTTGTCCCAAAATCTCTATTTGGCACTCCTATCATGCCACCAAAAGTATGAAAATAAAATTTCCATTTTGGGTAATCGCACAAAATGTATGTACAGATTTGAGTGAAACCATACTGCCATCCCAAAAACCCTATTTGGACACTCTAAAAAGTATATCGTTAGTCAGTTTTAGTTGTTTCATTTTGGTCATCTACAGGCCAAAATGGTGGTTCAAATGTGGTGTCACTAATGCAAAAATCATGGCAGGTCCAGATCGATAGCATAGTTCAAAAAAAGAAACTGCTCCTAATCCATTATTAGTTTACCTACATGTATTGGATTTATATTATCTATTGTCTCGCAGAATTATATTGTCGATGGGTGAAGTACATCATAATCACCTCAGTGTATTAGGAATAGGTAATAGAGTAATAGCAAGGCTCTATATGTACACACTTTGCATCATACACGCAATATGGTTGATGAAACCAACTTCTGATCCGGAAACTGGAAAGATCAGTGAAAAGGGAATGAATGCGATTGAAATTATTATTTTTTCTTGGGGTCCTAGAGAAAAGAAGCGTAGTAAGGTCAGCATTCTTATTTTGTCTCTTATATTACAATGATAATAACGTTTGAGGCATTTATAGCTAAGGGCCTCAATCTGACTGATATTCCTTAGTCTAATGTCATTTCAATTGTGACTGTTTTAATGAATTGCCGATGGATAGATGTTATAAACTTAAACATGAATGCACAACCATCTTATTCTTCTGATATAGACCTGGTCTCCCCAAGAATAACTAGCCATCCGGGGCCTCTGTACCATTCCGGTCTCCCCCATATCTGAAGTCTCTGTGTTTGTTCTACCCCATGCTATCTGTTTATATTGGGGGCTCTTCAGCTATCTGGTCTCCCCCCGTACTATCTGGGCTCCTGTACTATCTACCCCTCAAGAATGTGTGCCTCTATTTTTGTGCTCCCATGTCATCCTAGATCCCTCTGCAGTATCAGGCTCCCCCATACTATTCAGTATTCTCTGCACATCAGAAGCTCCTCCACACCTCGTCTCTGGGCCCCTTGAACCAACTGGGCCTCTTGAACTATTCTAAGCCCCCAGTACCAAATTAAAATAATGAGATCAGGGTTCCCCGTACTATCTGGGCTTCCCTGCACTAACTCAAGGCCTCTCTAATTTAGTTTGCATCAATAATTTAGTCTAGTCTAAACATCTGTTTTCCTCTGTCGTGTCGTGAGCTCCCCATGCCAACTTGGGCCTGGGCCCCCTGCACTATCTTGGTTCCTTCATGCTACCATCTGGTCTCCCCATACAATCTGGTCTCCCCCCAAAATTATTCTGGCCTCCCACATTCTATATCTCCCGTACTATCTGGTCTCCCTGCAATATCTGACTCCTGTACTAGCTCCCATTTTCAGCCTCACGTCAACTTAGCTCCTGTAGAGCATCAGGTACCGTGACATATCTGCCCTGTAATATCTTTGCTTCCGGTACTATTTGGGCCTCTACCATCTGTCTCCGTACTATCTGGGCTCTGTACTATCTGACTCTGTACTAACGTGGGCTCCCCATTTTTGTGCTCCCATGTCAACTTAGGCTCCCCAGTATCAGGGCTCCCCCATACTATCTGGGCTCCCCCGTACTATCAGAGCTCCCCATACCAACTTGGGCTCCCGAACTAACTTGGGCTCCCCAGTACCAAATTGGGCCTCCGTACTATCAGAGTATCAGGGTTCCCCCGTACTATCTGGGCTTCCCACTAACTTGGGCTCCCCCGTACTAACTTGGGCTCCACTGTACTAATTTGCCTCATGTACTATCTAGGCTCTGTACTATCTGCCTCTGTACTGCCGTGAGCTCCCATGCCAACTTGGGCCTGGGCTCCCCCGTACTATCTTGTCTCCCATACTATCTGGTCTCCATACAATCTGGTCTCCCCGTACTATCTGGCCCCTGTACTATCTGGTCTCCCGTACTATCTGGTCTCCCCCGTACTATCTGGGTTCCCCACACTATCTGGTTTCCTCAGTACTATTTGGGCTCCCCGTACTATCTTAAAGGAAGGGCCCCTGGTACTATCTGACCTCCAACACTGTAAGTCTCCATTTACAGTTCTAGGTCAATCAGGGATCCTGTAGAATAGCCTCTATATACCATCTAGTCCCCTACCATCTGGGCTCCCTTAAAATATCTGGACTTCGTACTCAATGTGGCCCCCCCATTTTAAAGTTCCATACCATCTCTGGGCCCCCAGTAACAGGCTCTGACACCACCTGCCTCCTGCACCTGCTGTCAGTGCCCCTCTGAACTCTGGGCCTCAGAACTGGTCCAGCCTCCCTAAATGGGCTCCTCCGTACTAGAGACCTCAAAATATCTGGGCCCCCGTCAACTTGGGCCTCGTACTAACTTGGGCCTCAACTTGGGCTCCTCATGTACCAGCCTGTTCCCCATACCTATCTGGTCTCCCCATACAATCTGGTCTCCCTGCACAGCCCAAGCCTCAAATATCTCAGTCCTCAGATCCCCACATCACTTCCTCTCTGATGCACCATTCCCTGCACTAATACCTGGCCTCACCAGCCCGGCCCCCCTATTCCTGTACTATCTAAATCTCTATACATTCGTCTCCCCATACTTATCTGGGTCTCCCCATACAATTCATCTCTCAAAATATCTCCAAGTTCTTCAACATCTATTCTCCAGTCCCCAAACACTCAAGTCTCCCATACTGTTTCCGAGTTTCTCTCATATACTATCTGGCCCTACTAAATGCACCATATCTTGGCCTGTACCTATTCGGCTGGTCTCCCATCATCTGGTCTCCAATCGTACCACCATCTAGTCTCCCTGTACTATCAGGCTCCCCATCCCAACTTGGGCTCCCCATCCCATCCTAGTTCCTGCACAATCCCTCGGCCCCCTGTACCAACTTGGGGCTCTCACAATCTAGCCTCTGTACCAGATCGTGCCTTTCCCTACTATACTTCATTCTTTCATAATGGCAGCCTGGAAGCCTTGGCCAAGAGAGAATACCATAATTCAGATTTGATTAATTGAGATTTGATACGAAGATAGCTTTAGATAGCTTTTAACAGCTGATACTAACTGTTCCGAAATGTATCATTTAAACTTAAGTTTTACAATTGGATTGCAGTTGTCAAAATTATTGAGAGGGTGTTTATTGAAGTATTGAGTACTGGTACAATTGTCAGTATTAGGCTTAGTCTGAGAGAAGAACAGTCCATCTGTTTCTTTCGAAACGCAAGTCCGTGTAAGCTTTGGGATTAAAGAGGCAGGTACACATTAACGCAGAACACAGCCGTGTAATAGGTTGTGTGTGTTAATTCATTCTATTAAGTTCACAGTGAGAAAATCTCACAGAAAATATGCATATGGAAACCAAGAGCAAATATCTCACCCAAATACCTTGTCACAGGAAACACGTCAGAAAATGTTTATTAGTTGTTACGTAGTGCCAAGCCCATGCCCAAGTTTATTCTTAAATAAATGGAACTAATTATCATTGTGGAGATTTAAGTTCCATAACATAGAAATTTCAGCCTTGTATATGCAAATAGTCTAAGACTTTATATATTTTGAATAAAGGAATTTTTTGGCTTTATTTCTTTATCTGTTTTGATAAGTTTAAATTACTCTTCAATTACATTCTGATAGAGTTTTCAGAGACGTTAATTGCTATGACAAAATAACTATAGAATAAAATTATCACAGCATCGCGAATCTTATCAGGTACGTAAAAATATTGATGATCGAATATGTTTCACAAAACACTACACAATAGCTTATTATCATAACGGCATTGAAAAAATTGCATGCTGTAAATTCAGTAATCAAGGTTTGAAGGTATGATGGAGTGTCAAGGAATGAAAGCTCCAGGATGTGTCTCTTGCATTGTTGATATCAACAAGACTATATAATCTTGGCAAAAATCAGTGGCTTTTCATCATTCATCAATTCAAAGCATCATCAATACTGAATAATGAATGATTGAAAATGATGTTTTCGGAACTTATTATGTTCAAATTTGCTTGAAAATAAGTCTTCATGAAATTAAGAATGCCTGTTAAGGTGCATGGTAAGCCCTTTTTGGGACCTTAGGGCTTAATTATATGTAAACTTAATTTCCTGTAATAAGGTATCCGACTAATTAGCATTGGTGCCTGATCTAATCAAGGTATCAATTACCGCAAATATTCGAGTACAGCAGAGAAAATCTGTAAACACGTTGACAGATATTTTGCGCGGATATTTGTCCGAATATCCCAGAAATTCGACTCGAATTTTTACTCGAATTTCCTCTCGCGGATATTCGAGTAAAAATTCGACTAAAAATATGCATATGGAACAAGGGTGTTAGAGGAGTAGGCACACCCGATTAAAATATGACCTCATCACTGATAAGAACTCAGTACTACATTGTATTGTACGAATTGCTGAAGCGAAAAATTGGTGAACGGTGGCCGGAGGCCACGGGCCCTGCTAGTCCAAGATAATTATTCTATTGTACTATTTAACTGCAAATGCCCGTAGGCCCGTAGCCAGGATTTTTTCTGGGCAGGGCCCTGCACAGCGAGCAAGCTGCCGCAGGGGTTTGGGGCGCAGCCCCCGGAAAAATTTGGAAAATTGGGTTTCTAGACTGTTTTCTGGGGTCAAAATATTACAAGTTTATCGAATATTACCATATAACGATATTTGATGAAATTAGAGCAAGATTTTGGGAGATTTCCATTTTCCAAGGGGGCTGCAGCCCCTGTGGCCCAGCATTGGGGGGGGGGTCCCCCTCATGTTTTGAAAAACACGAATTTAAGATAGGAGTTGTCCAGGATGGCCAGACGTATACCCCTCAGCATCTCCATCATCGCTGACCTGTATTACTCTCTTTCTTAGCACACTTTGTTCCACGACAATTGACCCATAAGTTTTTGTCACAGTATATACTTTTCAAAGTGAGAGTTTTACCGCTGCATCCTTCTACTTTCATATTATTTTCTTTGTTTAACCTGCAGCAGTAACGGCCCTGAAAATGAGATGGTTTTATTCCCGGAGGCGCTGGTATCCATGCGTATATCATATTTGAAAATATGAGAAGAGTGCTATCGACGGACGACAGCGTATGCCTTGACATCAGTGTCAGCGTATGCCTTGACATCGGTGTCAGCGTATACCTTGACATCGGTGTCAGCGTATACCTTGACACCGGTGTCAGCGTATGCCTTGACACCGGTGTCAGCGTATGCGCAGCACCGGTGTCAGCGTATGCCTTGACACCGGTGTCGTATGCCTTGACACTGGTGTCAGCATTGCCATGACACTGGTGTCAGCGTATTTGACACTGGTGTCGCGTATGCCTTGACACCGGTGTCAGCGTATGCCTTAACACCGGTGTCAGCGTATGCCTTGACACCGGTGTCAGCGTATGCCTTGACACCGGTGTCAGTGTTTGCCTTGACACCGGTGTCAGCGTATGCCTTGACACCGGTGTCAGCGTATGCCTTGACACCGGTGTCAGTGTATGCCTTGACACCGGTGTCAGTGTATGCCTTGACACCAGTGTCAGCGTATGCCTTGACATCGGTGTCAGCGTATGTCTTGACACCGGTGTCAGCGTATGCCTTGAAATCAGTGTCAGCGTATGCCTTGACACCAGTGTCAGCGTATTCCTTGACATCAGTGTCAGGGTATGCCTGACAT